>SEMN01000086.1:248271-815771 GCA_005408345.1 Macquaria australasica | reverse complement strand
CACAGCCCTGGTATTATCAGTGCTTATGTTTCTCCGAACTAACGCCATGTTTCCCATAAACCCCTTTGCCCCCGGCTCCTTATGGCTGGGAAACACAGCCAGTGAGGCTGCTGATCTTGTCAGTGATGGTCTCGTTTGTATATCGTAATAACACTAATGTCTCAATGAAAGTGGTAATGATTTATTGTTCAGATGCTTCACTTAGCAGCTCTAACTGGTCTAATGAGGGCTGGATGAAGCGGCTGCATTAAGGCCACTGCTTTAAATCCATACATCACTTATATTACCTCACTTAAAGCACCCAATGACCACTTAGATTAACTTATATTCACATCATAATGCATTATAACAGTGATTATAATGTATTAGAAAATGATTATAATGTATTGCAACTATGAGAATTATAAAACACTGAATCTTAAAAAAAATGTCAGTGAGTGACAAGCATTTATGAAGTATTATGATGCTTGTCATTATAAAATAAAAAATAAATAAAAATGTGTTATGATTATTGTTATAAAGAGTGCTTAGAACTATAATTATACAGTGCTATAGTATGTTTATAATGCATTATAGTCATTGGCATCATAGAAAGTGTTACCATATTCTCAATTGTGATCAATTATGAAAATATAGGCACATTTACTGCCGTTTTAACAGACATTACTGATGCAAACAAACCTTCAAAGCCACTACAGCTTCTTTAAAATTATCCTGATCCTGATAGATTTTGTTTTGTAGAAAATCAAGACAATCCCGATGGAAATTGGTGCAGTCTATGTGTTGCTTTCAGCCTGCTGAATTGGTACAGAGGGAAAGGTAGCAGCATGCGTTGCTCTTCCATAGTGTCTTTTTTGATACTACCACTGTGGGGCACCAAAAACATAACATTTCAAATTAAACGTAGCGGCTTTAAAAGTGACAGCAAGTTCTACAGATCCTGTTGGATACATTTGGATTATGGGCTGTGATTTTAAGGTTGCCTCTCATACCCGTTGATGTTAGCTGACACGAGGTCTCCAACATAGTTATTGATTAACGGCCTGTATGGTACACAATTCTGTCTCTTCAAAACACAGCACAATGTTCTAATCATACATGTGAATATTCTATAATATTATAATAACATTAATCTGCTCATGGTCATGATTTTCTTTTAACATTAAAACTGAAATAGATTTTTCAGCACAGAATATAATATATTTCTCTTTATTTTTAAATAAATATGCCTAAAAGTCAGCTCAGGTTTATTTATTTCTGTCTCCATAAACAGCTCTGATTTGTTTTGACACTGATTTATTATTTTGTAGCTGTTTAATCATTTGGGTTGTTTTTTTTTTATTATTTCATTTCACTGAACTGTAAGACCGAAATAAAGATCAAGATCTGAATCTAGGACTATGACACTCTCCTTGATCAAAGTGCGAGGATGTAAAGACTTCAGTGTGTTCACAAGTGTATCGGGCATGTTTGTTTGTTATGTGGTGACGGTGGGTGGGGGGTGCTGGAGGGAGTCATCTGTGGTTTGGTGTGTGTGTGTGTGTGTGCGGGGGTATATTTTTCAGAGACAATGAGTCCCTTCATGCTAGGTTAGCCACCATAACAATTATAGTCCGTATCATTACCCCCCATTAACATCATACAGGCCTTGATGACACACACACACACAGACACACACACACACACACACACACACACACACACACACACTATGTCATTGAGCTGTTAAGGGCTCATCAAGTCTCTCATTAATAACAACTTTGGTGCAACGCAAATGGTCAAGAAAACATCCAACAGGCTGGTAGCTGCAGTTAGAGAACACACACACACACACACACTACACACAATCACAGAGTTTCATTTTCATAAAGCCTCTCTAGTTTTTACAGCTGCATCAGTACCTGCACGCTGTGTTGTGTGTGTAAGCGTGTGTGCATCTCTGTGTGTGTGTGTGTGTGTGTGTGTGCCCGTTGTCTGAATGCATCTAAATGGTGTCGCTGCACCACTCCTTTCCGCTCCTTTGAGCAGGCTGAGGCTGTCTGGCTGGCTAAGTGTTTGTCTTCTGAAGTTGACGAGCTAATTACTGTCTGCCTCCTGCAACATGAGATTTGAGCTGCCAAGGGCTCGAGGCAGGACCTGCTCTCCTTCTGCTGTGGCGAACCACCTCTGTGGGATGTTACCTAAGCATGTAAAGAGAGCTTCTCATGGGTGTTAAAATGCTTTGGAGGGATTTCGGTGGTGCATTTTGGGAGAGAATCCAGTTCTCCATTTGTCTTGACTTCCCTGTGGATCCACTTGCATTGTGTTGTAATGCGGAGCTGCAGGTTGAGCAGAATGTGCTGCTGTGCTCGGTTTTCCATTTTGTATTCCAGGTACTTACGGCTGTTTTCTGTTCAAGCATTCCAGGTTCATTTATTTTATATTCCAGACTGAGTTGTTCAGGGTCGTTACGTCTCTGAATTCATAAATAAACATAATGAACTGTTGAAGGGGCTGCACATCCCTGATCTGTAGTTCACAGAGTCAGTTGTGTCAGTGTGTTTTAATCTACAAAATGATGCATTTAACTGCAAAAACAGCAACAGTAAGCCACTTGCGGTCACCGGCATCAGACTGTATATTCTACTGTTTGCAAGATTGAGGAAGCTTCAGTGTCTCAAACTGCACAATCTCAACTATACTCTCCAAAAAGAAAAAGGGAAAGGAAAATTAAGTAGGAAGTGGAGACACTGGGGACAGACATTTAACAATTAAATTTCAATATACAAAGAGAAAAAGAAAAACCAACATCTGATTTAAAAAAAACCCACTCACACACACCATCAACAGTCTCACAAGTACTATAAAAAGACGGATATACAGACCATCTGCTCCTACAGCACAAAGAACATTATTTAAACCCCACACATTATAGAGAGGCTTCAACTGCTGCTGTGACTGGCTGGCAACACCCCCCACTCACTTTATTTGACATAATATAGGGGGGCAGCTCACAGTGATGTGTTCAAATGGTGCAATTATATTACAGTAAAACATTTTTCTTAAAGAATCTGAATTAGAATAAGGTTTATTGCCAAGTAGGTTCACACATACAAGGAATTAGTTTGCTTTGGTATTTTGGTGCATAACAATAAACATAGTAAGTAGAAAATATAAAGTAAGATAAAGCAAGTACTGCAAGTCAAGAAGCTTAAATATAAACTATAAAACTGACAATAAGATATGAACAAAAAAACAATATGCACAATATGATACATTGACCAGGGTATAAATATCACATCTAACTGGCTCTAGACAACTCTTGTTTACCATAATAGCCCCTGTAGGAGCCGTTCACTGAGTTTATCATATGTTTTATTTACCCCCCCCCCCTGGGTTTCCTATTCGCTAATTTGCTAATTAGGGACGTGGCTTGTTTAGACGATGGTAATGAAACACAGTTCAACCACACACACACACACACACACACACTGTACCCAAATAGAAAAAACAGACCTTTTGAAATGGATTTTCATTCTGGACTCATTGTTTGTGATTTAAAATAATTTCCCCTTATGCTGGTAAGTAGCTCTGGGAAGTTTGTAACTCTTCTCCACCTAAATTGCAGTTAATGGACTCATTTTGATTGTTACATTGTTAAGGATTTATTACACTGTTGGACCGCCAGACTGCTTTGAAATAGGGAGACACAGATTTTTTTTTCTGTCTGATTATTTTTTACAATAGGGCGGGTTTTTGTTTGTTTGTTTGTTTGTTTGTTTTTTAATGACCATAAAGACGAGAATGTAATCCATCGACACGTTACATGTTCATATTCATGTAACATTTCATGTGCAAGCAGAGTGAGAAAGTTCTGCATGATGCTGAAAGGTTAATAAAAGTCACCACATTATTCTATAATATTTAATAATATGATACATACTTGTACAGTATACACAACTCTTGTCCACTGATTGCTACACTGTGAACTGGTCAGTATTAAAATATGGTTTCTGTTTTTAAAATTGTCGCCATGAATCTTTGATCTGAATGAACCTATATCTTCATATGTCAGTGATATATTCCAGTATCTTCTCCTCTGTTCTTTTATTATCTACAGGGTTCGTACAAAGTCTTGAACGTTTGGAAAATGCTTAATTTTAACCGTTAGGTTTTCAAGGTTAGGAATATGCTTGAATTCGAATATAATCCTTGAAAAATGCTTTATTTTCAACATAATCTGGTGTATCATCATCGACACCGTCACTCATGTAAACCAAAAACCTTTTAATATTTGAAATGAAACGATCCTGTTGTCATATTTGTTTGTTGTTTCCTGGCATTTATAGTAACAATTTAGATGTGAGGATAAAACCTTTGAGAGTCTGGAAATTTTTGGTTTAGGTACCATAAAAGGGCTTGAAAAGTTCTTGAATTCTACTCTTAAAAAGCTGTACGAACCCTGTATCTATCTTTCTTCCATATTTCAGTTCTTTACAACAGAGTTCCACATTGCAGCGTCTTGTTTTCAGGTCATATATTCAATGTTTCTGACTCCAGTTACATATTCAGTGCTTCCTCTCACAGATCTCAGTCCCACTGTGTGATATTTCAGATGTGTGGTCTGTATGTGATCCTGATTACAATATTCCTTCTAATGTGCTCTGAGTAGGACTAATGGAGCGCTTCTGTTTACACTCAAACTCTCTCAGCATGTGTGTGTGTGTGTGTGTGTGTGTGTGTGTGTGTGTGTGTGTGTGTGTGTGTGTGTGAGGTGGGCCATTCCACTCTGTATCTACAAGCATGTCTGATGTGGTTGTGTTGGATGTGTGTGTGTGGCGTACGTGTGTGTGTGTGTGAGGTGGGCCATTCCACTCTGTATCTACAAGCATGTCTGATGTGGTTGTGTTGGATGTGTGTGTGTGGCGTGCTTAGCTCCTCTGTGCTGATTTTCATTCAGTTATAATAAAGCCTGTTGCTCTCTCTCATTTACAGACATTAGCGAGCGCCACTTGTGCCGTCTTTAGTAGCAGGGAGCGTGATGCAGAGAAAGACAGAGAGTAATAGATATGAAAAACATAGGTGGAGGAATGCAGATATTACCAAGCAACTCTGCTTGCGTTCTCTGCATGACAAATAGTTAGTTAGAGAGGAAGACAGAGAGAGGGAGAGAGAGGGGGTAGAGAGAAGATAAAAGGTAATAGGATTGAGATGCAGAGATAGAAAATGAGAGAACAAGAGCCAGACTGGGAACTGATGTGAAAATGCACTTCTGTGAGATCGTCCTCGCCATAAAAACGACAGCACTCGTCGTGTGTTCAAACGGTCGAAAACGACACATGTATACGTTTTCCTGACAGGGGACCTCTTAAGGCCGTCTCCTCCCGGCTCTCTCCAGACAAACTGACAGCCTGTTTACAATGTTTGCATTCGGTGGCAAAGCAGGAAGTAGCCTGACGTTTTTATACGGCTGTAAAAGGTCCTAAGAGGGAAGTCGGGGAAGATGGATGAGCATACAGTATAATGCACTGAGGGTTCACATCCTGTCTCCTACCAACATGCGAACTTGGTTTCTTTTAAAGGTCCCATGAAATTATATTACCACCTTAATGTGATGTATTTCCTTTTAAAACAGAGCACTAGGACAGCGAGGGACGTTAGACAGCGAGGGATAAATCTTACATGTAATCCAATGGGTTTTAATTATGGAGAGAAAAGCAGTCTGATTTGATAGAACAGGGGACAGAAAGACGGGATGGTTGAAAATGTTGTGCTGACTTGATGAAGCATGTTGGATGTTTTAGCTACACCCACTTGTGCACTTTTTTCCAGGTTCTAGACATTCTCCAGGAAGTACCCAGTGTGCCCATTTCACCAGGTCTTTAACCATTAAGGGGATCTTTTCTTAACATTAAAGGTTCCCTGTGGAGTTTTTGACCACTAGTAGTGCTATAGAGCGATATTTTAATGAGTGGGTCCCCGTTTTGTTTGTTGTGCACACAGGTGACATGATACACACTCCTGGGTGGCTGTGGCTCAGGAGGTAATGCGGGTCATCCATTAATCAGAGGGTTGGCGCTTCAGTCCTCCTGTCTACATGTCCTAAGTGTCCCTGGGCAAGACTGAATCCTAAGTTGCTCCCGATGGAGGCCAGCACCTTGCATGGCAGCTCCGATGCCATTGGTGTGTGAATGTGTGTGTGAATGGGTAAATGAGACCAATTTGTAAAGCGCTTTGGGAACCATTAAGGTTGAAAAGTGCTTTATAAGTGAAGTCCATCTCCATTTCACCAATGGTTTCACACTATTCCACTGATCTACAGGTTGTGGTAATGCACTAATTAATGCAGCGATGTGCCAGCAAAGGCAGGGAAGACAAAGAGTGCAAGCTAGTAAACATGGATGTAAACAAAGCAGGTTTCAAAATTTTGCAAAAAATTCGGCTTTGCAAGTGTTTCGTGTGGAAGGAAATGCATTTAACACATTTGTTAGACCTCATAGAATGGGCCTCATTCACAAACCGTTTCTTAAGAAGAAATTTCTTCTTAAAGCCACTTTTGCAGTTTTCATGAAGATTCTGACATTCAGCAATGTTTTCTTATTTGGGATTTGTTTTTAGAATCTACGCACACTCAAAAGTACACTTACACACATTTGAGTGCCGACATGTTTGTGCAAGATAATTGGTTATTGCGTTTTCTATAATTCTACAGTTGTATAATATTATAGGATTTAATTTACGAGGACTTGGGATTCATCATTATAAGAACACAGGTGCGAACAATTCTGCGGTTTAAGAACACGTTGTGAATTTGATGTAGACTTTTCTTAGGACCTTTTTCAAGAACGAATTTAAGAAAAAAGATATTGGTGAATGAGGCCCAATGTGTGTTGGCGAGAAACCTTGCCTAAATCAGTAATAGCCTACAGTGAGTACTCCTGTTGTGTCTTTGTTCTACTGAACAAAGGGGCACCATGTCAGCAAAACACTGATATGAATCATTTTGAAATGCAGTGAAGAAGAACTTCTTTTGTCGATGTGGTTGGTTCTATGTTCACGTATGCTGTATTTTTATTGCACAAAGGGAAAAAAGAGATTTTTTTACTTAATACTACAAGTGATGTCAAACACATTAGAATTTATTAAAGAAATATAACTAAAATGTATACCTGCTCAGCACCAGATTTTATCAATCACCACCACAACATTAGACAGATGTGTTGTACATTAGAAAGCCATGTCATGCTTTAAATATATGTTCGGACATAATTGTGTTTACATTCTTTAATTCCCTTCGTGATTTAGAGCAACAATAGATATATTTGCCTTGTCTTGCTACTGAATAGGAGACTAAAATACTACTGTAATTTGTAGCCAAGGTAATTGTGTTTACTGTAAATTCTTTCATTCAGTTCGTGACAGAGAGTGATGATCAAGTTCTGGTGTGGAAATTGATTTTAATAGCTCACGTGTCTGGTGTTTCTGAAAAGGAGAAAGAATACTGAACCTGAAACCTCCTGGAACAACAAACACAAACACCTCCTGTGATATCTCAGTAGCTGAGCAGCCCCGGCGTCTCCGGCCTATACACAGGACAAGGCAGGTGAGCGGTAAATCAAATGGACACATTTGACAAATAAATGTTCATCAGCTCAACATTATACATGTATGTAATCCCAGGATGTGCCCTTTGGTCAAGTCCAACTGCACTGGGATCATACCTCAACCTCGCTGCACAAAGGAAACATTGTATTTATGTCTTGATATATTTTGTGAATTCAGTGCAGCTAAGTGCTCTATCTCCAGCTTTTCCTCTCGACCCCTTTTCGCTGTAATTAACAAGTGGAATTATTTCCCATGTGGATGAAATGTTCCGTGACCAAACCAAGCCATTGCTAATACTTCGTAACGTGATAATTACATGGTCATCAATTGGGAAAATGGAGCATTTTTAATCTCAGTTACACAAAAGTTCGTTTACCGGAGTCCCTAAATTTATTTATTTATTTATATATTTTGCTGGACCCCACCAACCGTTAAATTTAGTTTTCTTTGGGTATTCATTAGTGTCATGTCTCGTCGGTTATGTTAAGTTCCATGTCTGTCATGTTTCCTGTTCTGGCGTGTCTGTTTTATTTTGAAATCCTAACCTTCTCTCTCGTTTCAGGTCCCTTTACTTCTTGCCTTTGTGTGTTTTCCCACCTGTGTGATTGTCTGCCCCACCCTAATTGTTTCCACCTGTTCCCCATTACCTCCTGTGTATATATTGTCGGCGTTTCCCTTGTCTCGTTGCCAGATCGTCTTTAACACTCCATGTCTTCATGTCATGCTCATTGATGCATTGGAAATCCTGACTGTAAGAACTCTTTTACTTTTATTAAAACCTTTGAAAAGCCAGCCTGATCTCTGCGTCTGCATTTGGGTCTACCTGCCTTGTTGCCAGCGTAACAATTAGCGGTTCATCTTCCAGTCCTCCTTTGAAACATGTTGATTAGCTGGGGATTGGGGTTGTGTTTGGGTGTTGATTGGTGTGTCAGTACGTTAGCATACATGACTGCATGCAGCCATGTGTGTGTGTTTAGTCCTTTCTGTGTTTTCCCCAGGGAAGCGATTAGTGTGACTATGGTCTTTGTTGAGTTTCTATTTTAAAGACTGTGTGTGTGTGTGTGTGGGTTGTGTGGTTCACTGGGTGCATGCGAGCAGGATGTAGGTGTGTATTTGCATAGTTTGGATTAGTAATGCCATTATTAACTTTGTTATTTACTGTATGTAAATATGCGTGTACAGACTAAGAACATCATGTAATTTAGGCTTGTTTTTACCTCATCTGCTTTTCAAATCAAACCACACACTTTTTTATTTCTATTCTATTCAGTTCTGTACTATTATATAACATCACGTGGACTGAATGATTCATCTTATTCAGTAAAGAATAGCACCAAGGTTTTCCCAGGAATTTGAAATGGTTTCTGGGAAATACGTCACTCTTTTCCTGGGAAAATTGTAGTTTGTTAGCATGAATGAAGCATGATTTGAATCACAAAACTGTGAATAATTAATCATAAAATGTTTTTTATTCCTATTACATAATGTTATTCTTTCATTTATAGATAGATGTAAAACCGTTGTTAGGGACTGTATAAAAAGTATTAGGGGGAGGAGGGCTGCTGAACCTTATGTTTAAAATTTTTATAAAAGTAGGGCCAACCCCAGTGTAATTCCTATTTCCTGTGGACCCCCCATTTGACTTAAAATAAGACTGCAACATGCTCGCCCCAATATCCTAAAATGATACAACAGAACTGAGTTGGTACAAATCGTTTCACCATTAATAGGCAAACCATATGAATTTAAGGTGGTTTATGTAGCTAAGTTTAAACATTAATATTTGCATTTCCTAATAAAAAATGAATAAATATGATTTAGATAAGATAATGCTGAGGCCTGTTATGTTTGACATCTGATGTGTGACAAGGGAGGGCTAATATAAAATATAGTAGGGAAAAAATAAAAGACAACACAACACAGATAATTTTCATACAGTCCCTACAATGTCTCTGAAAACTACTTGGATGAAAGGTCTGTTTAGGCCACCTGTCTGAACTGTTTACATCTACAGAATTTGCACTCCTTTTTTTCTCACTTACTCGACAAAAACATTTTGGCACACCACTGAGCTGTAAGCTATCATTTCAACAAGAAAAGTAACTGGTAGAAACCACTGCAGCCACTGTAATAACTGCATTTCAAGGTCAAACTTTATAGCATTTAGCTACGACAGTGGTGTGGAAGCGTTAATGTGGTTTGGAGAAGGTGTCTTTACTTCTACACATACGATAGCTTTCAGTACGTGAACACACAAGCACATACATGCTAAAAATCTTGGGTTCCTGCAGGTATTTATTCAGGAAATACGGTTTCAACTTTGGCGAGAATTCCCAGGAAGTACCGGGATCTTTATTCCCGCTATCAAGGATAGTTTGTAGCTGACGCCATGTAATTTACATGAAATACCAAGAAACAGCAGGTATAGATAAATTCACAGCCTACAAACGTATTTACTGTCTTTTATTCCTCAATTCAATTTTATTTTAGTAAGCGTGTTGCCTCTTTGGCACTTTTTTAAAAATAGTTTTACTCTGGATTCTCAGCGCAATGTCTTTTTTATTGCCCTCACTGTTATTAATTTTCTCCACTCCTGTGTTTGATAGCTTCCCACTAGTGCATTTCCTCAGGTTCCAGCTGTGGTGTGTATTTCTGTATTGGCTTCTGTGGAGTGGGAACCTACAGGGAGGTAAACCACTGAGTTGAATTCCTTGTATATGCAAACATATTTTGCCAACAAACCCTCCTGCCGATCTTATTCTCTCCTTTTATATTTTTATAAATTGTTTTGGTCTTTTTGTCTCGGTTTCTATTTTTTTAAAATAAAAGCTAGTAGAAAATGTGAGCTCAAAGCTAATCCCTGCAGGATGAGTGAATAACATCCCTGCCATTAACCCTCTCCTTCCACACAATCAGGTTGTTAGTATTCCACAGCTGCTGCAGGTAAACAGTTACTGCAAAGGGAACATTGTTTTACACAGTTAAAGACAGCAGTGTAATTTGCTGTATCTTCTGGCTCGGAGCAATATGAGCTTTTATAGACGAGCTTTGGAAATGGAAGAAAAGAAGAAACAAAATGGCTAGCAAGTTGTTTTTTGGCTTGTTTTTCTTTTTCCTTTATCATGTTTGATTCTCTGATCAGCGACATCAGACGCTGCACTTAATGGATATTCCTCGCCAACATTTTCAGTCTCAGGATTGATTCTGGATTTGCATTAGCGTTTTTTAAAGCCTTTGTTTAATGGTAAATGGTTTAATTGTCTCACAATCATGTAAACCCATACAACACACACACACACACACACACACACACTTCACTTCTGTTTTGTCTTTTGATTTATTGGCTTAAACACAACATGAGCGATGTAGTCTAAGTTCCACAGAAAACAGTAAACATATATGGCCTCCAGCTATGTGTGTGCTCTTGTAAATCTATGTTTGTGAGGACCAGGACATTTGCACCTTAAGAATGAGAATATTTTTAGAAAGTTAGGACATTTTGCTCAGTCTTCACTTTTTCAAAGGGCTATTTAAAGGATTAAGACTCAGTTATAGGCTTAAAGTTAGAACTAATGATTCATCGTAAATATAAAGATATTGCTTATAGCCACTTTAAGACGTGTACTTGTGCCTTTGACTCATGGCTGACTGCAAACCAAGCTGCATCTATTTTGTGGAGCGGTTAGCAGGGTTAGCTTCCTTCATTTTGGACTTTCCAGCTCTCCATTCCAGTTCAGTATGGACACAGATTGGTCAACAACGCAAATTATTATGTCAAAGCAAATTTGGACTCTACACAAAACCACAGAAATGTGCTTTTCCTCTGCAGACGAATTAGCCACGATTCCTTTTAAAATGAACTGATTTCGGTCGGAAATGATGCCAACACAGATGCTGCTCTGACCAGGCTGTTAATCTGTGTTGGCTGAGCGACTATGCTGCAAACCCTCCTCCTCATGGTCACCAGTTTCTCTCTGTTTTACTGTCTCTATCATGTCCCTCGGCCTTCCCCCTCCTTGTCTTTCCCCTTCTCTCCCTGTTAGATGGTCTTCAGTGGTATCCTCTTGGGTCTTGGCCGTCTCGGCTGCCCTCATCCCTCTCTGGTGTGTGTGTACAATCACTCTGCGTGTGTGTGTGTGTGCGCGCTCAGGGCTGTTAACCCTGCAAACACTATCGCTCATCACAGTACACAACAAGAGCTTAAGAGCTCTCAGGGAAGAGTTCATCTCCCTCTGCTCCTCTTTTCTTTTTTTCTTTTGCCTTCTCTCTTACTCACTTGTTTTTATCTCTTTTCAATTCCCCCTTCTCTTTCCTTTCTTCCTCCACAGCTCACACTTTACTTTCTTTTAAGTACTGAGGAGTACAGGCTTTTCTCTTTCTCTGCCTCATCTCTTGATCCCTCTTTGGTAATCTCGCTCTGCTTTCTTCTTCTCCAACTTTTTCCTCTATCTTTCTATCTCATCCTCACTTATTTTTATCTGGAGTTTGTCTCTTTTTGAAGCTATGGTGAGTTCCTGCATGTCTGCATTCAGCTGACAAGCACATTTCTGTGCAAAACATAAATTAAGAACTATCCCCACCAGAAACATTCCTTAATGTCAGCTAATGGCGGCCATATTTCATGCTTTTATCAAACAGGAAAAACAAATAAATGCGCTTGTAATAGTCACATCAGGTGCAGCAGAAAGGCAGCAAGTAGAGACATTTCTGAGAGTTAGTGATGGACAGATATTTTAAAGATGACATTTCACATCCAAAGCCAATTTTCAACTGACACAGAGCCATTCATCAGGACAACAATGCCGGCCTACATAATTATTTATCTGAGAAATGGGTTTCCATCACTATTTGATACATCATTTCTACATCAACAACGAAAATGTTCCACTTGGAGAAGGTTGGAGTTGGTGGCGTTGAGGCTACAGGCGTTGGAGGAAATGCATAACAATGATAAGTTGAGGAGAGGAGGGAGTGAGGAAAGAGAAGAATGAAGGACGATATAAGAAGGGAGGGAGAAGGAGGCAGAGAAATGGACGACAAGGGAGAAAAACAAAGAGTATACATGAAAAAGAAGGTGTGGAGGAGGAGGGATAAAGGGAGGAAATGAGGTCAGTAAGAGCGATAGACAAGAAAAAGACTTAAGATGAGGAGTCTTTAACAGAGGAACGAGGTGATGGATGACTGTTTAGGAAGTGTGCAGAATGAGAAAATGGTTGCTTTGGTGCCGAAAGCCAAAGAAGAAAAATCAGCTGTTAGCCCTGCGGTGTGTGTGTGTGTTCACCCAGGAGCATTGAGTCAAGACAGGATATTGTCTGAGGTCAAAAAGTTCATTGCTAGCTGTTGGGGCTGCAACAAATCACTTCCAGACAAACACACATACATGCGCACACACACCAAAGACAGCAACAGTGTGACTACTTAGTTTGAGGACGCAAATCCAAACACGCTGTGGCTTCTACAGCGTGCAGTTAACACATACGCTAAGTGTAAACTCACATGTGTTTGTGTTGATGCTCTCATCCACTCTTACTGACAGTGAATGCAGCAGGTGAGGTTTAGATTCCGAGACAGCAACAGTACCTGTACACACGCACACACACACACAGCTAATCAATTTACAGTACCATGTTATTAATATTGTGACTTCTAATATGTGCAACCCTGCAATCTACAGCGTGAAAATATCGCACACACAGAAATGTGGCAAGTTTTATGTAAGCAATAATACACTGTGAGTCCTGATATGTGAAGCTAATCAATGAGGCTGTGACGACTTCATGTTACGTTTGCAGAGGAAACATTCATGGCCATGACATGGCATTCATGATTTGTTTAAATTCGATGAAGAGCACATAATGACTTGTTTAGAACTTGAAACTTTAGGACTTGGGGCTTGACTCAGGACTTGCCTGTCTTGACTTGGGACTAGACTTGGGACTTGCCTGTCTCGACATGGGACTTGACTTGGGACTTGACTTGGGACTTGACTTGGGACTTGCTTGTCTTCACTTGGAACTTGACTTGGAACTTGACTTGGGACTTACCTGTCTTGACTTGGGACTTGAGTGCAAAGACTTGAGACTTACTTGTGACTTGCAAAACAATGACTTAGTCCCACCTCTGCCGTGATGTATGGCAGAGCTGTTTCCTTGCTGAGTTTTACCACGACCACCTAGGCAGAAGACAAAAAGAGAAGCTGTACTTAAATCATCAGCCATGCTTTAAAGCAGGCAGTGGTGGAAGAAGTGTTCATATGCTTGATGTAAGTAAAAGAAGAAATACCATAGTCTAAAAATACTCTAAGTGCAGTTTAATGTGATTACGAATATAATGTAAACAAACTTACAATCCATTTGCCGTACTGTCTTTTTAAATGTGTTATTGGTAGTCGCTGCATAGCAACCAAACAAGGCAATGCAAAACACACATCCTTCACCGTCTTTCTGAAGATCATGAAGCATTTTGCCTTTTTGTTGGAAACAAATTAGACCTCATGGTGACGTCATCATATTTTAAGGGGGGTAGAGAAGCCGTGAGTAGTATAGGATACTCCCCGATGGAGTCTAGACACTGGTGGTGTTGGTGGAAGGATGATGATCTTGATGTGATGAGGAGTGGACTTCTGATGGGCTCGACCCGGACACTGAATGTGGTGAACTGGAGGTGAATGAGGTGGAGGAGGGTTGCAACAATTCTGCACTGAAATGCCAGCTGACAGCAAGCGAGTTTGACAGCAGCAATGTGATTGGCTGATGGAGATTGTGGGCGAAATCTGGTTGGATAAGTGAGAGAGTAAACGCCCATAATCAGCTGATTAAGAGAAGCAAGAGAGGCATAAAGATAGTCTTCCTGATTGAACGTTGAGCTTCATTATTGTTATTTCAGTGTGAGCTAAAGTCTGCCACAAACTGCCGATGTTGAGAATATTTTTGCAGCTGAAAAATTATGCATCATAAAGGAGAAAAGGTTTCAGGAGATATTAATCTTGAATTCAGTCACATATCCAAAGAAAATCTGAATTTAAATGAACAAGTAAATAATTATAATTATAAATATCTCATGAGAATTGGTTTCCTCCTGCAGTCGTCCTCCTAGTCAATAAAACTTTGACAATCCTCGCTCTATATATCACACCTGGATGACTTTGTCTCTGTGTGTGTGTTAGTGTCTGGTATTGATTTTCTTTATATTAATAGCATCAATCTCATTAGTATCAGTATTGAGCATCTTACAGAGGTTTTCTATCTGTATTATAGCTTATAAGAATGCATTAAATCTGGAATACAATGGGTTGCTGTGTGTATGTGTGTGTTTATCTGCACGTTGCTCCTGTGTCCCCTGTGTGTTGATGTTTGTGCACACATTGTTTCTGTCCCTTTTCATATTTCTGTTTATCTCTCTTCCCTTTGTGTGTGTGTGTGTGTATGTATCTGTGCATGATATTATGATGTGTACTATTTTTGGGTCGTGGCTGTGGGTTTATTCACATTGTTGTTTTTTGCATGCATGGATTTGTTTTGTGTGTGGGTGTGTGTGTGTAGGTCAGCAGCAAGGGGACAGATGACCGATAGGGTTCCAAGGACAGGGAGGCCACGAGGGCCTTGGGCTTTCTGTGTGTGAGTGTGAGTGTGTGCGTGAGTGATTCGGTGTGGCAGTGGATGGCAGGAAGCATACGGTTCCCCGCGAGCAGAGAGCAGTGTCAGAGAGTGGAGCTAACACACACACACACACACACACACACACTTACTTACTTACTTACTTACTTACTTAAACACTGACACACAGTCATAGAGGCACAAACACACACACAGAAACACACAAACTTGGAGCAGAAAGGCCACAAATACACAATAAACAGAAAACACACACACACACACGTGTAAACCATCGTTCAGACGTATTAATTCACAAGAGAAGACAGCTGATAAACACACTCTGCTACACACTTAGACAAACTCACACACCTGCCTAACACTCAGCTGACTGTGGCAAACAAACACGCTCTTTCACACACACATTAATGCTTATTTAACAAAGTAAGATGAGAAGTGAACACACACTCATGCAAATAAAACACTTTCAACACATATTAACACAAACTTTAGGAATACATTATTCAACAAGCCCCCTCTCATAATGAAACATTTTTTGAGTATCGGTTTGAATTGATTTGACATTGGACAGAAGGAGCTGCACTGCACTCAACCACCATCTGCTGTTTTATTTTCATTTAGGCAAGTCTAACAAAAAAAGCACTCTAAACATTTTATATTAGCAACTAAAGGCAGCATAATAATTTGGCCTCAGACCTTCTATAACGTTCTATAACGTCTTAACTCTTGCAGTCTGTATTGATACGGTGGACACCACCCACCGTCTTAAAGCTTCAGGCGCCTCGATCATTAAAAAAGTGAATGGGAAATGATATAAATGGTCAAATCTTTATTATAATGTCTCTCAAGGCAACTGAAGTGCATTCCAGCCATCAATACCAAGCAGCCATACAGTACAAGAAAACCTTAATTTGTGTGTGTGTGTGTGTGTGTGTCTCAATATATTTTCAATCACCCTGTATGTGTAAGTATTTAATATAAGCTATGTGACGACGTTCATTAATGAGCGTGTTTACATTAGGATGCTGGTGCTGTTCATATTCAGGATATGACGTTTATACAGAACATATAGAAACCTGCTTATTTCTTATGAGTCTTGTATCATGCAGGTTCCTGATTGGCTGTCAGTGCAGGTTTGTCTTTGACTCCTCCACATCCTGCTCTTGTCTGTCAGTTCTGTGTTGACAGAGTTACTTCAGCAGGTTTTTTTCTTTGTTTGTTTTAATAGAGAGCCAAACTTTTGTAACAACGCTAATAACAAAAAATCCCGCCGAACTGAGCCTTTCTCAACAGTGTGTTGTGTGGCCCGCTTTATATGTCTAGTTAAGGACAGTAGTTTTTTATTAAAAACAATCTAATATCGTTGTTTATTTTATATTTCTGTTTTTTAGCCTGCTCAAAGGAGCACCATTTTCCATAAGTCCTAGACCTTAGCGGGCTAAACGTCACAGCTCGACAGACGAGGCGAGTCGAGGGGGTTAGCAGTTAGGTCAGACATGTCTCTAATAACAGCAGGACAGAGAGGACTGAACACTGTAAATGTTTCTAGATGGCAGAGATTACAGCTAAAAACTTGGAAAAAGTACTTTAGAAGAGAGCGTCGGTGAACTTTATGGATTTGGATGAAACCAAGTTGTAGTGACGTAAGTACCTGCGCTGCTTGAACAATTTGTGCTTACAAAGTAATCGTTGTTTAAATTTGTTAAAATCACAAAGGTTTCAGTGTCTAATATGAAGTGTTGTATAGAGGATGGTGAGGTGTCCTAGAATATAGAAAATAAGCTCCAGTAACAAGCTTAATTGTCTCAGAAAGACCAATGAAAGAAATGCTGAATGAGACATTTCATTAAATGACAGAAGCGAGTGGAACAGAGGTTAGCCCGTACGTGATGTCATGACTTCAGCTCTCTATTATTTCTAATGTAACAGGCAGATAAAAACCTGTGCTCTCCACCTCCACCCCCATACACACCAAAAGATCTCCAGAAGTTTAAATCAAACCTTGTCACAGTTAACCAACAAAGAAAGCAAGCTCAAGTCATACAGCAGTTCTTTGAAGGACACACACAAATGCCATGTTAGAAACTAAAACTAAAATTAGATATGTAAAGCACAATATACAAAACATAATATTCATACACTTAGACCACTTTATGCAACATGTTCAATTCGGCAAGGAAAAGAAACAACCAACAAAGAAAAACAAAAAGATAACAATAATAACGTGTAAGTACAGTTTCCTGACTGTTCTCATGTATTCTAGCAATGTTGAGAGAGCTAAAGAATCGTTGTTGAATGAATCACTTGGGTTGCCTCAACAGTTGAAGATGAAGGCAGTTTGGTTTGCCGCTTGTACCACTCTGTTATATTTAACTTCTCCATCTAATTGTTAGTAATGAAAGATGAGAGCAGCAATAAAACATATCTTCTGCATTACCACTCTCAGACTTTCCCTTTTTATTCCATACTGTAATCATTGTTAATCATCAAATTGTGTGCTTTACTGACCTGCCACTACTTCACTTAAGTTGAGGATGCACCTGAAGAGGCATAGCAGGACTTTGGTACCAAAAAGACCATAACTTTGGAAGATAGTAAGATGCCCGCTCCATCTGTTGAAGCCTCATATTGGCTTCAGTTTAATTTAAGAACTAATTTTTGCCCAGAACCAGGTCTGTGGATTTTGTCCCCCATCACTTACACTGAAATTGCTTTCAGAAGGGTTCTCTTTGCAGCCAGTATGGACGGGAGGAATCATTATAGCCACCAATAATGCCTTCAATATACTTATCATTATTGTATACACTTCAAAGAATGTGAACCAATCCTTTTTAAGGTAGAATATCCAGGTTTCTGAAACCAGGATATGATGTTTACAAATGCAAAACATAACAATACTTACTTACTTACACTCAAATACAGACTGACTACACACACGCACACACACACACACACAATATGTTGCAGTCATGAGTGTAATACCCAGTCCCCAGACAGTTTAAATACAACAGACCATCTAGAAGAGTGAGAAGATTAGTCAGAGTATGTGTGTGTGTGTGTGTGTGTGTGTGAGAGTGAGAGAGAGAGAGTGTGTGAATTACTGAGTGTGCATGCCATATGGTTGTACAGTATATTAACTGTAAGTGTGAGCATTTGTACAAATGTATGTTTTATGGCTCCTTCCTGTTTGTGTGTCTACTATTTTAACTGTATCTGCTTCAGATTCACTGTGTGTGTGTGTGTCTGTGTGTGTGTGTGTGTGGGTGTGTGTGTGTGTTGTGCTCGGGCCTCTGCATTAATCTGTGTATTTTGTGGGCTTTTAGGTTGGTGTCTGCATGTTTATGCATTCTAGTGTTTGTGCCTGTGCTCTGTTCGTGTGTCTGTCTATTGTGCAGCGACACATTTGAATCGTCTGACCTCCACAATCCACCTGTCTGCATGTTGACCTTCCACCCTCTCCTGTGTGCATCTCTCTTGACCTCTGCTTCTCCCACAATGCCTCTCTGCTCTTGCCTACACCCCGAGCTAATTGCTTATGCACAGTTACCTGGTAACAGACAGATACTGTTGCCATGGCATTACCGGGGCACCCAGGTGTCCAAATAGCTGTCTGAATGACGGATGATTGGCTGCAATGTTTGGCTCTCTTATATTTCTCTCTCTCTCTCTCTCTCTCTCTCTCTCTCTCTCTCTCTCTCTCTCTCTCTCACTCACACTCTCTCACACACACACACACACACACACACACAGATGCATATAAACATGATCTGAGTCCCAGTGATAGGGAGGCACAGACACACACACACACATACACACATGCAAACACACACACACACAGTCCCATCCTCACACTCAGGGGCGTGATGATTGGCTGTCAGGAGAACATGACCCCGATTTGGACCTGCGGGACTTGAAGTTGTAGCGTGAAGTGTGTTTGAAGTGCCTTGAAGTGACATGTGGTGTGTGTGTGTGTGTGTGCAGGATTGAGTGAACTGCGCTGTGAAGTAGGTTGAATATTAAAAGTGCTCCCTTGGCTTCAGACCTGGGCAAAATAGCACTTGAATATATTCCAAGCGCTTGAAATAACCCAGGGAGCGCTTGATGTAACTGATTCCTCCTCCGCTCTCCAGGCCATTCCAAGTTTCTGGCGAGGCTGAAATTGAGCGCACCCCAAGTCCGTCAAATATTACAACCCACTTTTGCTTTCTCACATTTTGGTGCAGGTATTACCCCAGTAGCTTAACCTCTATACTGTGCCGCTCAGCCAGCTGGTATTGAGTGCCAAATTGACTCCCGGAGTTCTTTTTCACTCATGCCAGGGTGAAAAGCCAAAGAGGAGTGGATGAATGTGCTTTTGGCAAACGCGGAGTCAGATACTCAGTGTGACTCCGGTCTCATCTCTTCATTATCAGCTTGACATAGAAAAGAAATGATTCGCTCTCTGGCCCACTGAGAATACAGTAGCTAAAACTTAATTTCAAGTAATAATGACGACCAGGTAGAAAAAGGAGTAGAAAAGGTAGGAGGACAAAAAAGTGTTGTGTTGTCGTGAGTACGACACACAACACAACTCTGTTTTAACTCTGTTTCACTTTGATTGATACTCACTTGATAATACGCATATGTGTTACCGTGGTTACCAAATTATGTGCATAATTATGTGAGACGAGCAGCTGACTTCGCTGCAAGCTCATTGGCTGTTGAAACAGGTGACATGCCTTACGTTCTAAAACCAGCCACTGGCAAATTGACAGTCGCAAGCGACGCCATTAGCCGGCTTGAGTTGAGCTGAGACGGGCCAGTTCACACCGCTGCCGTCACAAATCTTTCTGCTTTCTTGTACAGGGGCCAAAATATTGCCTTTATTATTCCAGCTGATATTGTGTTTAAAAGGCACTGCATTCAATTAAATTACCGCAGGCTAATTGGCACACAGCAAACCTGGACCAGGTATCATTCTACCACAGGAATACTGGTTGGTCTCTTGGGCTCTTGACTAAATATAATTAAGATGCCACATGTATTCTTCTGTGTGCAGTGAGAGTGGTTGGGGAAAGAGGGGCCCACAGCTCATTGTTGGCCCTGGGGAACCTTGCCAGTTAATCTAACCATGATAGTATGCTATGAGTCGTGTCATTTAAAATGCCTTAAGTCTTCAAATATGTTATTGCCAGTACAAGTACAGCATAGTTTTGATACTGCACTGTTCTCACACTGTGGCCTAATCCCTTTTAAACTACTGAAGTGCCACCACAAAGAAACAACTCACTCTGTTGTTGGTTTAAACAGCAGATTTTCCTCTCCAGACTGAGCATGTCCTCAGTTCTTGGTCCCGCTGAAAAGCCTCCTTTGAAGCACCTTGCTCTGCTCCCCCTGCCTCCCCCCATCCTCTAAGTGATTTGATGTAATTTGACTAGGTAGGTGACAGCTCTTTTAAGAGAGGGGATAACTTGAAATGTCAGCTTCAGTGTGTTTGCACAAAGTGAAGAGAGGAGGCACAGGGGGGACCAGAGGGAGAAGACTGAGGAGAGGAGAAACATTCAGCCGGGGTTGCTCTCCAACTCCTCCTTTTCTCTCTCCTTGCACTTCTTCTCTTCTTCTTTATGTCTCTTTATGTTTTTTCTCTCTCCTCATTTGTGTTTTCAGCCTCTTTTCTCCTCCGAGTCTGTCTCTCCCTCTCTCTCTCTGAGTATGACCTAGTTTGATCCTGAATGGTTTGGGGGCTGTCTGTCTCCGAGATAAACTCATTTGCAATGGATCATTTAGAGAGCAATGCCATTTCACTCCTCCACCACCACCACCACCCTGGATGTGTCTGCATGTATGAGAGTGTGTGTGTGTGTGAGTTAGTGTGCATTTGTGTGTTCTTTAATCTGTTAAGTGGGTAGAGACATGGGGAGAAAGGACAGAAAAAAGCTCCAACACAGAGCTGTCAGAAAATGAAAGGGGGATCTCTGGCTTCAGATAAGGTTGTGAAGTGTTGCATATCCAAAGATATCTGTCACACAAACACAGAGAGCACTGATAGACAGACTTATGCAAAAAGGTCACGCTGCGCTGGAGCTTGTGTGTGTTCACGTGTGTGTGTGTGTGTGTGTGTGTGTGTGTGTGTGTGTGTGTGTGTGTGTGTGTGTGTGTGTGTGTGTGTGAGCTGCGCTGTGCAATGGGATTTTAAAGATCCCATCAGACCTGCTTCCCTATTAGTGACACACGTAGGCGCACATCATGTGTGTTTTGTTTCTCTGCGGGCTGCTCCAAACCGTCACGTACTGTAACCAGGAAGCCGTGGGTTGGATGGCTCTTGTCTGGTCTCAGAAGGGTAATTACACTGAGTGCACAGTGATGGAGCTGCCTTGAAATTATTTATGATTCTTCCACTGTCCCACTTGTTCTCGTCAGCCAAATCATCATCCAGTGCATCCTCAATTGGCAAATCATTTCTGATCCTCATCCTTCCTTCGCCCTCATTTTTTTTGTTTTAAAATTGCTCTTCAAACATTAAAAGGAAAAATTCAACCCCGTCTTACACGTACTTGGACACAGTTACACAGAATATCTTCAATCAGCCCTGTAGAGTTTGTCTGTAGGTCGATCTATGCAGCTTTAGCAAGGGACTGCTACCAAAATCTTGACATTTAGCATTGATGTTTTAGAGATCATTAAAACAATTTCTGTTACAAAACGTCTTTGTACTGTTGCAGCGCTCGATGCTCGATGCTCGATGCTCGATGCGCTCGATCCTCCACAGAGAAAAGAAAAATGGACCCTGAAACACTTGCTGCATCACTAGTAGCTGTTTCAAACTGCGATAAAGTCATTTACTGTACATATTTTCTTTTAAAATTATGTCAAACACATTGTGAGGGACATAAAACAAGCACCTAAACTGAATCTGAGAAACTCTAAAGATGCAGGATCTTAATTAACAGAACAAAGACGGACACTTTTCAGTTTCAGCTTCACCACAGACTGATGCACAGCAAAAAGAAGTTATTTTTTTGTCAAATTTTCAGCCTCGAAGACTTATTTCTTTAAAAAAGTAGCTGCCAGTAGGTTTGGTAACAGCACTTGTTCCCAGTGCTGTTTCTCTTGTTTTAGGAATATTCTAGAAATTAGTGGAAATATCTTCAAACAAGGCAGAAAGCAGATTGCTACAATAAACTGAAATGCCTGAAATAATAAATCAAAAGTCTAATCTAGTATTTGTTTGTGATGTAATTGGAGGTATATGGAAGGAGATGGCTGTATTTGCAGGCATACATAACTCCTCTCACATCGTATTTGTCCAGAGTTGTTGACGTTAAGACTTTGAGAAATGAAAATTCATCCTCTAAATTGATTAATTTTTGATAAATCATGTTATCTAAAGCTACAGTTTTTCTCAGTTTACCCAATTTGTTAACTTACACTGCAGCAAAAGTTACATGTTTAAACTTCAGAGCTACGATGTTCCCTGCAGGAGACCTGTGCACTGAAGAGGCTTTGCGGTGTTAAACATAAAATCAGCTTTAATGTGCAACACACTATTCAATTATGCTGATCTTCATAGAGCTCTCTCATTCTGTTTTTTCTCCCACTCACCTTTCTCTTCCCTACTCTCTCTCTCTCTCACTCTCCAGCTCTCGTACCTCTTTTCTGAAGTGCCTTGCTGAAAGGAATAAAGAAGCTTTTAGCCTCTAAGATTATAATCATTCCTTTTTTATTCATCATAATTGCTCGCTGATTGCAGTAATTTCTGTGCACTCGTAATTTTAGTGGTCTTTTTAGCGCTTGGTGGCTACACGCCGCTCGCTGTATTTATGGATTTGTGTTATCTGTGTGTGTGTTTGTGATTGTCTGTGAGTCTTTTCAGAGTCAGTAAATGCGAGAGGGCGCGCTAATGTTGCTATTTGTGAGTCAGAGTTGGAAGGAGAGAGGGGGGGGGGGGCCACTGGGAAAAATAGGTGTTTTTGTAAAGGAAGGACAAAGCAACAGGGGCATTTTTCATGTTGGCACAGCAGCAGAGAGCAAGTGAGCAACAGACTGCGATAGAAGGCGACAGAGTGGCTGTGAAAAGGAAGAAAAAAATAAAGTGATTGAGAGAGTGTGTCTTAACTGGAGGCGTATAGAAGTACAGAGTGCAGCAGTCTGATGAAGGGCTGAAGGACGAACATGAGAGCGATGAGAGAAAAGAGAGAGGAACTGGTTAGCACGCAGCAAAGGGGGATGATAGGAGAGGGAAAATATCAGGAAGGTTGCAGAGGAAGTGCAAAATAAGAAAAAAAAACTGAGAAGAAAAAGAGAGGGGGAAAAAAAGAAAGAAGGATTGTGAGAAACTGAGAGAGAGAAAGAGAGACAGTTGTTGTTCCAGTGTCACTCATGGCCTCCCTCGGGAGTGTTTAGACCTTTAAAATCTCCTCCTCGTTTCCACAGGCCACTTACACTCCTATCACCCCCTACTCCTCCTCATCCCTGCTTCCCCGCCACCTCCCCTCCCTCGTTTATCGCTGCTCATCCCTTCCTCTTCCTTGAATCCCAACGCTGCTCAGTTAGCTCTCCTCCTTCTGCCTCACCTTCACGCTCCTCTCTGTTTTCCTTCCTTCCTTCCTCCTCTCTCATTTCCATCCCCACCGGCTCTCAGATCCTCGCATTCTTTTCTCGTCTCCCCTCCTGCTTCCCACCTTCCCTCCAACACAGAATCTGCTATTTATAAATTGACTAACTGTACGTGAGTCTTAGCGTTTGGGGAGTAAAAGGAAGTACGTGAATTGTGTGTGTGTGTGATGGCTAAATCTTGTTCATATCCTGTCATATTGCATTACGGTTTCATGTCATGTTCCATTTCAGGCACGTAGCCGCAGTGGTTTGCAGCAAAACTTCTCTTTACGCTCATGGAGGTCTTGAGAAATTTTTGTCAAAAAGCATTTGGTTAACACGACCTTAAAAAAGTCAGAGGCAGCCATTCAATCAGCCGTGAGTTTAGAAACGCTCACTTCTCAAAATGGCATTTTATGGATGGGTGAACAGCAGCACCAGCCTCGGTCTTCAGTTCCCTCGAGCATCATTTCAGCGGTTATTGTTATGATTACAGTCCACTGTGTCCTCCCCCATTTTCTAAATGACTTCTCTGGTTCTTTACTGCAGGTTCCTGTGAGATTCACAAGCAAAAGTATTAGTTAAAGATAACAGTAGTAAAAGTACTAGACCCTTTTCGCATTGCTGACAATAAGGTGGTGGACGAACCCGCAAAATTTAGTTCCAATCCATCCATCCATTTTCTTCCGCTCATCCGGGGCTGGGTTGTGGTGGCACCAGGCTAAGCAGGGTTGTCCAGATGTCCCTCTCCCCAGCAACACTTTCCAGCTCCTCCTGGGAGACCCAAAGGCGCTGCCAGGCCAGATGAGATATATAATCCCTCCAGCGTGTTCTGGGTCTACCCCAGGGCCTCCTACCAGTTGAATGTGCCCGGAAAACCTCTAAGGGGAGGCGTCCAGGAGACATTCTGATTAGATGCCCAAACCACCTCAACTGGCTCCTTTCGATGCGAACAAGCAGCAGCTCTACTCCGAGCTCCCTCCGGATGTCTGAGCTCCTTAGCCTATCTCTGAGGGTGAGCCCAGTCACCCTGCGGGGGAAACTCATTTCAGCCGCTTGTATCCGCGATCTCATTCTTTCGGTCACTACCCAAAGCTCATGACCATAGGTGAGGGTTAGATTGACTGGTAGATCAAAAGCTTTGCCTTCTGGCTCAGCTCCCTCTTCACCACAATGGTCCGGTATAACACGCACATTACTGCTGATGCCGCCCCAATCCATCTGTCCATCTCACACTCTATTTTACCCTGACTTGTGAACAAGATCCAATACAAGTAATGCCACGTCCAGGAACACTGATATTGGAACCGCTACTTTTTATTATTACAATAAAATTATACTGCATGTATCATGTAGGGGGGAGAGCAGTGTGTTGTGATGAAATGGGCTTTTTCTGAATACATTTTCGTTACCATTGAGTGATCTGCCAAACAGTAAGTGTTTCTTTTTAGTATTCTCTGTTAGCAACTTAATCACATGCACGTTTACACTCAGGGCCGTTTTTTAATGACGGATAATGTGAGTTCCCTAAAATGAATGAGGTGATAATTACACGCATGCACACAACAGCAGCACCAAGAAGACTGTTGCCTGAAACATAATTTTAATATAAGACCATTTTTTTTGTATAGATCCTATTGACACTAGTTTTGATGATACATTATCGTACCACCCATCCCTACTCATGATTTGAAACTGACAGTACATCACTCTGATAGTAGAAAACTCCACCTCTGCCAGGACACGCACACTGTAAACGTTCTGAGCTTATATAATGTAGAACACAGTGTAGTTATATCATTATGTCTCTTGATTTAACAACTGACATTTTCATTTGGAGAAAGCACGTTTTTTGCCTGACAACTGCAAGTGGCTTATCAGATTTTTTCACATCCACGCTGATAATGTTTGAATTTTGGCCCTCATTTGCCAAAAGTTAATTTACCTTTGCCTGATCGCATGATTTCTGATCTAAATCTACAGATACATTTTTAGACTAGACTCCCTGGTTCCCCTAAGTACACACAAATCCACCCTTTTTGGTAGAGTACATACAGGATGGCCTAAAACCAAGAGTCACATCATTTTGTAGACTCTTCATTTTAGTAAATTGAAGACAAATGAGTAACACAAATTGCCTTGCCTATTGTTAGATCTCATGCGTGTCGTCTGCTCTGCCAATTTCTTCAAGGTTTATGTTTCCCAATCTGTGACATGTGATGTAAAATCGTAACCGCCATCATGGGAATAACAACAATGAGCTTAAATTCGTGAACCTTACAAGCAACCTTTTAGTAGAGTGTGTTGCTGTGGTGCATGTATCTGTGTATCCGTGTGTGTGAGACAGTGTGAGTGGTTTTGGTTTTGTTTGTTTTATTTATTTTTTTATCCATGTTGTGTATCAGGGAGAGATAGTTAAGTGCAGGCCTTGGGCACAATGTGTTTCTCTGATGGTTAATACAGTAATACAGCCCACACACTGGAGCGTTTGATAAGAGAGAGCAATGGAGCGCTTTAGACAGGGATTGTTGTTTCAATTTCATTTAAATTGCATGTGATTCGGTAGCAATTTCTCACCACTTGAGCGTCACTTAGATAATAGCATTATATCTGCAGATTTGGGGTGTTTTGCTACCAGGCGATGGAGTGAGAAATGGACAGAAACAGAGAGAGCTAAGCAGGAGTGAATGCCTGCTGTAGTTTGCCTGTGTACGCCAGCGAATTCCCACCCACTCATTTTAACATCTAGAAAGCAATTCTACAGTGTGAAGCCCGGGCTATTGATTCAACAGTATAAATGTTTGATAATTCATATAAATATTCTACAACCAACAGTGACTTGCTGACAAGGAAATCAAACTGCGTGTTACATAAAGATGGAGTCTAATGGATGGAGGTGAATGGAAGTGAAAGCTGTAGTTCTCTGAGGTTTGTGTGTGTGTGTAGCAAAAGATGAGACTGACGTGAGTCCGGGACAGACAGGAAGTGTCAGTGGGTGTGTTAACTCACCGCTAATGCAACCAGCATCTGGGAGATTTGAGTAGTCCAGTGGTTCTCAAACTTTTTCTCTCACGCCCCCCTTCAGAAGCCGAAAAAAGTTCATGCCAAAGTTTGCTTCACTTTTTCACTCTAAACTTGAACCAAATTCTGAGCGGAAGCTAGAAGCAAAGTTGATCAAGGTATGCTTCCGTCTGGACGTGGAACAACCTTTAAGCCAGTTTTCAAAATGTTGGCAAAAGTTGGAAAAGTTGTCAATTTTCATTTGCAAATCTGAAAATTCACAGAAGAGAACTTAGCTATAAGACCAGCATGGCTCTTCTGTACAACCCGAATGCCAAACAAGCAAAACCCCAGATGACGTTCAATGGCAACATTTTTTATGTCCAATTCAAACATTTTTATAATTCTCACTCTCTACAATATCTGCACATGGCAACTACGGTGTGGTTAAGGATAGGGAAATATTGTGGTTATGGCAGATAAATTATGGTTAAGGTGTGGTTAAGGTTAGGCGACTGACACGCACCCCACACAGCCATCCACCACCCCAACCTCCACACACCACATACTACTTCTTGTATTGCCAAGGAACACAAACATCGATACTGTGCTGCTTCTATAACATTATAGGCTAACATTTCGTTAATGAATCTCACCTGATATCGCAGTTTTGTATAGAAGTTAATTAGGCGGCAAAACCACCTTGGGAATACAACAGATTCAAGCAGTAATTAGTTTTTATATGACAGATCTTTAAGCGTAGAATAGGTTTTGAGAGCGATTAACAGAATAATGGGCGTCATCAGTATCTTGAGTAAGCAAGAAGAATGGTGGAACTATATTTGAGAGAAAGCACCTTGCTTCCTTTGTTCATTGTCCTCCAAGTTGTGTACACATTTTGGCAGATTTTTCATCCCTTGCATGCACACTCCAACCAAGAGCAGAGTAAACTGTATTGGATTTGACTTGGAAGAGAAGCATCATCCTGTTAAAACCTCACATTTTAAGTAACATCAGGCTAATTTGCAGTTTGTTCTGTAATCTTTTTTCTTTTTATCTACCTGAAGGTCAAATAAGGCTGTATCCTTTTGAAACATGTTGGTAAGAGCCCTCTCACCCTCTCAAGCACTTTCAATCTTACAAAACAACCAAACAAAATCCAGAAAGCAGATTGCAAACTGAGCACCAACAAAATCAGGGTTGTGCTCCCCAAATTTGTTTCCGCACTCGTATTCTGACCCTGTGCTATCTTGGTTTTGCAGAGTGAAAACGCCTTGGGTTTGTTTTGTTATTAATAAACTTCCACACACATACCATGTAACATTTGGTGTTCTTTTAATTCTTTTTTTGGGGGGCTTCATGGTGAAATTGAGCCATGTAAGGGTGGTGGCTGTCAAAACATGAAACCAAAAAAGCAGAAACTGGTCCTGTAATGACATGATTTATTAGAAAAAATATTGTATCTTTACATAATCAGTAACCCAACTTTTCCAACAGCTAGGCGTAAAAAACGTATTTGAATGGTATTTAGCCGTTTATTCAAATTTCTTGCATTTCCATTCAGTGTCTGAATTCAACCTGTTCACAAAACAGGTGGATGGGAACGCACTCATTGTTGCAATGTGCAGTTTAACACCTCTGGTTTGCCTGCAGTGTGAAGATCTGGTTTGTTTGATGAGGATAGTGGCTGATGCTTTCTGCCTGTTCAGGGATGTAATGAGTGAGAAAGGTGTGAGTGTGTAGTCTGAGAGACTGCAAACACCATCTGCACCTGGCTTCAGAGAAACTCATTCCTGCCTCTAATTCATCTTCTCTTCTCTGTTTCAACCCCCAGTCTCTGACCAATCAGGGTTCTCCTCCTGCAGTGAATCCCGCCCTCCTCCTCCTCCTGTGCCCCCCCACCCCTCCCATTCCGGCTGTGTGGCATTTCTCATGCAGCACCACGACTCATTGTTTATTGAAAAAGGCAGTTTGTTATCGACCACGAACATCAATGGTTAACATCGCCACGTAAACTTTGATAACGCCACGGCACACATCAAATGAGCTTTTGACACACACACACACGCACACACACACACACACATGCTCACACACAAGGAGGTAGGAAGGGATTGCTTCAATTTACGTGTGTGTGTGTGTGTGTGTGTGTGTGTGTGTATGTATGTGTGCGTGTGTGTCAGTGGTGTGTCCAGACTGTTTTTTGACTGGGTGTGTTTAACATGTTAATTTAAAACATAAGTAGACCTTAAAGGAAAGTCCGGTCTACTCGTCAAACAGTTGGTTCGAGCTAAGGTCCTGCCTCTGACCGGGCAGATAGCCAATCATAGTTTAGGATAATGTGGCGTCGTGGGTCACCCCTGAAATCTGATTGGCCACTCCAGGTGCCACTCCTTGGACACGCGCCTGGTGTGTGTGTGTGTGTGTGTGTGTGTGTGTGTGTGTGTGTGTGTGTGTGTGTGTGTGTGTGTGTGTGTGCGCGCGCATCTCCAGCTGTGAGGAAAGGCCGGTGTCATTCTCTGTTTCTCTCCCTCCATCTGTCTCTACATGCCATCATTGTGTATTCCTATTGTTTTCTCTCCCCACCTATATACAGCATCATCCCTACTTTCCGTACATCCATCCTTTCCTTCCTCGCCTCCCTCCCCTTTTTTCCTACCTCGTCCTTCCATCCCTCCTTTTCCCATTTTTCTCCATCTTTCTCCCCCTCCTCTCTTCCCCTCCATCTCTCCTTTATTTTCATTTTTCTCTCTCCTCTTTCCCTTCTCTGTTTTCATTCTCTTCCCTCCCTGCTTCCTCGCGGTGTGTTTGTGACTATACATAATCGAGACTTGCTCCCTCTCCTGTCTGTGACCACTGTGGCAGACGTGGTAACTAAACTCGCGCACTCACACACACACACTCACTCACTCACAAACTGGCCGGTCCTATCCCAGTGGATTTACCCAGACATGAATATGCAAAGCCGGCCTTACTGAGCCACCCTGATCTATCTATCTATCTATCTATCTATCTATCTATCTATCTATCTATCTATCTATCTATCTATCTATCTATCTATCTATCTATCTATCTATCTATCTGTAAGCTTGGAACAGAATGCCACCTGCTGGCAAGACGAAGGAAATGCAGCCACTATTAATGTGATCGGAGACACAATCTCCCACTGACTCATCCCTTATAGTATCTAGCTACATATGTACTTTCATTTATTTATCAGCATATGAAACTTCTGTCTCAGCAGCACCGGAGGATGGAGGTTAATGAAATTTCACTTTGGAAGCTCAAAGAATCAAACAATGACTTCTGAAACACTCAAAAGCAACTTACCTTTCTAGAAAGAGACTCACCTAAACTGGACAATCCACTGTTCACCGCTTTTATAAGGACTATTTCTTTGGTAGATAGGTTGATTTGGGGGCAATCTGAACCTTAAATGTTTTTTGTTTTTGCATGATGTTTTAAATCCAGATGTTTCTTCTTCTGGTCCCTCCAGGCTTATGGCATAAGAATAGGCAGTAAAGGGTGACTTTGTTTATAACAGTGAAGAAAAAAGTGTGTTCTTGATTGATGCAAATTAGTTTTTAAATGTATGCAGTTGCATTTTGACATGTTTCAAGAGCTGCAATTTAAGGGGATATTCAAACTGTATGTACAGCAATTACAGTGCAGTTTTTTCTTGCAGCAGCAGGAGCAGCAAAATTGGCTTCATTTGTAGGTAAATACTCATACAAACATCAGCCAACTGTATGTAGTAAAGCTAAATGAGTGGAAATCATAGAGGTAATTATCCTTTTATCATCTCTGTATCAAACGCAGTGGAGTGCTTTTACTTCAGTGATAGTGATCAAATGCGATTTTGTAAAAACAAAACAAAAAAAAGGACCAAACAACCTGTGAAAATCACTCAACCCTCCCTTTGTTGTTTCTGCCAAATCCCCGTTACAGTCGATGATTGTGCAGAACCATCCGGGGTGGTTGTTGTGTGCTGTGTGCAGCTGCTGTCAGCCTGTTTGGTTTTTTTTCCCCCTTTTTAAATAAAAGCACCACTGTAATGAGAGGCTTTTACAGTCAATTTAGATGCCTCACCGCCCTCCAGAAAATCATAAACAGGCTCTTAATTGAAAGGAGATGTCGAGGTCAGCGTGAGACTCAGCTGATGGGAAGATGCATCGCAAAGATTTATGGCATTGATGAGAGTTAGCGTACAACAGAGAGCTCTGAGCTGCCTTTATTTTACAAGAAATCATACTGAGCTCTTTATGTGTATGTGACTGTGTTTTAATGTTACATCATAATAATGCATACAGTGCTGACATTGAATAGAAACTTGACTTTTGATCACCTGCGTTCACATTACCACTCCTCTGGGGATTTCTTGTGATGGTTCATTTTAGTCCATTAAAACCACATTATACATATACCATATATTTTTCAAGCCTACTGTTAATAATGAAATACTGCTGACTCCCACAGCCACAGACTATTTTCTCTTCAGTAGCCAAACACATGAAAATACAAATATTGCAAATGAGCAACATTAAAGTGCCAGAAGCAGTCACATGAAATTTTAAATGAATTGATAATAAAATTCTCTCTTTCTTCTCTCTCTGTTTTTCCTCTCTGTGTCTTTCACCCATACAAGAAGAGAAGAGACAAATCACCCCAGGCCCATCGACAGGTGCCATTATCGGCGGGATCCTCGGTGCCCTCGTCTTCATCGGCGTCATCCTCGGCATCATCTTCTTCATCCGCAAGCGGCAGGACGGAGAGTAAGTCTTCATTAGCGATCCTGCATCTACTTCATCGTTTATTTAACCTCCTGTGCAAAATTAATCTCCCCCCTGCAGGACTAAGGCTCATTAAAACATATTACATGTCATGAGGGGACCCTGCAGAGGCAGCCTGGTCACAAATCCTGACCTGAAGTTTATAGCGTGAGGCCGCCTAGAGATTTTACTCCCAAAATGTTTGGTCCTCTGCCCCCCATTGCAATTCCTCCCCTGCAGCTGTGAATAGGGATCTATTAAACCTTCCCTGTTTTAATTCCAGTCTAAGAGGAGATTTTCCAAACTGAGACTTCCTGTGGAACAACAGGGTATACTGTAAATCACAAATACAGAGTCATTGCCATCCTGTGTCATGTTGCAGACATGTTTCTGATGCTCTAATGTGCAGCTGCTTTCAGTGATTCAGCGGTAGAAGAAGATGGAGTTTATCAAAATTACAAGCAACCAGAAATGGTGATTGCAGAGTTCAGGGTCAAAGCATGCATGTACTTTTATAAATGGCTACAGAATGATTCGTAAGCCAGTCTCATAATATTTCATAAAATGAACCCTGACCTCTGTTTGGAACACAAATTACTGGAAAATGAAGAAGATGCAGTAGAGCTGTATGAGCTACAAGGAGAGAGACATCAGAGATATTTTTTAAAAGCACAAAACTGAGTACAGACATTGTGTTGGAAGAGTCTGGCTCCAGCTGCTGATATTTTAATTTCTAGCCTGTGAGATGCTAACACAGACACTAAAATGTGACAGATAATTAAATGCTAATCTTAACATGTTAACCACAGAAAGGGAATCTATTATTACTCTTAAACACCTACTTATTTGTCTAAAATTGGTTCAATTCAACTTCAAAAGTGCCAAAGTCACAGAGCGCTACAGAACTTTTAGCCTCTTTTAGCTTGTTTCGGTTTTACAACCTCACATGTAGGCTACTGTATGGTCTGTTATGTCCAAACTGCTCTTACAAACCTCTGTAGGCAGCCGTCTCTAGATTACAAGCTCTGATTTGATCTGTCACGCCTCCAAACAGCAGACAGACAAAGTTAGTAAAGATGGTGAAACATCTAGCAGCTGAAGAGCCACATATTTATGTCAGGAGTAGGTGGAGACCATACCAGAACTAAAAGGAGAGTTAATACTGTACTTATCTTTATCAGGTAGAGAGAAACACTTCAAATGAATGCTAGAGTTGTGCTGTGTCTGCTGGATGTGTGCAATTTTCTAATAATATAGTAGCGAGTTATTATCCTGTAGTATGTGGTGACTGTCAGCTTGTCAAGGTGTCTTTCACGAATCCCAGAGCTTATATGAAGAGTGATACACCACATATTGTATTTACAAGATTTCCAGTTCGGCTAGTACCATTTCAATGATCATCACGGAGGGCAAAGAAAAGTGTTTTCACTCTTTATTCTCAATACAGATTTCTCAGGCCAGTACAAATACAAACCCACATACTAAACACTGCTTCTGACTCCAAACTCACCGCTTTAATTGAAAATGTTTCCTCTTTCACAGTAATCACTGAATTTTGCATTAAAAGATTCTGGATTGACTTACGACACAATGGGATGTCCTTAGAGCTCAGTGCCTCGAGACTTTCTATTTCTGTGCACTCCCAGTTGTTTCTTTGTTTCGTACAAAGAAATCTGACGTCTTAAGGAAGCAGCAGCGATCAATACCGCATTGTCTTTTCTCTTTTCTCCAATCAGGGGCCCTCCCAAGCACAAGCCCCCTCCCCCTGTAAAGGCTGGCAGCTCAACAGAGATGGTGAGTGGTCGACATGGCTTTAAATCAATCTGTATTGTCACCGCGATTATATTCCACACACACGTACAAATACACACACACACATACACACACACACACAGTCCATTTGGGCAGTCATAATGGGGCTAATGGCTATTGATTGGAGATCTGAGTTGGCTTATGTGTCGAAATAATTAGCTCAGTTTGTAAAGAGCTCCATTAGAGCGCTCCTCTCCTCTTCCTACTCCCCTCGCCGCTTATTTTATTCCATCAATCCATCACATTTTGTTGGGCTTGTACCAGTATTATGTAATGAGACTAAAACTCTGCAATTTTTCATTTTGATTAGATATATGAAAGATGTCTAAATGCCTGTAAATGCCCAGGCTGAAATGTGGCTCGCAGGGTTCAACAGTGGAAGTTTATTATACGTCTTAGAAAGCTCCACTTGTGGAACATGATGAAAACAGTCTTTAAGCCTCAAATCTGTCAGGGCAAGTTGAGCAAAGGTCTCTGAACGCAGTATATTAAAATGACTTTTTGCTTCCAAAGCTGTGTTTTTTCATATATCTGACAACACGTTCCTTGAATTCAATGTAATCCTGTTGTCTCCTGGAAATTACGTTTCTATAGTACTAAATTGTTTTCCCAGTATTGATGTAATGAAAAATGGAATCACTGACTGGATTCTGTTCAGAGGCAGCATTATTTTTCTTTTGGTTTTTGGGATTGAATGAAGCACTACATTTATGTACCGCACCAGAGTCACCAGGAGGTGGTCAGGATGGAGGGTGGACGTTCAAAGCACCAGAGCCCGGAGTTCGCACCCGTTTGTGGTTAGCTTTATGCAGCTATAAGCACTTTGGATAAGGTTAGAAAAAGGTTGTGGTTCTGGTTAAATGTTAAAAAACATGTTGTGTCCCAAGTCACTGTGGCCTTTTTCTGTAATTAACCAGACCATGATCTTTCCCTAACCTTAACCAAGTGCTGCCAGGGCCTAAACATAAAGATAAGAAAGTTAAGTTTATTTATAAAAGTAAATAAAAAAGTTATAAAAGTTTATTAATGCTGTATTCACCACAAGCGGATATTTTGGTGGAAAACAAATGGAGTATTTCCTCATTATGTTCAAATAAAATGTAATCCAGTCAGCATTACGGTCCTTTAAAATGTATTTGCTGTTGCAAATTAGTTGTATATAAACATGATTTCTAGGAAACAGGATTGTTAAATGCCTAACAATGAAATATTCAGGCTGTGTGACCATGCAAAATTCTTATTCTTAAGGCTTTTGTTATATGTCAAAAGACTTGAATGTTTTTGCCCTTAAGTCTGAAGTCAAATCAAGTCGTTTGAGAGTCGAGTCTCAAACAAGTCAAGTCTCGAGTCCTTGTTTTTGTGACTAGAGTCTCACACAAGTCTAAAGTCTACAACTGTGTTATCCTCTTACAGTTACTGTAAAGTAGGTAACTTTGAAAAACCTCGTTGTTAAAAGAAAACAACCATTCAATACAAATCAGTTCTATCTGTTATCATAACGTTGTACTCACCAAAGTAAGAGACCTCGAAACAAGGCGACATGAGCAGTCAGACAGTCAACAGGTTGTTTAACAAGCCAACAGTTCAGCTACCACTTTGTTTGGAGGGACAGTTTGGAGATCATTTGCCTTAAAGACATCATCATGTTTATTCCTGACATCTTAAAATTAAGTTTAACACAAGCAAAGGTAGAGAAAAATCACTGAATTTACCTATTAATGTCAGTTTCACAGCTAGTTAAAGCTTGCTAACGTTAGTTAACATTAGCTACCGGTCATACCAGACCAAGTTTGGCTGTAGTGACAAAACTAGACATGGTGCGAGCTACATCTTTATTTGTAAGTGGAAGAGTGTGTTGTTGTTGTTGTGTCTCTTTATGAGTGGAGTCTGCAGCTCTGTTATCTCGTTATAAATATAACACATACTTAAAAATCATTTTTATGCATTGTCTCAAGCTCTCCTCTCCTCTCCTCTCCTCTTGTCGGCTGTTTTCTGTGTCGTTCTCTTCCCTCCGTTGATGCGGTTTTCTGTGCATGTAGCTGAACAAGCCATCAGAGCCGCCCACGGCCACAGAGACAGTGCCTCTCAGCCCAGGAGAGGTTTACTACGAGCCCACAGGGGGAGAGCCTGTCACGGTAACTCACACACATACACACAAAAAAACCACAAAAGCATGTTTTTTGCTCACTGACACACGAGCCACGTTCAGTCACAGTGGGCTCCACATCTGTTTGGACAGCTACACACTGTGTTGCAGGGACGTCATGGTGTTTGTATTTTCAATCAAATGCTATTAATATTAAGCTGTATGTAATTACTAAAACTGTCTAAAATGGCATCGTTGTGTAAACTGAAGTTATCCCATAATTCTCCTGGTATGTAAATGAGTTTCATACTGTCATGTAAGGTGAGTCTTCATGTAGCCTTCCTGGCATTTAATGTCCCCATAAACATGTCTGACATCTGTTGAATCTTGCAGAACCTGGACGATGAGACCACCGGAGCCCTGAACGGCGGCGCCCCCCCAGTCCTGGACGACTCGGCCAAATACGACAACATCAGCGAACTCAAAGACCACACCGGCGGCGGCCACCACGGCAACGACCTGGATTCATCCAGTCGCGAGCCACCAGCTGCCAACATCTCCCGCGGCGAGAGCTTTGTATCTCCCGCCATGTACGTGTAGCCGTGGCAACCACAGCGCCAAAATCACAGGCTTATGGGCAAGTTCCAGGTCACCTAAACGTTTCCACACTCGAAAGATTCAAAGTTTTAACCTACATACATTGACGTTTTGCATCTGAGTTTATTATTCTTTATCAGGCACATTTAGGGGGTGTTGTGAATTGAAACGATTTTACATCTGAAAACAGGCTCTTAGCATGTGTTTTCATTTCTGGTGAAGCCAGCTCTCACAAGGGTCATGCAGAGTTTTAATCCATATTACATTTCAAATATCTGGTAAAGAAAAGCAAAAATAAAGTACAAAACATCAAAGTTAAAGCAATTTAAGATGCACACGCACGCACACAAGCCAGATAGCCATTGAAATCATATGTGCATTGCATATGATGAGGCGGGCTTTTGCAATATGTTAATTACATGGTTGAGAGGTGTTGCAATGTAGGTGAACTGGAACACTCCCCTCAGCTAATTAACACACAGCTCTCGGCCTGTATGATGCTTGCAAATCTAAATTTCCACCAAAAAAAAAAAAATATATGCAACATTTTGTGCCATGAACATACAAATGTCCCCATCGCAAAAATTATTGTTATATGTGAAGCTGCCGGTCCTTGGCTCTTCTGTTTACAGCCGTGGAGAGTGATTTGAACGTCTTTTTCCTTTCTTACTAAGGATAAAACATGGGGCTCCTGTTGCAGCCTTGTGCAACAGAGAAAGTAAAAGTACCATCTTTGAAATCCTTTCAAAGTACTCTTCTCCCACGGTTGGTTGGGTTTGAATTACACACAGCTGAATTTGGTCCCAGGAAGTCCAAAGCCTGATCATCTTGGCTCTCCAGGCAGCTTCAATTAATCACTCGAGATGTTTGAAAGTATTTCAGTTATTTATCGACTCCCACAGTAACTCAAAAAAAAAAAAAATCAGCCTTTCCCACTCTTGCCCAGGCTACAGTCCAATATAGAAACATTCCACTTTATTATGTTGTCAAAGGGCCTCATCTGTCCCGGGGCCGCAGCGACTGTCAGAGCGCCGAGCTGCTCGTTAGCACTAACGAAGGGGAAGTGACATCGTTTTGAAGCTCCGTAACCTGGCAACATTACATGATTAAGATTCCCTGATTCATATTTGCTGTTGTTAATTGCAAGAGTTGGTAAGGCTGCTTGTTTGATGAAACTCAGTTTACAGCGGAGCACGCACACCACAGGGTTCTTACATGTGCACACACACACGCACATATAAAAACACCAATGTTTATTCAGTCCTCCCCTAATAAATCACACTATTAAAGTTGAGAAAACATTATGAGGAATGTAGTTTCAGAGTGTGAAAATGCTCAGTATATATTAGAAAAATACTGCCATTACAGCCATTTTAACTGATTAAAATGGCCATACACTCTGATATATGCAGAACATTTTACAAATATGCATTTTGCATTTTAGCCGATTGTCCACTTGAAAGAAAAAAAAAGTTAAAAAAAAAGAAAAAAGGTGAGCAACAACTATGCCTGGCTGAATCAAAAATTGGTCTTCATAGATGTCAGATGGTACCAAATGATGAACAAACAGTGTAAATAGTATTGATAATACTGATAAATAATATATTGTTGGTGAAATGTGTACACGTAAAAAAAAAAAAAAAAAAAAAGTGTAGGTGTTATCAGTGCCTCTGTACAGGGGATGGAAGTTTATTAAATGTCAAATTGAGTGATTTAAAAAACAACAACGTGTATATTACTATTTTACTTTTCACGGGTACATTGAGGTTGTCACTTAATCCTAAAATGTTTTATTTGAGTATATATAAAAAATGAAATGGTGTGGATTTTACTCCTTGTTCATATTACTCTGCATGGCATGATCGGTGGCTTGTTGAAACACTTTCCCAAGGCTGTTTGCGGAATAATGTTCTTCATTTGTAAACACATTTTTGAATGTCAAAAAAGAAAGCTGTTTTTCTTTTTTTTTCTTTTTTATCTCCGTCTCAATGCATCTGTCACAGTCACGCACACCACAAGCACAAGTCCAATTTAAGTTGAGAGAGTGGGATTTTATTTTTATTTTTATTTTTTTGTCGTGTGACAGCTCGGCGGGCTGCCCGTTTTTTGTCTTTAGCGCTGATCCGAAAATGCAGTCAGCGTGGAATCGTCATCTTCTCACAACCACAGAGTGCAGTGCACACAGAGATGCAATCTTTCCTCTCCTCTCTGATCTCGAGCCCTTGCTTGAGACGTCGAGGCACACAAATCTTCATGAGTTATAATGTTGGAGGCTGTAGTTGACCCTCGCCGGTTAAAATCGCCCACAGAAGCATATAGTCAGGTGGTGGACATACTGCAGACTTGTAAACAGTTTGTAAACAGGTATAAAGGTTGGCAGATAAAGATTTAAATGGGACAGATAAATGGAGAAATAATACCAGAGTGATGGAATAATAAGAAAACAGGAAGGAAATGTTGGAGAAAAGGTGACAACAAGAAAACAGGGATTTGTCATCACAGCTTTCTCTTTCTGCGTGGTCAGCGCCAAATGCAATATTTTAGTTTTTCTGACGTATGACAATCATATTATCATATTATTAATATTTAACCGTCACTAGATTTGGTGGAGAGGCTTTCTCTTGTTTTGTAGTTATTATAGAAGTACCATTTTTTTGCTGCATGCTAGCTGAAATACTGCTACACATTTTATCCATCCTGAAAGACACAAAGTCACATCTTTGTTTTACCAATTTTATTTGATTCATCACAACATAACTGATTGGTTAGTTGCAATATTTGGTTCCCATCTAAAATGTTCACTGAAGAGTTAATCTGCAGTATAAATTCAGGACAGATATGTCTGCTTTTTGTGTCTGAGATGTTTATTTTGATTAAAGGGAATGTCTGCATGCTGCATGGACCTATAGGATAAAAGCTATTTCCTTGTTTTGCAAGAAGAGTCGGACCACCGTGACAAGTGTGTATGGCTTTTTGACTCGCTTATATGGTGCAGTGTCAGACAATCACGTATGATGTATTTAATGGCCCTGTCACAGCACAAAAACTGTCATAAAGGGGAATTAAATGTGGTGGTTTGGGCTCTTTTGTCTGTAAATTAATTCACACAAGGAATGAATATTTAGTTTTCACTGGATTAATGTTGTTTAATGTGTTTGCCAGCGGGGCGCTGTTGATAGATTGGGCAAGAGGAAAAAGACAATCATTGGGCCCCATTATATCAGAGACCAATGACTCAGCAGGCATTCAGTATTGAGTTTAAGCTCCGCCGTCTCATTTGGGGGGGATCATTCAGTTTTACCCAGAGCCTTACGTTTATAGAGCTGCTTCATTCTGAGGTATCTTGAATTCAAATCTTGACACCACCAGGAGTGCAGTCATGAAGCTGCCTCCTAAAATCGGAAATTGCAAAGAAATATTGGCTCAAACTCAGTTTACAGGCTTTTGCTCACAAAAGCACGAGTCAACAGTTAGAAGAGGGTGATGTGAGAGAACTGCAGTGATTTCGGATGGATTAGCTGTTAGATCAAGGCGGCTCTGGACCCAGTCCCTCCTGTCAGAGCTGCAGTGTTGTATTTCGGCCAAGGTGCTTTGCTCCGTCTCCCCCTGTCGCGGGTTCGATGCCAGAAACACAAGCTGTGAATGTCGGCGATAATGCTGTTCGGTCTGAATCCGTTTGCCCTCTTTCTTTTTACCCCCCTCTCTCATTCATCCATTGTCATCACAGCTTTTCATCACGGAGCCAGACGTGCCTTCTTTATGTTATTTTTAGCTTTTCAATTCTTACACTTCTCGTCTGATAGTAGGACGGATGATGAAAGGGGGAAACACACAAACATGGGTTTGACATTGATGATGAGAATGCTGAAAAAAAAAAAAAAAAACCACACTGGAGATGTAATCATATTTTTGTGAGTGTTTATCGATTTTCTTTCATTTTATTTTTGTTTATCACAGATCGATTTTCATTTTGTATGCTTTTTGGGAAACCTATTGTACATGTTTTACAGATCATTGTCTTGTCAAATAAAATGTCAACCAAAAGGGCAGGAGGTCTCGGTGGTTATTAAGCTCTACCTTGTCAGCTTCCCAGCATCAAGAGTTAACCTGAAGAGACAGCCGAGCAGCATGCTGGAGACCTGGTGAGTCCAAACATCATGTTAATATCTTCAGCTAATGAGCAGATTTAGCCAGAGAGGGAGGCGCTTCTGTTTTTGAGGAATCTTTTTATAATTTTTCAGCTTAAACAAAGTCGTCTTAATTTAAGGCTGTTTAATGTTTTTAAAAAGTTGTATTTTTCTTAAATTTTGAGATGATGCCTAGACTAATGAGAAATCACATCGACCCACAGTTCATTGCATTAAACATTTTGATTATTTTACGTGTGATTTTGCATGTTTGTTTGATAGAGATACATGTCAGTATTGGAAAGATAGCCATATATTATTATTGTGACAGATTTAAAACACATCGCTCAGTCCTAACGTGCGTTTGTTCTGCTGTGGAGTTTTCTTTTTGAGGTCTCAATAATCTAATTTGATATGAAAAAGTGTGCAGGTACCCTGTTAAAGCAAGCACTCAACATTTTGTGACTATATGCTTATTTGCCTTCTTTCTGGGAGTTAGCAAAAAAATCAGTACCACTCTCCTGTCTGTGCATTGAGTATGTACAGTAGCTGCAGCCACAAGGTGATTAGCCTAGCTTAGCATAAAGACTGAAAGCAGGAGGAACCAACCAGCCTGATTTTGCCCAAAGTTTAAAAAACCACCTACCAACACGTCTACATCTCATTACATCTTGTTTGTTTAATCAGTTATATAAAAGCATTTTCATTACTGGCAGTTTGTTTTCTGGAGGAAGCTATGTGCTGTCACTATTTCTTGGTGAACGCAGCCCAAGTGTTCATCTCAGAGTCTTGTCATCACTGTGAGGTTGCCAGACGACCATCAGACATGCTGCACAGAAGTGCTGGACTGACGGATAAACTGTTGTTTATGTGAGAGATAATACCCGACAAGTTGTACAGTATGTTCCATGATGGACTAAGGTGTTTTTAAACATTATGAAATTTGCATTGTGTGGCAACAGGAAGGAGTTCACAACACTGATTTTTTTTTATCTTCACTCGGAAGAGAAAAACAGAAAAAGAGATTACTTTTAGTCTCAAGAACAGAGAGTAGAGCTGCCTCTCTCTCCACTCTGTCACACACACTTCACACACACTTTGCTCCCTCACTGTCTCTCTTTAACTCTTTCTTTCTCCACATCTCTTTACTGTATATCATGGCGTTTCCTCTTCCTCGTGTCCTCTCTTTTTTCTTCTCCAGTCGTCCCTCAGACTCTCAGGCTGCAGCTTCACCACAGCTAACGTTATTTCAAAAGTATTTCCTCCAACCAACTTCCAGATTCACACAAATATCAAACACGTTTGAAGTGTATGTTGGCGGTTCTCACTGAGCAGCTATTTATCTGTATCTCTTTGTTTTATTGTTTTATTGGTTATACAAATTACATCAGCTCTTGGTTAAAGGGAAACTTAAAATTTTTAAACCTGGGCCCTATTTTTAAAATTTTGGGCTCCTTCCATAATGTTGTCAGACACTTTGAATAATAGTCTCAGCCAGAGTCAGGGGCAGAAACAAGCACTTTAGTGGACGTACTTTTCATGGGCGCAATTGCCCCAAAGGATTATGTTGCAGCCATTGCAGCCCGTTCGCTGAGGCCAGCAGAGGCGATTTACTGGACCAATTTCAAAACTTTTGGTAAGTATTAGTCCTTTAGACCCCAAAAACTTTAAAAATAGGGCCCATTTTTTAAAAATACCAGAGTTTCCCTTTAAGTCTCATTGTTGCTGCCTTTACCTACAGTTTAATGCAACAACTTCTACTCCTACTGCCCCGTTTTCATGCCACAATGTAAGGCATACTTTGATATCCCAAAGTGCATCTGGTGAGAAGCTACCTAAAGATCATTGCCAACATAATATTTCAAAAACATTCATCTTGAACTAACATGTGTCTCAACATGTTAAGGTAACACCCACACCAAGAAGTTGTTCATATTAATGCTGCCCCCTTTCTCTCAGTCTATTTCTGACTACAATATGACCAATATGACCTTTGCTGGTACATTATTGTAGGAGAGCATGCACTTACACTTAATATGCTGATAATCAGTACTTATTCCAGCGGAAACAGTGCTCCTCTACAATGTTTCCTCATAAAAGCAGCTCCACTCGACACTTAGCATTAGCCAAGGTCAAGATCTGCTATGCTAAAAAAAATCCAGTGTTTGCTATAAAATCCATAAACCTACACTATGTACAATGTTCTCATCCTCACACACTTTAAAACAGTGCACCTGCACCTTAAAGTTGCATGAAGTTACAGCTATAGCTTTTTTTAAAAATCCCAAATCAAAGTATTTTCACTACATTTGCAGAACTGGAGCTACCTATTAAAAATTGGAAGACCTCAGTACCCAGAAATCATTTAATGTGATGTTGTTCAAACTGAAAGCCTGGTACAGTGAAGAGGTTCGGGTGATGTTGGTGAGTACAGTTAGTTTGCTCTGGATGGAGTGCTCACTCTCTTTTGTTTAGGATAATGTTTGTATTTCACTGTTGGGAATTATCAGTGAGTGGAGCAGATCTGAGGCCACTGAGTGCTCCGCAGCAGAAACAAAATAAGGATAATTTTGAGAAAAAGGAAAATTTCTGCTTTTGTGAAATCTATGGGATTCTCTCTTCTGTGTGATTTAGATGTATAAGATAGATGACTTTCTACTGGAAAAATGTTGCCTGGTAAAGCTGTAGGTGCAGATGTACTTGATAGAAGATGAATTTTGATGATCTGCTTTTATGCCGTAAAAAGACTTCTGTTCTGTGGTAGCAGGTGTGCGCTTTATTTAAGGCCTGTACTGTATAGCTCCTGCTCTTTAGCTGAGCCCCGTCAGATCAGATGAGATGAGACGCGTTCATTGTCAGCGAGCATTTGTTCACTTTTGTGGCTAATTAACCGTATTGTTAAGTTCATCCTGGTCCCCGCTGGGCTCGGCTTTTGACAAAGATATTAAGTGAACGAAGAGAGGGTCAGGCATCAGGAGTGGTTTGATTCAAATCAGACTGAGGCACGCGCTGCCATGTGATGGACGATCGTATTAAATGTTGAACAGCATGGATGATGAAACCACAGGGCCACAGCTACTGAAGAGAGGCTGCACGTTACCTGATTTATGTTCTCCATCCAGTGACATCAGGCACCCATCAAATCTCAGGTGGTATTTCAGGTTTGATTTTGACAAACCTGTTAGGGATGATGCACAATTTGTCATAGTCTTAAAAAATTATGCTGACTGTTCTGTTGGAGGGCTGAGTTTAAAGGCAGGGGAGAAGATGAAAGTAGTTTTGACATGCCTCAACTGACACCTGAAGCACACACTGAACGTGCTGTGCAGACAGAAGAAGCAGTCAAGGTGCAGTAGCCGGGATGTGTCTCTGAAGAGTTCATGTGTGTAGATGCTTTGAAATAAGGAGACTGTCCTCCCCAAAAATACGTCCCTAGTAGTAGTTCCCATCTATGCAGCCGCCTGAGCCAATCGCAATCATACTCACAGTTGTCAATCATGACGTCCCACCCCCTTTTTATGGCATCAAATAGCTAATTAAAACCAAACTTATTAGAAAAATGAACACTTGAACAAACATCAGCGTGATAAGAACTACCTAAAATGACAGAAACCATCTTGTACAGTCTGGGTTACACTAGCTAATGCTAGCTATATTTAGCTCACCAGATACCAGCTGAGATGCATTTCCAACATTTTTTAAGTTTGTAGCCACTTACTTTGTCTTATCCATCAAGAAATTTTATTGTGTGAAACCAAACAGAAGTTGTGGAAGTAATGAAGTAGTTATAGTCTGTAGATGTGCAGGTGAATGTATTTTGAGATGAGAAGTTGGATTATCTGTCATCTTTTCATCATTTCAGTTTCCTCTTGCTACCATGAATGGCGATGTACGGAAACATATGGACTTAAGCATTTAAGGTCTATTTTAAACTGTGATGCCACTAGTGTCATTTTTGACATAAGTGTTATGCTGTCTTAAACCAGTACAGTAAGTGGCCCAATAGACTTGCTGTGCTTCAAGAACAAAACAAAATGTATGATTTTAATTCAGCTTTGATTAAATGCAGTCTGTATTTTGTAGCAACCAAACTTGGCTTTCCACCACGAGTTTGCAATTACTCACTCTAATGAAACCACTTAGTAATCTGATTCTCAAAGCCATGAGTGAGGAGTAGATGTAAGAAAGAGGAATGATGGCTGAGATGAAGAGAGAGAGAGAACAAGTCTGTGATTGAGAGTGGAGACGTGAGAAAGGGAAAGAAAAGAAATAGCAAGATAGAGGGATTAGTGTAAGCAGGTAGAGAGGTAGACTCAGAGAGATTAAGAGAGTGAGATAGACCGAGGGAGAGTGGGCTGCTGAATCAATGAGCTAGTCGATAGTGAGTGGGAGCGATGTGATGAGAAAGAAAAATGGCATGGAGCAGTAGGAGGAGGAAAACGCCCTCCGTTGTGTTGGAGCCCCGCTGAGAAAAATGGCCCCAGAGAAAATGAGAATCCACGGCGCTCCACAAGTGATTGAAAAAGCCTGTTTTATTTTGGCTTATCATCTGGAACAGGTACAGATTCAAGATAATTTGGTGACAGTTATTCTCCCAGGGATCCACCGTAAAAATAATCAGGTAATGGAAGTTTCATGTTTGGTTTTAGAAATGACGAAGATGTACGAACAATAAATCCTTAATCTCAGTGGGAGATTAATTATTGTGGTTAGTATGATAGACAGACGGCTAGATAGATAGAACGGAAAGATGGACAAAATGTAATGAGAGCTGTGGAGCAGAATGCCTGAGGTTGTTACAGTTGACAACTGATAATTATGAACAAAACCTTTAAAAAGCAACATTATCAAGAGGAATAAAAGTGTGAAACTGAGTTTAAAGTGCACTTCCAGTATGTAGGTGAAAATAACAAACAGCTGAAAACATATTCCCTTCCTGAAAGAGGTTTTTTATTCAGCAGAGCACTCAAAACCACAGCGCTCACACAAAGCCAGTGGCTATACTTGACATTTAAGTGATTTTTGAAATGTTTCTAAAAGGCAAAATTACTGTTGCAGGAATCTGTCTGAGCTCAGAAATATCAAAGGTTAACAAAATGATCCAACTTTCTAAAGATCTGGTAAAGACACAATCTCCAAAACTATGTGTAGCGTACCCACTGCTACCCTCCCCTGGGCCCGCCAACAGACACACACACACACTGTTCTCGGGTATAACCCGTAGGTTTCTTTAATAACGCTTATCTGCCCGGGCTCTCTCTCTCGCTCGCTCGCTCCACCCGCGCACTCCCACGGCTGTGGTCCTCTGTCCGGCGTGTCGTCGTGTCGTTCATCCAGGCCAACTGCACTCCTGTCCTCAGGGCTGCTACTGCTTAAGAAGAACACACATCAACCCCTGATGCGCTGCACCTGTGCCTCCCCGGGCGACCCGCCCCGAGCTCCAGAGCCACTCCCCCACTTCTCCCTCTCTGCAGCCACGCTCCAACCACGCCCCACCACCACACTATGGTTGTAAAACACTGTGTAACTGTTGCTGCTGTTGGACTACAAGTTCTACAGGCAACACACCTGCACCAGCATGCATCTTCCTCAGGTGAGAGAGTCACCCATAACTTCTCTGAAAAATGTTGTTTTCAAAGGTACAAATCTTTGTACATACCGTATAAAGTGGGTTTCTCCTAGTTGAGAGTTCTCAGGGCAGTTGTATGTTAATGAGTATTCAGAAAGCTGCTATCCAGCTTGCAAGGCAGCTGGATTTGCAAGATCAGAAGATCACTTCATCTCCCCGGTAGTGTTTCATCAGTGGTGACAAAGCATGTTCATTCATCTGATGCAACTTTATTTATCTGCCCAACTGTCGAGTATGTATGTTGTGTTGTATCACAGGTTCTGCCAGAGTTATGCTTGTGAGATCGCAAAAAAGTCTTGTGTCAGACTTCTACAGATTTGTCCATAAAACTCAAATCTGTAACATGAAAATGCTTAAATCTTGACAAGAGTGCATTACAGTAACAACAACAAGAGTCTGCAGCCACGCTAGCAGCTCTGTGAGACGGCACAGCAGCACAGCGGCACTTTAAATGTAAATCAGAATGCTGATGTTTAGCAGGTATAATGTTTGCCATGTTCACCATCTTAGTTTAGCGTGTTGATGCTAACGTAATAATTAGCATAAAACACAAAGTACAGATGAGGCTGATGGGAATGTCATTAGTTCTGCAAGATGATGGCGCTAGCTGAAAAGTCAGAGGATCACCAAAGTCATTAGGCTCAATCGTCTGTGGAACATGAACGTCTGTAGAAAATGTCATGCCATTCAATCCAATAGTTGTTGAGATATTTCAGTCCGGTCCAAAGAGGTGAGCCGACTGACAGACCAACACTGTCATCCCTAGAGCCATGCTGCTGGCACGGCTAAAAATAGTTTTGTGCATTGAAGATTAGTATGGCAGACGGCTCTGTCATTGATTGATATATACATCACTCAATACAGGGAAGGCAGCATGACTGAGATTACAGCTAGTCGAAGTATTGACTGCTCTTTTGGGTGTTTTTTTTGCACTTTTAGCTCTATTTTTGACCACTTTTGGTTTTAAATTAGGGATGTGATTAATCAAAAAAAAAAGCTAGTCAGTAGATTAGCTGATAATATTCATGAGCTGCAGCCCTTACCTGGCTTCAATCGCACAGAGGACGCAGCTGTAAGGGAGCATGGCCTCGTCTTAAAAGCCCGGCAGGTCATTTGTGTTACTTTAAAAGATATTTATATATTTTAAAGCAGTTTATTGTCAAGTTCTGTCCACACAGACGTCATAACCCATTAGAAATGGTATCAGCTGTAAAGTTTGCACTTGACGGCTGACATTTTCTCTCTCTCGACACTGACAAGGGAAATGACTGCAGCAGTCAGAACAACAGCCGCTCCTCAGCAGCGATGCTATCGGTCCCGGCTGCATCAGAGAGAAGTCCCCAGGCGGAGGAGGACGCAGTCTTTATCTGAAAGTTTAAACGTCCTCCTTCAGGCTGTCTCCTCCTGCCTTTACATCTCCCCTCCACGATTTAACAGGTAAAATCGATGATGGGTTGTGGGCTTTGCTGTGATTTGTGAGTTTAGTCTTTTTTTTTTTCTTTTTTCTTTTTTTTAGAGGAAAAGCAGTCAATCCCAGCGGTTTGTGCAGTGAATCCCCATTTCAACTCATCATGTCTGACATGTACTGACGTCTCCACCTCTCTCAGGTGTCCGTCTGTCTTCCTTTAGTTTGAAAGTCTCTGAATTACAGCTGTCCGGATACAGAACTACATCTAGCTCTGTGTGTGTGCGTGCGTGCCTGCATGCAAGTAAAATATCAGGTAGCTGTTCAAACTCAAATTGAATTCATACAACACAAACAAAGAGAGAATGTGTGTGTGTGTGTGTGTGTGTGTGTGTGTGTGTGTGTGTGTGTGTGTGTGTGTGTGTGTGTGTGTGTGTGTGTGTGTGTGTGTACATGATAATCACAGACTGGGATGCTGCTGTGCTTTCTCTCTCCGACAAATCCAGGTAGATTAGTTCTGTCTGTCTCAGCAGGAACAACATGTGAAATCATTAGGCACAGAAACCTCTAAGACGCCGTAATGCACAAACCACCATGTTGACATTTAGATAAAAATCAGTCATTTTCATAAACTCACATGTACTCCCCCTACCGCCCCTGCACACGCCTGTTCATGCACTCCTATACACTTAACAGCATTGACTCGCACACAAGTACACTTGAACACACACGCACTCCACCTACCCACACACACAGCAGTCACACATGCACAGTAAAGCACACCCATTTGCAATGTAGATACTATCAAACACACCACACACACACACACACACCTAACATACACACATCCCAGAGTTGATAAACAGCTCTAGTTGTGGCTCTTCTGCAGGAGCAATTTGAGTAAAGAAAGGGGGACAAGGGTGACACGCTGTCAGGTACCATAATGGACCCAAACATAATGGGCATTATTGACTGTGTATGTGCTCGTGCACGCGTGTGTGTGTACATGTGTGTAATTGCCAGTCAATCCTCTCAACAGCCACCTGTGGTAACACTGCACCCCTGTGTCAAAGTTGAGGAAGTGCAGTTGAGAGCGGTCGCCACCCTGAGGTGTCATAATGTAACAAACAGTGGGAGCAATAAAGAAAACCAAAAGAGTGATCATAAGTCATTTCCGGGAAAAATACAAACAGGATCAAAACGTTCAGCAGCAATAAGATGCAAAGAGTTCATGGTCACAGGTGTTACAATTAAAAATGATCAGGAACTATTTGTGCATCAACCTGTCAATGAAATGTAGCCTAATATTAGGGGGTTCCTTTGAGTTGAAAGTCACGTCTCACATCTTGCTTTGTTTTGTTTGTTTGTAATGTCTGGATTGTCTTAGTCAAGTCCAAGTCAGAGACCTGATCCAGGTGTGTCAGGACCAGCTAAAAATGAGGTCAAGACCACATTTTGATCCAATGCCAGAGCGAAAGTATTCCTCTACAAACGTTAAAAAGTTATATATATGTACATTTCTGTTCATCTTTAATATCTGTATATCTGCCCTTTTTCACCCAGTTAGGAAGTGTTATACAACAAACTGCTACTTAAAAGATTTTCAACAGGTAAAATTCGTTTAAAGTATTGGCTTCCTCTTTTTAAATCCATCATGACAACACTAGTATGAATGTTGTCATCTCGGCTACGGTACAACTCCACAGGGGCTCATGAAAATAGAAGAGAACTACATGAAAAAGAAACCGGAGCCATTACAGTGCTCTGCTGTGCCTGGATTTTGATTTGTATGCATCTGTTAGTTAAAAGTGAATTTTTAGGTTCTGTTTTTCATGTGTTACAAACTGCCTCCTCCAGCCCTGACACTCAGTTCTGAGTGCAAGTGAAAAAGTAATGAGGGAAACTATATTCTTGTGAGATTTCTTTTGTTATTGTTACCACAGGCTTGTTCCTGCAGCACTAGTTAATTCATTAATGCTGTTAATTAATGACATTCCCATCAGCCTCTGCTGTACTTTGTGTTTACTGCAATTAGCGAATGTTAATGCTAACACGCTTAACTAAAAGTGAACATGATAATTATTTTACCTGCTAATCATCACCATGTTAGCAAAGTCATTGTGAGCATGTTAGCATGCAGACGTTAGCATTTCGCTCAAAGCACCGCTGTACCTAACTACAGCTTCACAGAGCTGCTGGCGTGGCTGTAGACTCTTAATCTGCCATCATTTTATTATAGTGAATATACACTGTCTAAGGCTTTAATGATCATTTTGTCTGCTGTCTTTCTTGCACCCTTCAATTCTTGTGTCACATTTGGAGAACGAAAAATGTATTATCCCTCTCCCCAGCAGCTAACACTGCTAACACCAAATTTCATCTTTTCGTATCTCAACGAGATGCAGAGATGGCGCTAAAATCCTACATACACAGTCATATATCACATCACTTACAGTATACCTATGTGGTTTATTGTGGAAAGTTATTGAACAGTCAGCTTCAACCATCAGCCCCTAACTTCATCCCTAATGATATAAATATGGATTTATTGGGTAACTGGTTAAAGTATTTTATTGCATGTTTTATACCTCTGAAAGTGTGTGTAATGAGGCACAATTTGAATCTTACTTTGAAAAAGAAAATGTGTGATGTTGAAGTTTCACCAGCATGTGAAGACACTCAAATGATGCGCTAATGAAATCTCTATTTGCAAAACCAGATGTCACTGTTTTAATTTATTTTCCTAAATGTTTGCATGTTGTTGTTTTTTTTGTGCACTTAAAGGGAATATCAGTTGGTTTATTCATTTTAAGAATGGCATTTATCTGTTTTTGCAAATGAATTCTTCAAATCTTTTGCTTTAATTGCTCTCTTCCCGCCTCCTGAAGATCTGCGAAATCAAGTAAAATAACCGAAAGCTCATCATCACATCATAAACTCCAGCCATTAAACAGTAATTCCTTCCATAAATTAATTTTCTGTCTTAGTTTAGCAGATCAAACAACAGCAACCATTCATAAACACGCTGACACGCAGGCTGTGCAGTGTGGAGTTGTCTGATGGGTCTCTCGTTTCTGAGGCTTTGCTGCACAGCCATTCCTGCCATCGAAGAGCCATTACAGTCTCTTGATGCCTCCACATTTGCTAATTTCACCGGGTTAATTGCTCTCTCTGCTTCTTCATAGCTCAAAGTTTGAGTCATTAACATGGCGACAGTAATTCACATTCTGTCTGCTCGCTTGAGCCGTTACTCAGCTGTAAAACCAATCAGTCAGCTGTATTCAAATGAGAGGGAAAATGACTGTATATTTCATGAATTAGATTTTCTGCCTGAAACAGCTGCTTTAATGACTCTCTTGGGTAAGGGGTTGTGGAGGGAATAATTCACAATCCATGTCAAGGTTAGAGGAACATTTATATTGGTTAATCCAGCCTTGAATAAAATAATCACATTGGGAAAAAATAATTTAGATTGCAGCTGCAATGCATGCAGGAAGTTTCTTAGTAACAACACTTAGTAAGAGGCGACACACTCTGTGAACTATATTCATTTTAAAACTGACTTTACTGCTGCACAAGGAGAGAAGGAAGGCATTAAAATCTTTGTTAAACATTTGAAGTGAAAGAGGAATACTACTGCAGTCACTTTACTTTGCATTAACATATTGTTGCTTTGGCCATGTTTGTATTGTCTATCTTTATAGGAATCGTTTGACATTTTGGGAAATAAGCTTCTTTGCTTTCTTTCTGAGCGTTAGATTAGAAGATTGATACCATACTTTCATGTCTCTACGATAAATATGAAGCTACAGCCAGCAGCCACTTAGCTTATCTTAGCATAAAGATTGGAAACAGAGGGAAATAGCTAGCTGGCTCTGTCCAAAGTTAAAAGATTCTGCCACTAATTAACACCTTGTATCTCATTTGATGAATTCGTACAAAAACCCCTGTTTCCAGTCTTTATGCTAAGCTAAGCTAACCAGCTGCTGGCTCCAATTTCTTAATATTTCTTAAAATGTTGACTGGACAGATATGACGGTGCTATCGGTCTTTTCATCCAACTCTCTGCAAGAATCTCTGTCAGTTAAAACAAATCAGCTCCTCTAAAGCTCACTAACTAACACGTCATATTTTGTTTAATCCATACGAAAACTGAAGTGTAGATACGACAATTAGCTTTTTTTCGGGTGGTTATGTGCAGATTTTATTACCTTAATTGTACAGAGGAAGTCAAGCTGTTTTCCCCTGTTTCCAGTCTTTATGTAGAGGTCCAACATGTTGTTTCAACAGTCCTCCAGCAGAGGGAGCAGTTAGCTTCAGGGAAGATACTGAGAGAGAGTATCAGGAAGAAGGAGACAGTGTCGCAGAGAGAAGGACAGAGAGAAACAGAGGAGGGGGAGGATAAAGGTCATGAGGAAGGGGAGGAATCGAGGGAGAGCGCCTTCCCACATCATCACACTTTGACTGAAAACGTGTCTTCAGGTACGTCTGAAGGTCACACACAAACAGGAAGTCCCTCTCCTCCTCTCTCGCTCATTCCCATCATTTTACAGCCGTCTGCAGTCTATAATAACTACACACCCATGTCTCAACATCTCAGTGAGTAAAACAAGCGGGATTGTGAAATAAAAATCCTTCCTACAGCCCGACACCTCTCTGCAGAGCAGCAAAGTGATGGCTCCACCTTGTGATGTAAGACATTATGCAACACAATTAACTCGCATTGTTGCAAGCATGAAGGCACATTTGGGAATCATGCGCTTATGCTCACTGAGGCAAACTATGAATCAATTTTAGTGTCTCTCAGATCGGTCCTCAAAAATGCCCTTTAATTATTGTTGTTTAATCAGAGAATTTAAAGCAACAGCCTGCTGTGTAACAAGAATAACTGCATTAACGATCACTCAAAGCAGCTGTACATAGGCCTACACTACTGCTGAAGAAGCAGAACGTTGACCTTTTAATCAACTCAAGTACCCATTTCTTGAGGGTCGATTAAGGTTGATTATTAAGTATAGCGTTGCGAAATAGCCAAGTATGATTCAAACCACATCATAGCAAGGAAGCTGTCCTTCTTTTCAGAGCTCAGAGCTGTCAGGTTCATGACATCCTGCTGGACGGACTAAGTAATGGTTGAATCATCTGGTCAAGTCTGCAGTTTCAGACAGAAACTAGGTTTATTTCTTTATTGGAAGATTTTATGTCTGGTGCGGTCAGATGTTTGATTCTAGGTGCTCTCTTTTTGCATGCTTGAAAGAATCAAAGATAAAACTGAAATGATTATCGTTGGCTAAAATTAAACTCATTTCAAGCCACCTTGAGGAACTGTAACGCGACTGTAATCAAAAGTTTTATATTAACAATGGATCACATGACTTGTACATAAAAGGGGGCACTTGTACTGACAAACCAGTAAAGAAGTATCACCTGACTCTGCAGTTCCTCTCAGCGCTACAAAGCTTTTTAGCGTCATTCGGCTAATTATTTTGGTTTTACTGTTTTGGGTCACATTTACCGCTCTCATGGCATCATTTTGGCAGCAGCAGGCAGTTATTTTTAACAGAAAAGTGTGCACCACCTGCTCAGCACCAAACAGCAGACTCAGTTAGCAACTAGCTGGTGAACATAGTGGAGCATTTAGCAGCTAAAGATCCCGGTATTTCTGTCAGGAGTGGAGACAGAAAACAAAGCTAAAAGGAGAGTGAAAATTTGGACTTACATTCGTCAGGTGGGCAGAAACACGACTCCAAATGAATGATCGTGTTGCTCCGTAACTGCTGGATGTGTAAATAGGTAACTGCTTGTTAACAAGTTCGCCATATCGACTTAAAAGATGATGTTAGTGCTGTGTTCACAGCTTGATTCCGCTGCCTCCAACTGGCCAATAAAAAACTGTTATTGCGGGTTTAAGATCAAAGATCAAGGACGTAATCGTGGTTTGATTTTAGGTCCCAGCCTCAGTGTTGCATGCTAACATGCTAAGATCTTCTTAGGCCAAAGGAAAGTTGAGTCTTATGCAAGACTGAGGTTTACAAATAGCAGCTTAGATTGACAAACTGAGTCTAATATGTTCTAAAATGGACACTTTACTGAGGAAAAACGCTTTTAGATAACACATTTAGCTAACAATGTACCCTTCTGCTTTGCACCAACCTCAGGCCAAACTTTTCTTGATTTTTTCATCCATATAAGAATATTTTTTCTCATGAATGCAGTGAACATTACAGCCTTATGTCCCTATAGTTTCGCTGTAGACCTTTAATCTTATTCCTGTTACAAATCTCCACATTGGCTGGAGTGTCTGCATGGATAAAAATGAATAGGCAAATTTTCCAGAACAATCACCAACAAGGTCCCAGTGAGTAAGGCAACAACAACAACAAAAAAAACTGTGCCTTTATTCAGGACTCAAAGGGCTGATGGACACCTGCAGTTTCAAGGCTGTCAGTCAAAATAATACAAATATTCTGTTCAATGGGGAAACATGAAATTATTTATACAGGTTCATCCTACATTTAGAGGGAAATTGCATTTAAAGGACGCAGCAGGCGACTACTGAATGTGCTATATGTCAAGCACAAAAATCAGCTGTATATTTCAAAGACTCTGTGTGTGTGAGTTAGTGTGATTGAAGCCTTTTCTACAGCGAGTGACACTAAATAAGACCTCTGCTTTCATTCTGCTGCTGCTAAGTAAATATGGACTCTCCCTCTTTTCTGTCACACCTTCAGTCTCTCTCCCTCTCTCACCTTTCCGTAGTGTATCATCGATCACTGCCTCCTGCCTTCTGCTCATCCATTTATCCACATGTCACTCCTTATCCCTATCCTTCAAATTTCTCTGAGCAGCCATGTCAGTGGGCTAAATAATTGTGTCTGATACTGTTCTTGTCTTGCCAAAGCAGCTGTTGGTTTCATCTGGCTGTACTGCACCGTGGGTTTGGATGAATCACACCAGATGTCATTAAAATGTCTCAATACAGCGACTCAATGAGCTGAGATGCAGCAAAAAGCTCTGATGGAGGAAATAGTGCTCATAAAGGAAAGATGGTGGTAGATAAATACAGCAGATGATAAACTGAAAAGCTTACTGTGATAGTTCCTCCCAATTTCTTCATTTTAAGCACCAACTTCCACCATCTCTTACTGAAAGAGACTCTGATGGCACAGTCTTTCTGTATGGAGACAGTTTTATGTTCTGGCAAATCTATGTGTGGGCTGGGTTCCTCTGTCATCTAATATTAGCACATTAGACACCCATTAATCTGATATGTGAGAGTATAACAGCTGAACTCATCTCTCTGGTAAAATACAGACCCTTGGTTGGTTTAACAGTGCACTGTTGGATGTAGGACACTTCTACTGTAGATACCCGTAACCTTATGAACGTTCCTGCAGGTCTTCTTTAGTGGTCTGCCACACACATCTGAGCAGAAGTACTCTGATTTCCAGGATCAAGAAACATAAAATTAGTATGTGAGACACGCCTGTGTGCAAATTCAGTGCGCTGGATTCTGTAAGAGGAAAAATTAGGATGCAGGGTGAGACATCTTCTGAGAAAAATGCGCCATCTTAACTGCAGCAATCCCAAAATTCCTCACCATTTAATTGCTCTGTGGCCCCCTCCTCTAGTCCATTTTTTACATCCCCTTACAGCTTCACTGACTTCATTCTCTCACACACACACACACACACACACACACACACACACACACACACACACACACACACACACACTCCCATCGCTCATATTATGACCTCATTCCCTAATCTAATCTATTTCTCCTTTCATTGTCATCATTTGTCTCTCCTTTCCATCATCCTCTCTCTTCCCCTCACACTCTGAGGATTAAGCGAGGGGGAAAACGGCGATAGTGATCTCCATGGAAACAGCCCAGCAACAGGCTGGGTCCTGGCAACCAGTCAGAGCCTGCGCTGGCTCTGCGTCTCATCCAATGGGAGAGGCAGAGGAGGGGGATGTACAGGGGGTTTGTGGGCCCATCAAGGTGAATGCTCAGGGAGGCGTGATCAGGAACACTTACTTCCTGGTTGGACTGAGAATGTAAGCATTTTAATGTAGAGGAGAGACATATTTCTTTATGAAAACTTAATATTAAAACAAGTGGACCTTTTAGAATTAGTGCCACCAGTTTATTATCTTGACGAACCAGCTCTTAGTATTCGCATAACTGTAGTGGATGGAAACACATGCTTGTCTTCAGGGAGCAAAGAAGGAGACAGTGTGACAGTGATGTCAACTAAATGTTGGACTTTAACACAGGAGGCCGCTGTTTGTTTCCCATTTCCGACTGACAGTCACTTGGGTTTCTTTTAACCATGACCGAGCTTGTTCCATAACCATAACCAAGTATGTATTCTTGTAATCATAACGACAAAGGTCCACTAACCTTAACCAAGTAGTTATTTTACCGAAACCTTCATGATCCTTCCCTAACCCCTTACCTGAACCAAGATGTTTGTGCCTAACCAAACCTTAACCATAGCAGTGTCAGATCAGAAAACACTTGTATGTATGTCGTTCTGGAGAGCATGGACCAACAGTGTGTTTGATGTTTAATTTGGAGGACTTGAGTTGCAGTACATGGTAAACACACAAAATTTAGGCTTGGATAGAAAGACCAGCAAATCTATTTTTATGGATGCCACTTTTCTGTCAGAGCTTTGCACAAATGTCTGGGGAAAAAGACAAAAGCTATGCAGACAGTTCAGTCATTTCAGACAGTGAAATTCTAGGATTGATAGACAACGAGACTGAAAGGCAGCCAACTCGGGAAATGGCAGAGCAAAACTGACGTCTAATTAATATAATGCTTTGTCAACTAGCTGTCACTTATGTCACTGCAACTCTGGGATGAAATTGATTAAACATCTCATTGCAGCTTGGCAAACAATAGCTACAGATGATCAATCGGAATAACCACTTAGGAGGCAGGGAGTGGCATATTATAGTGGCATCTTAAGAGCATTAAGGATCCGTCCTAAACTGGTTCAAGTCAAACTTACAAGACAATTTTGTGTCCAACTGTGAACCCAAGCAACTAAACTAACTAAAGGAGTGGAGTTAACCATGCAATGCTCAAGTCAGGGGCATCTCATAAGAACTACACAGGCGCTTTTAGAAAAACACAGCTCACACAGAACTCTGCTACCACAGTTACATCAAGGACTAATAAAGTTGAGCACATTATCTCTGCACTGATTTTAAACTACTGCAGCTCATTTATAAGTCATTCTGTGGTTTAGGGGCAAATTACTGCACATTTGCTAGAACAATATTACTATAAACACCCTCCGGACTTCCCTGGAACTGTCTTGTTAAATGTTCCTGGAATCAACACGGTGAATTGCTCATTGTGCTACATATTTCTGGAACAAATTGCCATAACATTTGTGGCTTATCGTGACTCTAAATCTAGTCTGAAAGCTTTTATGCTCACTGCTGCATTTTCCTGAACATTTTTTACCCATGCTTTGTTCTTCTTTGCCTTTGTGAGCACCTTAGAACAAATCCCTGTGTATGAAATGTGCTATACACACTAAATAAACTTCGATAACATTCAACAGTCAACTGGAAACTCCTGAATCTGAAACCATCTTTTATATCAGTGTAACTGCGAATAAGACATATAGATTATTAAATTCATGTATCATAAATACAACTCCTATCTGCTGTGGTCCGTTTGGACAAATTACCTCCATAATATTCCAGTTTTACTGACACCACAGTATTTGCAGGAGTTAAGAGCCTGTGTGTGTGTGTGTGTGTGTGTGTGTGTGTGTGTGTGTGTGTGTGTGTGTGTGTGTGTGTGTGTGTGTGTGTGTGTGTGTGTGTGTGTGTGTGTGTGTCACTATGTGCCTTCCCTTCTCCCAGGCACAAGTTTGTTACTACCACATTCTGTGCCAGTCATCTCCTGATCACATGACCTGCCAAGTCAGGATACGGTTGCTAAGCAACACCCTCTCATCCTCCATCCCTCCCTCCCTCCCTCTCTCCCTCCCTCTTTTAGTCCATCAAACAGTGATTGCGTGGGTGGAGGGGGGTTGACAGAGAGAGCAAAGTTTATTTATAGAAGCTGTGGCCAAAGAGGGGGAATTACGTGTTGAGTCTAAAATTAAACTTGCCATCTCCCCTTCTCTCTCTCTCTCTCTCTCTCTCTCTCTCTCTCTCTCTCTCTCTCTCTCCGTCTCTCTCCCGCTTTCTCTTTTTTTTTCTTTGCTTGCTTGCTTTCTCTGGCAGATTCATTCATAGATGCAGTGAGGAGAAGGGTGAGATAAGATGACAAGGATGCACGAGGAGTGTGGGAGTCAGAAGCAAGAAGATCCAGTTGTGAGATATTATCCAGTCCCTCATTTATATATACAAATGTGCACAACTGTATTTCATTTATTTTAGATACAGCTGCATGTCTACACATTAATATAAAATATGTATAAGTTTGTATATAAATGCAGTGAACATGCACACAGTATGATACTACTCTTATCTCCATATTTATAAGTTGCACAGCAGCAGAGATTTGCTGCCTGTGGACAAAGTTTCTATAACGCCAACCTTAAAGTACTAAATCATAGACTTTCCCCATTAACATTCCTGTCATAGCCGCCTTCACCCAAAGTTAAATCACCCTGCAACTTCCACATCCCATGAGTCCTGCGAAGGGGAACCATTTTAGACGTGCTGTGCAGGAAGTGGTGTTAAAATGGAGAGCCCATCGGACTGTGACCACAGCTGTCCTTGTAATGGATGGATGACAGGATGACAGGGTGGTGGGTGGAGTAAAAGAGGTGTGGAGACAGAAGGAGAGAGTGACTAATAGGTGTGTAGAAAAAAAGGATGGAGAAAGATATATATATATATATATATATATAGAGAGAGAGAGAGATATTGATTGAAAGATAAAGGCAAAGACAGCAGGTACTGTATATGCATTTCCTCCATTCTAACATCCATCCATATAATGATTTCATTTCATCAATTATATTCTATTAACCAATATTGTTATTCACAATATTTTTGTTAATTTCATTTCTTAACTGTATTCTTTCATACTCGTAATTGTGCTTTGGCAACACATGTCAAATGTCATGCCAATAAAGCCTATTGAATTTAATTGAAATGAACTGAAATGAATTGAATTAATAAACAGTAAAACGCTGCATCCTAAAAGGAGACTGGCATTGTTCCTAGTAAGATTCCTTAAGTAAGTAAGTGAGTAAGTTAGATGAGAAGATCAATACCGCTCTCATATGTGTTCGTTCTAGCAGCCAGTTAGCTTAGCTTAGCATAAAGACTGAAAACGGGGGGAAACAGCTAGCCTAGGTAACAAAGTCCGCCTACCAAGGCAAGGCAAGGCAAGGCAGCTTTATTTATATAGCACTTTTCAAACACAGAGGCCATTCAAAGTACTTTACATAGGCAAAGAAAAACATTAGAAAGACATTAAAAACAATAAGAATAAAATCAATTAAGATCAAATAAAATGAAAATTTAAGATAAGAAAATACATAAAATGAAATAAAATAGTTACAGTGCAGTAAAAAGACATAAGTTGGCGCATATGAGATCTTCAGGAAGTTCCATCTGTGTGCAGCATCGCAGCTAAAAGCAGCTTCACCCTGTTTGGTTCTGACTCGAGGTTCAGCCAGCTGACTGCTTCCTAAAGATCTAAGTGCCCTACTGGGTTTATATTCTTCAAGGAGATCAGAGAGGTATGTTGGCCTAAGATTAATGAGCGATTTATAAACTAGCAGCAGCTAAGCCTTGCTATTTGTTTGAGATGATAAAATGCTGATTTAGTTATCGCCTTGATGTCGCTGCTGAGGCTCAGGTCTGAGTCTATTAAAACACCAAGATTTCTAACTTGGGTTTTCGTCTTTTATAGCCCTGGAATCAAGATGAGCAATAGTTTTCATTCTTTCCTCTTTGTTGCCAAATACAAAGATTTCTGTCTTGTCTTTATTTAATTGAAGGAAATTCAATTGCATCCAGCAGTTTACTTGCTCTAAGAATTGATAGAGTGAGTCTAAGGGACCATAGTCACTTGGTGAAAGAGCTAACTAAATCTGAGTGTCGTCTGCGTAGCTGTGATAAGCAACGTTATTGTCATGTATGATTTGACCAAGAGGGAGCATGTACAGGTTGAATAATAGCAGCCCAAGAATCAAACCCTGAGGGACTCCACGTCATGGTGATCCACTCAGATTTATGATCACCAGTGGCAACAGCCTCTGCCTTCGAGATATGATCTGAACCAACTGAGGACTGTACCAGATATTCCCACCCACTTTTCCAGTCTGTCAAGAAGTATTTCATGGTCCACAGTATCAAAGGCTGCACTCAAATCAAGCAGCACTAAAACTGATATTTTACCTGACTCAGTATTCAGAAGAATATCATAAATAACACCTTTATCAGTGCGGATTCAGTGCTGTGATGCTGCCTGAAGCCAGATTGGAAATTGTCCAAAAGGCCATTTACATTTCAAAAGTTATTGAGTTGAATAAAAACAGCTTTTTCAATAATTTTTCCAATAAAAGGAAGATTAGAGATTGTTCTGTAATTATTCAAAATTGAAGGATCCAGGTCGCCTTTCTTTAGAAGGGGCTTAACAACTGCAGTTTTCAGTGATTTTGGAAAGATGCCTGATAGGAGTGAGCCATTCACAATTTTTAGCACATCCATTTCCAAGCAACTGAAAACATTTTTGAAAAAGGTGGTTAAGAGGGTGTCAAAACAGCAGGTGGATGAATTAAGATGGTTCACTACATCCTCCAGAGTTTTAGTATTGATGGCGACAATCTGGCCAAATTGTTTCTGTGCGGTTGCAGCTATGGTCTGGTTCCATTGTTTGACTTGGAGGAATTTATGGCCACTCTGATATTTTCAATGTTTATGCTAAAAAAGATGCAAACTCATTACACTTATTAAGAGATATGAAATCTGGGGCTAGTTCTTTTGGGGGATTAGTTAGCTTATCAACAGAGGTGAACAAGGCACGAGAATTGTTGATATTCTTGTTGATGGTGTTAGAGAAAAAGGCTTGTCTAGCCGTATTTATTTCTGAATTGTAAATAGGAAGCCTCTTTTTAAAGATGTCATAGTAAATCTGAAGATTACTTTTTACTTTTTCTCCTGCATTCTCTCTCCTGGCTTGTGACAGCTGGGGTGTTTCTCCACGGTCCACCCTTTCATGTGCAATTGCATCAATAACTTTCAGGGTTTTACAGTCGAAATGAGTGAATCAATAGTCTTATTTTCATGGACATAGCTTCCATGAATAGACAACTAGTACGCTCGTTTATATAGCTTGTTGTTTTGGGTATCAGGAGAAACCGACATATCAAAGAAAACACAGAAATGGTCAGAGAGGCTTATGTCCCTAACAACAGTGCTAGAAATATCAACACCCTTACTAATAACTAAATCCAGTGTGTGTGCCCTTGGTTGTGTGTGGGCCCTTTTACGTGTTGTAACAGATCAAAACTTTCAGATAGACCAGAGAAGTCCTTGGCAGTTTTGTCTTTGGGATTATCAATGTGAATGTTAAAATCACCAGTTATGACAAGATAGTCAAAATCTGCCAAGATAAAAGAAAGCAATTCAGTGAAGTTGTCAACAAAATTTGCAGAGGACCTTGGAGGTCTGTAAATTGTTAAGGGCAGGATTTTTGATGTGCCTTTCAAAACAGTGCAAAGATATTCAAAGCCTTGTGGCCTGGACCCAACAGATATCAACAAGAGTTCGATGTTTTTTGTACACCATCAGTTGTGCTAACTGGACATGGTGTGCTTTTATCAGGCCGGGGAGACAGAGGAAGATTCTTATGCCGTCAAGGAGGGGGAGGAAGTGGCGTCGTAACTGAGACACGTGTGTCAAAGCTGGCCAGGGAGAGATAAAATAGGAGTTGAGTGTAAGTTTGGTCCCATCTCTTTCATTTGGTCAGTGAACTCTAGGAGGGGAGAGGGTGACTAGAGAGGAAGAAGAACTGGATGGGGAGGGGGGGGGTTGAAGAAAGCGAATCCTCACACGTGGTAGCTGGCATGTGGGGTGGAGACTCTCTCTTGGCTCTGACGTCCCTGTTTTAGACTCTCTTCAGGCGGAGGCTGAGGTGGCTCCCATTCAAGGTTTCTGGCGTGTTGTGTTATGTCTTGTCCCTGTTTTGATTGCTCTTGTCTCTTGTCCTCAGCAGAGGGAGCAGATGGGTGACGCAGGAAGTAAATTAGGTTAGAAGTGAATAACTTTACTCCTGACTTGGTGAGGCAAATTCCATCTGCCCTAAAAAGATGCCTGCGGTCCCAGAAAAAGTTAAAATTGTCAGTAAAGTGCACTGTATGGAGGGTACATGCAGTTGACAGCCAAGTGTTCAGAGCCAATAATCTGCTGAATCTCTCAACTCCCCTTTTGACTGGTGGTAGAGGGCCACTGATAAACACCTCAGTATTCAAGGAATTGTATTCAGCAGATTGGTAAAGTCTTGTTTCAGGATCTCTGATTGCTGTTTTACAATGTCATTGGTCCCTGTGTGCACTATGATGTTTTTCACAGTTGGAAGTGCAGCCAGAATATCTGGGATTCTTTCTGTCATGTCACAGACCATATCCTTGGGAAAGCAGTATATTTTGGTGTTCTTAATGCTCATGCCTTTTACATCTTTAACAGCAAAATCACCCACAATCAGAGTTTGAGGCCCAGTCATTAGTTTTCCCTTTAGCCCTTTGCTTTCAAAATGATTCTGACCTTATCCTGCTGTGGGAGTATAAGAGGTTATGCAGGTCATCTGATGGAGATCCAGGCTCCTGCAACAGTGGTGCAAATCTGTTCTCAAGTTGTACACTTTGTTGTTTGAGAGGTTTGTTGCTAACTCTTCCTTTTGCAGCTTTCCACGGCCGTGTTCTACTAAGCACAGGGGTTGATGAGGCGCTCTGCCTGGATGGTAGTGCAGGCCAGCTGATTGGGTCGCAGATCTCAGGGTGCTGGGTACTGGCTCTCACTCATCCTCCCGTTTCCCAGGGGAGAGTTCCAGAGAGGACTACAACTTGTAGATTTATTGCCAGACAGAAAGCCCTCCTGAGATGTTGGTGTTAGTTAGCCGTGTGTTAGCATTTTCTTGTCCACTTTTTTTAGTGCGTGGTAAAGTGGTATCATTCCCACATGGTCCATTCACCTCCACATTTACTTCTAATCAGTAGATCTTAGTTTCAACCACTGCAATTTTCTGGAAAGGTTTGTGGAAGTCGTCCGTGGAGAAGGGAGGCATCTTGCTGCTACCAGCACCTCTAAAGCTCACTAATTTGCATGTTAAACCAAAGTGTTAAAACAACACGTTGTGGCTTTAAGGGGGAATGGTGTGCTAGACTATTTCTTGGCCGGGCACGGTGAATTCCTGGAGTCTTGTCATTACTGTGTGGTGTCCAGAAAAGAAAGTAAATAGGCAAGGCAGGGCAGCTTTATTTATATACCACATTTCAAACACAGAGGCAATTCAAAGTGTTTTACGTGGGCAAAGAAATGCATTAGAATGACATTCAAAAACAATAAGCAACAAAAATGAGAATAAAATCAGTTAATAGGCATTGCTCCCAAAAAATGTCGACCTAATCCTTTAATTTTTCATTTTCATTTTAAGAGCCCCTTAAACCAACACCACATAGAGGCCAATCATCTTGACCATTTATAGCCACCGTTATAAAACCCCAAAATACCAAAGTCTGCAAGAGCTACAGCTTGAACGTTTAAAATGAATGAAGTGTGAAGAAGTTCTGTCGTTGTCCTCTGTTCAGTGACTGAAGGTTGTTGTTGTTGTTTTCTTCACAGGTTTGTGGTGAGAAATATTTGTCGTGACTGTTTGTGTTGATTCACAGCTGAGTTCATTCCAGGCTGATTAGAGAAGCTTTTCAACGGGTCAGAGCGCTTTACAATTCTCATTTTGAAAATTGACTTCAAGTCAAAATGACAATGACTTTCAACAGCAACAACAACAACAACACAGTTTGCTTTCACTCATGTGTTATTCCTCATGTCTCTCTACCTCTCTCTCCTCTTTCTGTCCATCAAATCTGTCACTTTAACAAAAAGACAAGGTGAGGTTCAGCCTTTAAAAACTGTATAATATACATGGTGTTGAGTACAACCAGTACTTACTACATTTAACTGTAAGGGGTTATTGTGTCCACTGCCTGTATATTTACAGAGCAAGATAAATGTGCGGACATTACAGAACGTGTCCCAGCGCTGCTTCCCCCCATTACTCCGGAGGAAAGGTCAGTAACCCCATCAGAGTGTGCAGTTGTGAGTTTTACACAAACAGGCTAAACCAAGGCTAACTCATTCCTCTTGTCTCTGTGTGAACCAGCCTGCACATCTGCAAGAAACACTGCTGCTGAAATGTTTAGCAGGCAGGTGGATGCTTATTTTAAGACATTAATGCATCAAGACTAAAGTTGTGTGCAGGATTCAGCTAATACCTGACCAGTAAAAGATCACTGAGTTGAAGTGTTTGCAACACTGATTTGTCTGTGTCTCATTCTAAAAAGCTGCATATGCATTTTAAAAATAAAACTGAAACACTATATAGTTCTTATACTAATTAATATTAAAAACACATTTCTACATCTAAAATGCCAGTAGTTTATAGTGTATGTGAAAGCACAGCTCTATAAGACCTCTATGATATTTAATAATAAATGGCATGCGGTCCTTGACTCGGTCACATGTAAAGCCATTACAATGCTGATAAATGCACAACACTGACTGCAGAACTGTTAATATAAATTCTTAATGCGCTCACAGAAAACCACCACTCATACCATTACTATAAAACATGTTCTCAATGCTCAGGTCCGTCCTATAAAACAGCAGTTTTAAGCAGATATTTCCATATTTCTACAAGACACATGTCGACCAATCAATCAGCTGATTTCTGTCATATAATAGGTGTTCATATTATTGTGTCCACCCATGTATTTATTCCAAATGGACAGCTGTTTGTTTACTATGCACTTCACTTCCTGTCATATAGATGGTTTTTCCTGGGATTATCCACTTCATCAAATGTAAAATCTTACATTATTTAGTGTTGCGGTGAATAGCAAAATGCACATAACCCCCTAACATATTTTTAAGTATGAGAGAAATGTATAATAACTTGATCAGTGTCTCAGCTTTCTCATGGCCCTGCTAAGCCTCCTGTGGCCCTGCAGTGGAATATCGACCAATTTTATCTCAAGGTCTTATCAAATCTGCTGTTCCTCGGCCCGCTGGAGCCGTAACATGATGAATGGCGAGTGATTTCCTCTACAAGGTCATCCTGACACCTCTAAACATCCGTGTGTGTGTGTGTGTGTGTGTGTGTGTGTGTGTGTGTGTGCGTGTGTGTTTTCCCAGGGAAACAGAGATGGCATTTGTTTGCAGACCAAACGAAACATCAACATTATGGAAGATAAAGAGAAAGAGACAGATATGGATGAGGTGGCTCCATTACTCAGGTGAGTAGCTGGACAGACAAGAAATAAAAACCACTGAAATACAGATGAACCAAAGACATACATTACCTACTGTAATTGGTTATAAATTGGAAGAAGAACAAACCTTTAAAATACTGCTTTTTGCAAAATCAAGCTTATAGTGTCTGATGTGTAATGATATGGGTTCTGGTCCTTTCCAAAGCATCATGGGTATCTGTAGGACAATAACACAGAGATTCAAACCATGTCATGTTAGCCCAATATTGTCATGTAGTTTTTGGTAGTATTCATATCACCAGTTGGTGTAACATTATTTGAAACATTTTGCCACTGTCAACCATTATGTCCAAATATAAAGATTTAACATTATTGTCCAGCATCATAATTTCCGTAATATATTCAGTCTACACCTGGAACTAACACACATCTTTCTTGTTCAACCCTGTAACCACAGACGTCACTTTTCTTTGAAATATTTACACACTGGAGAATGACGGCACTCGTACAATCATAAGTCACCTTAGGTCCAATATCTCTAATGTCAGGATAATGTGGTTTTATACCACAACGATAGCAGACATCTCATCTCTTATTCATGCTCCACGTTTTCTCTGTCTCTGTTGAGAAATGATCTTTCACTCCTCATTAACTTCATGCTGCTAACTAAAGCAGACTCTTTGAACTTCCAGCATCACTTGCAGAACTAAGAAGAACACAGCTTTCTTTATTAGTTAAAATGATGTGTTTCTGCATTTAGAAACATGCTAAATAATTAATCGAAAAGCCTAAATGCAAAAGAATAAGCAATAAAACTAATGATGTCATCATTCAAAGCTACAAGTCATTTCGTAAGTGTAGCATTCAAGCCTTTTGGTGATAAAGTGTTTAGGCGGTTCAGCTGAGTGTGGCGTTGTGGTGCATGTTGCATCGTGAGTCATTCTCCCTGCTGCCTCTCTTACCCCATCCTCACCTCCATCCCTCCCTCCATCTTGTCCTCCCTCCACGTTGGGAATTATGCAACACTCTGCAGGGCAGTCATCAGAGAGGAGTGAAGGGAAAACTGTGTGTGTGTGTATATGTGTGTGTGATGGGGGGGTAGATGGATGGAGAAAGAAAGAGAGATTAGAGTACATGTGAGGGCAAGAGAGAGAAAGGCAGGGAGAGACTTATCCTCGTTTATAAACCTCTCCCTCTGTCTTCCTCCTTCATTCATCATTCCCGTCCGCTCTCACACATCCTCCGTTCTTTCACTCCTCTTCCATCAAGGTCGTTGACAAGGACGGTCTTGCCACATTTTCTGGCCCGTGATTGGCTGTCGCAGCGGAGCAGGGCCTTAAAGAGACAGCAGAGTAACTTTTTTTTTTTCTCTTTTGCCCAGACAGCAGCCATCTTTGGCCACAGCAAAGCACCTGGGGTTTGACAACTCCTGCCTCACACTCACGGATTTTCCCAAAATGCCTTTTATTCCCCCTCCTGAAATATTTATTGTGAGCGGTTAAAATAGCGTTGGCAGTGGAAAGAGAGAGAGAGAGAGCTAGGTCAGAGTGACTTCCTGTCTTTCAGTAGATATCGATCACTTGTGTTCAACCACAGTGCATTTATAGATACAACACTTTAACATACAACTCTGCAGCCCCACATTGTCTGATACAAGTGAAATCATGGTCCTTAAATGTGTAGGCTGGAAGTAGTTGTAGTAGTTTAAATTCAATATTTGAGTGCAGAGCAGCTGATTGAGTGGATTATAAATTACACCCGACAGTCTTTATGGAGATTTGTATTTGGTTTTCAAACTGTGTCAGTGTCTGTGTTAAAGAGGGGACATAAAGGAGGGAAAAACATGCCACAGTTCTATTTAACATGCAGCACCTGAAATAGCGAGGCAGAAATGATGCCTGACAGCTTTTATGGAGACTAATGGTCATTTTATTCTGCAGACCAAACACCATGAGTTTATTAAAAAACCCACCTCTCTTTTTATCAACTGTGTAGAATGATGAAAACTAACCAAAGGAAATTCGGGATCTTCTACGAACGTCCATAGATAGAAAAAGTGGAAACTTAGACACACATAGTTCCATGCAAACCTTTGTTGTAAAGCAGTTGTAGTCTCAATAGTCTCAGAAACGATGGATATTATATTGGATATTGGATATAAAAATGACTTAAATGAGCAGCAGTTGTGGCATTTATCAGGTTATTATCTGGTGGTGGCTAATGATCAAAGACATGATGGTCAAGTGGCTACTTTAGCCTTTAGCTTGTTTTTTTTGGCCAAATTGTTTCTGATCTTTTGTGTCTGTGTTTTTGGTGCTTTTTTTTTTAATCACTTATCACTTTTTTTTTTCCACAATATAATCTTTTCTGCATTAAAATTTTACATCAACTGAAGTAGTTTTACATTTTATTGGTTTTCTAAGCTATAAAATATAATTTAAAAAATCACAGCCAGTACTTTCTATACATATTTGCCTTCCCTCCTCACTGGTGTAAATCCAGCCATCGCTGTAACTACAGCTTGGCCAGTGTTTCTATTATAAGATCAGAGACTGGAGCAGAAAGTGCACTAAGCGTAGGCGGAGAGGAGAGGGACGCTGAGTTAGAGGCACATACACACAACTACACATACAAATACACAAATAGAAACTTCCTAGTGTGAATTATTTATTCAGCAGTGCAGCATTTCCGAAGTATTGTACCCAGTGCTGAGGAGACACGGAGAAGAGAGAGAATTACAAAAATCTACTAGACTATTTGGATCCCGTTTGGTGCTGTTATGTGTTGTCAGGTTTTGAGATAAATTGAGATAAATCCAAAGTTTAAATAAGATTAATAGAATAAAAAAAATGTTATGGAATGTATTTTGAGTGCCAGCTCATTTTTCTGGAAAGATTTGAGCTATTTTATAGTAACATTTAATGTCTACAAAGTTCTTCAGTTCCTTTCATTATGTCGTCTTCATATTTGCTGTAAGGTTTTGCTTCGTCCAGTATGTGACAATCTCATTGATTAAGAGAAAGGCTGGTGACTCTATTGATTGTCTGACCTCTGGAAAGACAAATGAAACAATAGGCCTACCACATCCCTGCAAAGGGTGACATGACAAAAGCTAGAAGGGGAGAGAGAACCAACTACATGAACACGTCTCTGAGATGCTACTTTAGGAAATAAAAATAGACTGTTCAAACTCCTCTTCACCCCAAAACTGCTGCCTCCTAGTTCTGAAGTAACAATGGCAGGATAGATGCTAGAGAGGATGGAGGGATACAAGCAGGGAGAAGAAAGTGAAGAGAGAGAACAGCTGGGAGGCAGCAAAACAGAAGAAGAGTGGAAAGAAGGAGGCCACTGAAGTAGCACACAGTCACAGTTGAATGTCTCTGAGATTTGACTCTGTTTTCATGTCCAAACAACCCTTTTTTAATTTAAAATAGTGTTTTTTATTGAGATGTGATTTTTAATTTAATGTACAGAATAGTAGTAGTTGAACTCTCCTTAAGGCAGATGTGTCACGAGCGCTGTCCAGAGTGCTGATCCTGGAGCTGTTGGGGATGCACATGGGACAAGTTTGCCTTCAAGGCTTTCTGCCAGAAGGCTTTAGGAGGTCAGGTGATGTAGTTTAAAGAGCCATAAAGTCCATGTAGCAAGGAGGTTGGGGTGGATGGATGGGTCAAGCTTTTACCCAGGAGACTGCTGTTTGTGTCCCATGTGAAACTGAACTTATTATTTTAACCCATCACTGACTGCAACAACAGAAGGAGAGCTGACCTGTATGTCAGGCAGTCCCAACCTCTGTTGTCTAATCTGTTTCTCATATTTATGTGTGTGTTTGAGTGCGTGTGTGTTTGTCTCTGTGTTATAACACTCACCAGCCACTTCAAGCTTAAGGGGGCCAGAAGGGCCCTTTATTCTCACATGGCAAGAGACTTACTCAACACTCAACAGAGATTCAAACCATGTAAACACCTGTTGTATTAGTGTGGCTACGTGACCGCTCATTTACCTCTCAGTCAGACGTGTGTTTGTGTGTCTCCGTGTTTATATCTGCAGGACATGTCTGTGCTCAGTGATGCAGTGATTATGAGAGCACGCATGGCATCCTGCCCATTTTCAGGTACTCTCTCTCTCTCTCTCTCTCTCTCTCTCTCTCACTCTCTCACTCACTCACACACACACACACACACACACACACACACACACACACACAGATACATACATACACATACAGCATTCCTGTTACTCGCTTTTGCCTCCTGTACAAAAAAGGTACCATTATGATGATATTATGATGATGGTAAGGAATAAGATTGTCTATTTTCTACTGCGCCTCTCATTGTACAAGTGATGTAAAATATTATTTTCCTGTGTAGATTTTGTAGCTGTACATGTAATAGTAATAGGGCATGATAATTGTGTCACCACCACAGTGGTACACTACAGGAAGTATAGTCCTATTTATGTTTGTTTCACAAAGTATACATGTTTTTTAGGTTTTGTTGAGCAATGTTAAAACTTTTTTGACCACAATCTGTAAATATATATTTTACAATGTTTGGTTCCATGTTCCATCATCTCCAAATATATTGCTCTTTTTTTAAGCCCCATTTTAAAGACAAACATGTTTTGTTTTTTTTAGATCTCAAAATGATGTCTGCTGTCAGCTTTAGATCTTCGGAGCACTTCAATATACATTTTTCAACTTACCTGCAGTTGGGTTGAAGAGCTTGTTTAAAGGTTTTGTTTGTCTCTTGGTAACTGACTTCTTATAGTACAATTAAACTAAAGTGACTCACCGGTGATCCAAGACGAGCGCCATTAGACCTATAAGTAGAACATTCACACTGTGGCATTTACAGAGTGTGAGCTAAAGGTTAGAGAAACTGGGAAACTCTTGGCAAGGGAAATGAGTGAGTAACACCCTCCACTGCATCAGTGAATACCACAGAGATCCCCCGAGCAAGGCACTTAACCCGACAGCTGCTCCAGCAGAGCCAGTAGGACTGTGGTTGTATTGATAGGCCCCCTGATCCGAATGCTTATAGCTGAACTTGAAACAGCTACATAGTGCTGTGAAAGAGCCTGGGCACTCCGTAACATTAAATCATATTGATAACAAATAGTGATATGAGAATTTGTAATAAGAAAGCATATATCAGTTCTTGTTAGCCAGTGGCATGGCTATATCAATGGCAATGTTGGTGGGTCCACCACATTGGTCCAGACTGAAATATTTCAACTACTGGATAGATTGCCGTAATGTTTTGTACAGATATTTGTGTTCCCCAGAGGAGGAATCCTAATGACTTTGGCGAACTCCTGATTTTTCCTCTGGCGCTGGAATGACGATGGACAGCTTCAAAAATCAATGCAGCAGAATCAGAGATATCGTCTTTTTTATTCCACACATCACCCAGAGTGCAACTCGGCTGTTGACAGTTCAGTCGGAGATTCGGGTGTGTTATGCTAGTAACGGCTAATGTAGCCTCGAGCTGCTAGCCTCAAGCAGAGATGATGAGCAATGACAATCAAAATAAGAGCAGATAAAATAATAACATTTTTGTTGGAAAATTGCTAATTTCTTTCGCTAACACTTTGAATTCAAGGCTTTAGGCGATGGGATCTGTCCTCATCACTTCAATTTTTTCAGACAATCCTTTTTAAAAGTTACAGATAGTTTGATCAGTTGTGTGTGTGTGTGTGTGTGTGTGTGTGTGTTTCCTGCTGTGCGAAAGACTGGACTCAGCTCTGATAAGAAATCAATCCTCAGATCCTCTGTGATTACAAATGAAATGCAGCTCCAATTTGTATCCGACGGGAACAGTGACAAAGCATTTTTCCATCACAAGATCTCGTCACATACATTAGTCGGATTCATTCTGTTGCAGATCATTAAACCATATCAGCATCAGCAACAGCAAGGTTCTGCAATAAAGACAAAATTACATGACTACTTTTATTTTTATTTTTATAATTTTGTTCTCCTTTGAGCCTGCTTTTATCTCCCTCCACTCATTCATCCTGTTTCCAATTTCCAATTTTGTTTTGTGTCAGCTAGATGATTAGGGAGCCACGGTTACCTGACAGTTATTGCCATGGTGACCAGGTCTCTGAAATGTTTTTTGTTCTGTTCTTTCCACTCTGCCCTGAATCTCTGCTTTTCTCTCCGAAGTATAAATACAGTCTTTGTTGTTTAACCTTTATGAAAAGATGTACTGAGCATTTCAGGCTTTTAACAGCATCCTGCTTAAACTCTGCTGCACAGACCTGGGAGCTGCAGAACAACCGACTGAGGGAGAGGAAGAAAGAGAAGGGGGAAAGGTGGGAGGTGGGGTGCAATAAACAGAACTTTTATTGTTTTTTTTTAATAAAATACAGTGTAATTTGTTTTCAAATGCTAATTTGAAGTAGGAAACTTAATACTTCTTAGCCTTGAGGTTGCTCAGTTGTAGTTGCTTTGAATGTGTTGCAAGTATTGTTGCATGAAAGAAACCAACCCGCCTTTTGTAGTTTCTCACACAGGTTATCTGAAGTGTGACACTACACAAGTCTTCATACTGTACCTAAACACAAAAATGTCTGTTTGTCAGTGCATTTCAAATTAACTTACAGTATGTTTTCTTATCTGCAGCCCCTACAGATGAAGTGGTTGGGTTTAGGCATCTAAAACTAAACGGTTAAGGTAGTGGAAAGATCGCCATCATGGCTGAAGAGAAACTGCCTTTTCTTTTGGTAGGAGACAGGATGCAGTCTCCTTATTGAAGTCAAGAGACAACGTCATCCTCCATCCCTACCTCCACACAGTTACGTTGCACCTGTTATGTTTACCCTGTTTTCAAAAACCCAATAATGTGGTTCAGTCAAAACTGCAGTAGCTCCAAGTTCATCTCTTGTGATGTACGCTGATGTCTTTTCAAATGTTTGCTCCCTTTACTATGCAGCCATGGGATACATGATGTATACCTGCCTTCAGGCTAAAAATACAGTATTGTAATTAGAAGACAGAATGACCCAACAGAGTCAGAGTTACTGTCCAGAAAGTCAAGATATACAGTTACCCCTGACTTTCCAAATTAGGAGCAGATCATTTAAAAATCATGGTGGAAGTCTTACTAACTGTAATATACAAACAAGTCAACAGCCACGTTAGCGGCTCTGTGAGTAATGCTCATTTTAAAGAAAACCAAACTGTTAAGTAGATAAACATTTTAATTTTAATGTAGTGATGAGGCTAGATGAAAGGTCGGGAACACCAAAGCTCACAAAGGCCATGAATTTTGGCACCAAATACCATAGTAATCCATCCAACAGCTGTCGAAAATATTAATATACACTCTGAACTACGAATGTCAACCTGCTGGTGGTGCTATGGAGGAAAAGTCAGAGGATCTCCAAAGTCAGTAGGCTTCGTCTGGGGACAGTGAATGTCTGTGTGCAAAATTTCATGGCATTCATCAATAGTTGTTGAGACATTTCAGTGTGGACTAAAGTGGTGGACCAACCAGCTGCTAGTGTGACTAAAAAGTTGGATATGCACAGATCCCTCATTGAGAACTGCTATTGGCTCAATAACTTGATAAAACACAATTAAGTACCTAATGGGCCTTCTCTCATATTCATTTTGTCACAATAGCACAAAAATAGGCTTATTCTCTCTGCAAATTAAGCATCAAAAGCAGTTTTCCAACAGCTTTCATTTAATTTCTGACCACCTCTATATCCAGCACTGTGCAATGCATTTAACTTTATAAAAAGGAATTTCCCAGGAGGACTTGAAGGCATCATATAGCGTTAACCTAACCAGAGATTGTGTAGGATAACATGAAATAGATAAAAGAAAAAAATAGTTAAAGTTAATCCGGCCTTTATTGTTGTGACATACCATTATCTCTTCACCAATAATGTTCAGACGTGATATTTTAGCAGCTGGCAGCATAAAGATGAGTTGACAAGCTGCAGTGGCAACATAGCAGAGTTATTATTGGTTTCACTGAAGCAATGAGGAAACTAAACTATGGGCTTCACCCATTATCTTGTTTTTCTGGTTAGCTGGTAACACAAATGGCCCATGTGGCTGCTACATTACACTTCATTTTTAACTTTTTATATTTTGTCACATTTCCCCGGCATTGCTTTTTGAAGCAGGGTGTGTGAGTACTGACACTAATTTTTCCCACTCAGTTTTAGAATTTGCTAGAAAAAACTTTATTGATGGTGCATGCTGGAGGGATGACAAAGCAGTGCAGAAACCAGGCCATACTTAAGTTACAATAGAGGGGAGTATTGATCCCATCTGGACACTGTGGCTGCCTCAAAGCAGAGGCACAGACACACACACAGGCATGCCCTCATACAGACGAGCTGCACAGTCCCACGGGCATTCACAGACAAACATTTGCATAGCAACACACACATGGCTTTGCAGTGACATCCAGACATTTACACACACTCACTTAATCACTGTCTCATTTGCTCATGTGTTATGCAATGTGTATGCTTTCCCCTTCGTTCATTTGCTCACTGTACGTGGTTGAATCACCTCAATCGAGATGGGTGCGTGCATGCGTGTGTGTGCATATGGCAGCTGCACAATATTCATAGCCTCCTGCTCCATTTGAAGGCTCTAAAAACAGCAGTATAAATTGTCTAATCTTCCACAGCAGGTGGTGCACACAGAAATAAAGCATGTGAAGCCGCAGCTTTGCACTGACCGAGCATGAACACATCACATTGTTTCCATGTGATTTCTGTTTTCAGTTTATGCTGCTCGTACTGTGTTCCTAGGCCAGGGTTTTCATTCCCCACATTAGCACTGTGTAAGCCATCTTTATTCCAGCGTGATGCCAGTGAAAGAACAGGCTTTCTCTTGTCTTTTGTGCCTCAATCTTTCTATTCCTCCTTTCCTTTCCATGTTTTCTCTGTGATTATTTCCCTGTTCTCTAATCTCCTCTTCAGCCCTGCTCTCCTCTCGTTCCTACTGTCAGCATGATCTTAAAACAATCCCGTGTTGTGTGTGCTGCACTGCCGCTCACATTTGTTTGGCATCTGGCAAAAGTTTTGCAGATGTGCGCTTTGCTTACGTGTTTTTGACAGCAACAGAAAAGCTGCAGTCGGAACAGCTGCTGCCAACTAAACAACAATCCAGGAAGAAGAAGCTTAATTTCATCTGATTGAAGAGTTATGATCTCCAAAATTCTTATGTGAGTAATAATGTACAATTGTACAGCTTCATATGAAATATGGCACAACGACAAAATCACTTTTACGACCTGAGAAATGGCATAATGGGAGCTTCCTAGCATACGTCAGTTATCTCTGTCGCTCATGCATACATCTTTTTGGCACATTTTGTGACTGATTTACCAACTGCCCAGGAGCCCCAAACCCCAAAAACCCCAGCGTCACTGTGTCAGTGGTTTTAGAAATTTAATTAAATACATATTTGGTAGAGACTTTGCACAACTAAAGTATATCAACTAAGGCAGGTCCTGCATCCTTTGATCATTTTAAGGGTGTGTAGAGAGACCCTGTGTCAAAATGTAGTTTTAAGAGCTTTATTATTTTAGTTTATACTGTGTTTACATGGTGACTATATTCCTAAATAAAGTTGTGTTTAATCAAATTACCACAAACTAACACACAAGTATTGTTCAAGCATAGGAGTACTGGTTGCACTGGACTAAATGGGAACTTTTGGGGTACAGGATATAGCTACACATTGCACAGAGATTAATCAGGCCATGTTTATGCCTTAGACTAGAAATTCAATTGCTTTCATATTTTATTATTTGCCCTTTAGATCAGTGATTCAACTTATCAAAGGCCTTACCCATGAATCAGTAATTCTCCTCACTTTTTCTTTCTCTCTTGCATTATTTCTGATGAAATCCTAAAAAACTGTGTTCTTCTACGACCACATGACATTCTGATTCGATGCCCTTGTTTCCAAACAGTATTTATTGCCTAAAAGCTGAGATGAGGAGTGTTTCCAAGCTTATTTGGCCAATATATTCTGTATCATATGAACGCAGCACATGTACCTCGTTGGTTCTTGTTTTATCCGCGGGGTGACAGCCAGGGAATCCTGAGTGCTGCGGCAGCCTGGGCTCAGCCGCGGAGGGAGACAGCATCCGAAAAAGACGCCTGCTGTCCGGGTCTACTTTCCTCCGGCATCATTTGCGCCTCACAGTGAGAAGCTTGGTGAAGTGTCACCGACGGCTGCGTGTCGTTTTTACATTTTATGGCGAAAAAAATAAGCCCTTTTGATTTTTCATCTGAACGGGGTGCAGCTTTGCCGAGGTGTTCGTTGTAACGTTGCCTTGTCAACTTACCTTATGCCCGTCTCTCTTTAAAAAAAAAAAAAAAAAAAAAAAAAAAAGATATTTTAGGATATTATGTTAGCTGTTTATTTTTTGTGAGTAGAGCAATAGCTATCAACTGAAGGGCGACATTATTTTCTTCTCATTATCAGACGAGAAACCGTTTCCTGCCCCGTCTCCGCGCCTTAACGCCAGCTATTCTGGTTGAATCAAGCCCAAAAGCGATTCATCTTCCGAGGAGACCCGACTGACTGCGCCAAAATGGGGGTAAGAGCGACATTTCCTTGTGATTTACTTAGCTAATGCGTTGTGTAAATGTCAGTTATGTTGAAGTTAGCTGTACAGTCTGGATCTGGTAACGTTAACGCTTAACGGTCAGTCAGCGTGTCAGTTGAGGAAGGGGTTAAAGTCCGCGGAGGCGCAGGCATGATGTTGGATAAATGACACTGAACACGGTGGGAAATGTATGGCTTTTTTTTTTTTTTTTTTTTTTTTTAAAGCTACCTCTAACTGTTAACGTTATGTGGCAAACTGCTTAAACCGCATTGCTGCATGAATCGTAATTGTCTGTCAGGCGGATCTAATTGCTCTCGGGAAGTCCTCACATTAGGTATCTGTTATTAACGTCATTTATCACACCAAATCAATGCGGGGGGAAAATTACGATATCGGCTGATATTATCGGATGATAGAGGGGATGTTTGTCGCCTGAACACGGTGTCTTTTTGTGAGAAACGTGCGCCAGATTTGTGAGGCAATCCGCCGCATCCAGACAGGGTGGTTAACGTTACAGTAACGGTCCTTCAGTCTCTTCGGTTATCATGGAGTGGCGGAAAGATGTGCTGCTTCATCCACCGGTTCCAAAAAAAACGAGATTACACCCACCGCTGGACCCGCTGTAGACGATTGAGGATATTCACAGCATCTATAAATACACGATTAGCCACACTGCATAATGACACGGACGAACCAGAAATCAAATTGTTTATGAATAATAATGCAGGTGAAACGCGCAATTACGCACGGGAATATGTAACCTACAGGTGGTGAAAACCGCAGCCCGAACTGCGGAATATCATGTCACTCCTCCAAATCTGACTGCAGTAACTCTTAATCATCAATGGCTGCAACTGTGTGTCTTGTCAGTTATTCCTCATATAGCTACTAGAAAGTCGTGAATTTATAATATTATTTGGAATACGAGGCTGCGAGAATCCAGATCAACAGAGGGTGGGGGCTGGGAATCAAAACCATGAAGGCTGTGGTGTTTTCTCTTCATTTTTCCTGCCAAACATTTGGTGCATTTTCATTCGAACACTACATAATGCGACGGTGCATCGTGTTGCTGTCATTGACTGTGATGGGCTCCGTGGGGATGTAGAGGCATGCTTAGGTCTGGGTACCAAATGGGCATAGCCAAGTGCGTCAAAATGGTTCCTCAACCCCACCCCACCCCCTATAAATGTCGAGGGATTCCTCCCAAAGGAAGGTGCTCTCCACAAGGGTAGACACAGCCAACACCTCCACCGTCTGGTTTTATCCCAGGCGCCTCACAGAAACTCACTGATCTGTCAGGTCATGAAGGACATCCTTCTCCAGCCACTAAATTTAGACTCCATGATGTCATTCCTACTGCAAAACCACTGATACATCCCTGTAGTATTATTATAAGGCATTGTCCAGTGTCCATACTCAGTAGTGAGGTATTACAACCCTATATTGCTCAATGGGATTTCATAAACTCCTGCAGCCTGCTGTATTTTCACTAAGAGTGTTTGTTGTGGTATGTGGAACCTATAAAATGACGTGAACATGTACTGTAGGATAACTGTAGCTCCATTTCTTCAGTGCCCATGGTGTCATGGTTCATCCCTGCTAATGAAGTATGATGGGCAGTGGTTTCTCCTCTGCTCCGCATCCGGGTTCGGGGGATTGGGATGAGAGACCATTCAGGGAGTGGTGGAAATGGTGCTCCTCTGTCACGGTTTGTGATTCTGCCCACTAGATTGCCAGAGGGGGAAACGGCGCACAACTCTGAATACTGTGTCAAAGAGAGGAGGAGAGTGGTGTGTGTCCATGGGGGGGGGGAGTGGAAACTCCCATATTCAGGCTGTGATTTGCCATCAGGAGGGGTGGAGTGAGAGGAGTAGGGGAGACCAGAGTGAGGTTCAGTTGACAGGGCAGCCGGGGCCATTTGATCCGGGCCAATCAATTGATAGGGGCTGTTGCTGCAGGAGGCAGTGATCGGGTTGGTGGGTGAAAGAATGGAAGGCAGAGATTAAATGAAGGTGACACTAAATGATGGAGGTGGAGAGAGAGGAAGAGACGTAGAGAGAGAGAGAGAGAGACAGAAAGAGATGCCAGTTTGTAGTGAGTCACCTTGAGAAGGGTGAATACTGGGAAAGATGGAGGAGTGGAGGAATGCAGAAAGAGATGCTGGGATGCTGCTCATGTGCAGTGATGACACAGAGGAAGGAGCAATGGTGGAGCTTGAGGAGGAAAATGGAGAGATGGACATTAAGATACAGAAAGAGAAAATAAGATAAACAAGGATGAATGCTTTTGCTGATATCCCATAATGCACCTGGTGCAGAAGCTTCAGGAGGAGAGCCAGTTTCTGTGGAGGATGGATGGGGTGTGTGTGTGTGTGTGTATGAGGCAGGCGGCTCTCTTATGACTAAACCTCTCACTCATGGTGTCAATGATGAAGCTGATGCTTCATACAGTAGCTCTCGACATTATGAGATCTCTTCATTCTCCATTTCAGCCCTGATAGTAATTGTACTGTAGCTCACTAAAATCAGTCCACAGAATCATACTATAAATACATGTTAATACTGTAAATTATAATTATGAATACATTCAAAATCCATCATGAGTGGTTGTGCAGCTACCATTTTGAAAAATAAAGGAAGCCATCAATCGAGTGGTAGCCTAGCAGCATGTACACTAACCTGTGAAAAAGTTATCAGTTCAAAGTAGTTCACACTTCATGGCTGCCTGCCAGAGTTACACTATTGGAGTCTTTTTGCACATTCACTCATATAGTCTAATATAGTCTAAGGTATTATAATGTATATAGCTTTTTAATGTCATCTCTCTTTCTCTTTCCTTAATCTCTTATTTTATTTTTATTTATTTATTTCATTCAAATTGTTCTGTCTCTGCTGTAACGTGAATTTCCCCCTAGGGATCAATAAAGTCTTATCTTAAGGAATCATGGTACAGTGTAGTGAAAAGTAGAAAACACTTCTAGATACATTACTAATTCAAACTGGTAATGTTAGAGTTTTAAGACACATTCCATTTGTAAAAAAACAGACTCTTCTGGATATATTGTATTATATTGTGAAGTTGTTCCATTAGTTAAACCAGTTCAGTCAGACAACTCACGTTGAGATGATTATTATAAGATAAGATAAGATAAGATAAGCCTTTATTGTCCCACAGCGGGGAAATTTTTAATGCAAAAATTTTTTTATGCAGCAGAACGTAGTTAGAGTTTGGCGTCTAGGCTCCGACCTCATCACTCCCAGCCAATGTGTTTACGTGAGATATTGGGGAGTGATGAGCAAATATCTTAAACCCCCCAGCCGGAGCCTGCAGGTGGATGCTGGGGTGGTGGTGGGGCTGAAAGAACAAGCAGCAATACTGATGCAGGGCAGCAGTGGCCTTGACAGGCAGAGGGAGAGATGGGAAATTTTGCAGTTTAATTAGACCGCCAAATTGTGAGGGTGTGTTCGGTAGATGGTTGAGGAGAGTGAGGTATGTCACATGTGCAGCAATGCAGCTCGAGTTGACTGCCTGAACTAGCTCGCAGGCGTCGCTCCATTTATTGGTTTATTGGGTTGCTGGTTTAGGCTGTGCAAATGTCCTGTGGTCATTTAATGAGCACCAGTGTTGGGATGAGTCAGCTTTCACATTTTCAATGTATAATGCACATTTAATGTGCATTATACATTGTACATCATACATTATACATATATGATGATAGTCTTCTCTCTTAGCTGTTTCATCATAGGTTGGTTGTAAAAGCCTTCTTTAACTACAGATACACATATTGAATTTTAAATACAATGACTCTTAGCACTGATTAAAACAGCCAGATTCATTGTGATCCAGATCGGTAGTGTGTTGCACAACAGGCAAGTCTGTACATAATGACTGTCCAGTAAAATTATTTTGTTGCTAAACAGTAAACCTCTGCAAACTTGAAGGTTCTCCTACTGCCCGCTGACTTTACAAATCGATAAGAGAGCAAAACAGCCTGTACATCTAGTCTATGCTCACAACATTTATTTTATTCTTTTTTTTCTTTTTTTTAAATATCATTTTTTGTGCGTTTTGCTTTTATTGGATAGTGACAGCTGCAGGGAGAGAGAGGGCTGACATGCAGCAAAGGGCCACTGGCTGGAATTGAACCCATTCAAACCAATTCAACATTAATGCATCACATAAAAGCAGGTGCAGCATGCATAATAATCTTATTGCTATGTGATTCTAGTGATGGGGCTGATTTTCATGGGTTGAAGTTGGGCTTTAGGGACTGGAATAATGGCATTCAGCCACTTTCATATTTTACCAGTATTTGGCTGGTGCTAATTTCCCACCCTGCATCACTGAGTGTAGTCCACTCAGCCACACTCAGATATGATATTAGAAATCACTACATAGCAGTCATTCTAGTTTGAACGTACAGTTCATTATCATGCATGTAATGGTAATTATACCATATACAGATGGCTGACAAATTAAAGGCAAAAATAAATGAGTGGATGTTGTGAGGGTTTTGCCTTTAATTTGTCACTCATCTGTGCGTTCTCTTGTTCACAGACTTTGTTGCATAATTGTTCCAGTCAAAAAAATAAAAAAATAAATAATTTGTCCAGTCGGTCAATATTTCATCAGCACTGACTCTTAACCTATTGTACCTTACTAGTTTCCATCTGTGTGTGACATGATGTGGATCCATACTCTGCAAATCACTAATCAGGGGTTTCCAATGCCACTGATTCCATTTGCTGTTTAGTGCATTGTGCATTTCCTGGAATGCACTGTGAGGTCACTTTGACATCACTTCTTGTTTGCAGGGTGACTGAGGTGTCAAGGGTAACTCGTAGTTTTCCGTGCCTCCTGCTACACTCCCACATTGAAGTGACAGGGAGGATGGGAGAGTGAGAATACACTGCACACTGAACAGTTGCTCTCCATGAACATCACAGCAGTATTACATAACACACCTTCACATTAAGTATGTCATTAAAAATTCCAATTTGTCACTGGAAACACATGTACTAAGTTAAATCACAGTGTCATCATCATGCAGTCTGCATCGTGAGTGTCTCCTCTTGATTAAATCTTGGTGCAGATGAGTAGATCGGAGTAGAAGAGAGCAGAGAAACAGATGGGCGGCTGCCCAGGAGGGAGGGAGGAGAATGTAAACTAAGTGGGAGGGTGAAGGGAGGGATATATGATGGAGAACCCCTCTAACTGTGTGTGTGTGTGTGTGTGTGTGTGTGTGTGTGTGTGTGTGTGTGTGCGCGTCAATCCGCCAGTATTTTCTAGGTCGGTCAGTCCACTGATCTGTGTGATAATCCATTTCTTTGTGTGTGTGGTTATGATGATCCACTGGGGCACCACCAGAGCTACTAAACTCCCCTTGAGGCAACATACACTAGCTAGATCTTCCATTTCAAAAAATCTGAGTTAAAATTGTGACATTTTGGTCAGTGGACCATCATCAGAATTAGTTGAGATTGTGCTTGAATACCACACACTGAACATGGCTAAATACCGGATGATCCAGTGCCAGCTGGTGACTATTTCATCAAGATCTTATGGTATGGAGCAGCTGTTAGAATTTACATTTGCTTGGTTGTGAATAATCATACGGGCATATACCAGCACTGCAAACAGGCAACAATACAACAATCTGCCGGCTTCATGTAAAATGAATTTAATAAACAAAATTCTAATTATGGAAATTAATTAGAAAATCTGTATCGTAGAGATACTGATCTTCATAATTGAAGCCCCTTTTTCTCATTACAGCTCATTTTAAGGCGCTCTCCCACAATAACTGATATGATCACCATGATCACCACGAGACGTATCTGTTTCCTGGTCTATTCCTTTATGAATTATTGTGGTTAATTTTGACACCCTTTGCTTATTTATTCATAATCAGGCTAGGATGCACAGATAAAAATGTCCCTGTTTGACGTCTGAGATTTGACCAGTGATTTCAGCAGATTAAAAAATGGCTTATCTGGCCATCCTCAGACCTGTGGTGCACTACACCGCAGGCCAGGCTGGATGCAGAATACCAGAAGATAGAGCAGACTACAAATGTTCAGCATGTACAAATCTGTCCTGTAGCTCAGCACAGAACATCTGGACGCCGCTGAAACCCCCTCAGGTTTTACAACCTGTAACTAGACAGAGAGCAAACAGTATGCACATGCGCAAAGGAGGTATTATGTGCAGGAAAATATCTTCTATGTTTATTCAGTTTAATCATTAATGAATTTGAAAGTAATTGTACATAATACTTAATGGAATTCAATGCATGGAAAAGTGGAATAAACCAGTCCCATGGATCAAAATGCCAAGCTATGACGTGACAGCCTTTCCTGAAAGGATGGTGTAGCATCCTGAAATTTAGGGAATATTGTTGCCCCTTTTTGGTTCATTGGTGTCCTTGAAAGTCATACTATGTCTGTAAAATAAAAAATTGGTGGGGTAATTTAATATACTGCCCATAATAATAATTGGGAGTTAATTTTCTTCATTTCACCCTGCTCATATTTCTTTCATCAAGTGGTCAAATATTTAAGTGTGAATGTGACATGTGTCCCCCGTGGGCCTGTATGTGATCCCAGGAGATTTTTTCCAGTTCATTTTGGGAAAGAAAAAAGAGGTTGTAGGCTAAATAATAACCAAGTATGTAGCCTCAAGTAGTACAAAATGACCAACACAACCATAGATAACATTGAAAAACAAGTTTCTGTCAGTTTGCAGCAGTAAAAAGAAGACTAAACACATCTAACTGTAATAACATAAAGTGGGTGTTTGTTGTATTTGCCAGTGTGCAGTTCAGATGTATCAGGCTTCTCTGCAGTGCTTCTGTGACTTCATACATCTTAAGATCCTGCAGCACTGAAGGGTTAGTTTACGTGCTTGAGTAGTTGGCCTTGTCGCCTCTGCAGTCATCCTGAATGGATGTGTGCACACATGAGCATGAGGGCAGAGGAGAGGAGGAACCGAAGTAGCACATGTCTAAAATAAAATAAAAGCTTTCCAACTGCTCCAACTAAGTGAACAGATGAAGATGTTAAGACGAAGGTGGAGAAGAGAAGAAAAAGTGATTGTGTGGCTTATTGTAAATAAGAAATGATCATTTTTCTGTTGATGATTTAAACACATTCAGATCTCTTCAGTGTATTTATGCCAGAGAAACACACAAGATGTTTCAACATTGTAAAATAAGTGAATGAGTAAAGGATGAATGAGAGACGGGTTGAAAAGATGGGAGAGAGAGAGTGACGGAGAGGGATTATTACTGGTCAGTGGGTTAATCTCTAAGTGTAGTAAACAGCAGTAATCTGATGGCCTGTTGGATGCAGATGGCAAAACACACACACACACACACATACATTTACACAGAAAAACACAAGCATGGAGAAATGCTCATGTTTGCAGTCAAGCAGAAAATAAACACATACAGATGGAATAAAAGTGTTAATCACTGAAGAACACTAAAAAGCAGACATGCATTGAAAGATTGTATACACATGCTGTACACTATAAATATAAACATATAAACACTATGCAACAAAAAGACCAATATGGATTTTTCATTTCAAAACCGCCTGTATCAAAGTTCTTGTTCTTGTTATTTTTCTGTGGAGTGGACACCGCTGTCTCCCTACTGTTGATTATTTTGTTATTTTTGATGACATTACAATCTGTAACAGTTAAAATTTGATATCCACACACATAAAGTTGCATGTGGGCATCAGTCAACTTTAATGTCTTCCGGCATGTGCGCACATCGGCAGTGACGGTAGACAAAGCCGTCTGTGGTCGTTCATTTCAAATGAGTGTAAAGAGACAGTGGGCAACATTTGGGACAAAAAAAAAGATAGCGAAAGGTGGCGGGTTTACACACAGCCAACAAAATGTACAGCTTTCAACAAAATTACAAAATACAGAGTGTGCTTTCGTACGTTCTTTTCTCCTGCAACTGAAGCGTACTATGTATGTATTTTGTACATCATTTAAAAACTCTGTACACTTGGCCATCAGTATGAGTTTCCATGGAGAACATTTTGTATTTTTCACAAAAGGCTATACCTTCTTGTCCGAAAAGGCTCATTGGTCAGGAGCGAGCATAGACTAGCCATGTTGCTGTGGGCAGTATCACTAGTGTTGGTGATGTTCTGGCAAGAATTGCCATCAGTGTGAGCATAAGACCAAAACACAAGCACAAAGCACACTTTTCTTGAGTGTAAAACAGTCTTTAGACAATCATGGGCCTTTAAAACTCTTATAGCTGTCTAAGGCAGACGTAGAAAAGCTCTTGAGTACATGATTACCTTTAAATTAAGGATTCATTAAGAAAAAAACACAACCGAAAAATTCAATGAATTTATTGTATAAAGGAAATAACATAACCAGCCAGTATACCTCCTATCACAGTACATACATAATGCATTCATAAGAAAAATGCACCTTTACATGTACAAGGTTAATTTCATGCGTACACTTACATAAATCATTAAGAAAACAATTTCACATGTGCACACACTCTAAAGTAAAGTATTAATGCACACAGAGAGATGTGTAGAGGTAAAAGAAGGAAGTGCAGCAGTTTGTTTGCTTGGCTGTCAGTAAGTCATCACCCTGTTAGCTTTTCATCCAGTGAGGAAAAAAAACAGACTGTAAACAGCATAAAACATCCATCAAATCAGTGTGAAATCTCTCAGCCCAGACTCATCCACATAAGAGCTGTCCCAAAATAAGTCTGCTCTCTCCCTCTCATCATGCAGGGTTACACATAATCTCAATATGTGTTTTTTCAAAGTACAAGTTCTCACATTTGTGTTTGGGTTAGATGGAAGTAAACATCTGTCAAGTCCAAATGCATTCCCGGTAGAAAGTAGTCACGCATTTCGCTGCACACCATGAAACTACTCCTGTGTGTGTCAGCTGAGTTTAGGCTCAAAGAGAAATTTAACTGAACTTAATTAAAGGTTAAGCAGGCTGTTTAAATTTCCTTTCCTGTTAGATTTCCTTTAGCAATGAATTCATTTAATTACCCATACTTCACTTTATTCCTCCTGTTTCCTAAACCCAGTTAGCATGTAATAAATTGTCTCAATGTGTCTTTGCTTCTAAAAACACATCCATCTGTGGTTTAGCGGCTGAACCATCATTGTTTAGAGCTACATGTTCCCCTGCTGGGCTACGATTGATTTCAGGTCTTTCCTCACACTTTTTTTATTGTCTGTCTGCAGAAAATAAAAATGGGCAGTGGAATGAAGGGAAATATGGCGATACAGCTGTCAGACAGGACTCAGGAAGTTTTGAAGTTGATCACTATTTTATAGTGTTCACACTGGACTTAGGTTATTTGAAAAATGTAGTTTTTATTGCTAAATTAGTTGTGTTGCCATTTCAGCAGCAATCTGTTCCAAATCCTCATCCTCTATTCGTGTTAATAAAAAAATTAAAATGATGTGTTTTTGAAACAACTGCTTGACTTTGCTGTGGTATTGCATTAGCTGTGGTTGAATCATGGAGGGTTTTTTTGATGTAATGCAAATTCAGTATTTTTTCCCATTTTAATATCCACACAATAGTGAATTAAATAGAGGATTTTACAGGAGTGGGCCATAGTGGGCCACACGGGTGTTACTAATAACACCAACGATCACTTCATTCTATTCATGTCCCAACATGCACAATGCCAGGAGCCTGAAACCAAAGCAGCTAAATGGAATTGTTAGTTTTATTATCATGATTAGTTTTATTATTTACACCTGTTCTTTTCCTGTGACACGTCAAACTGTCTTTAGTGAAAAAGGCTAATTGATGCTGCTACTGCTAAGAGACCCTTAGCAAGCTCTACTACACTAATGCAACTTCCTAAACACAGGGTGGAAGTGTTTTGCAATGCATAGGGTTTCCATTAGTTCACCAAAGTCACAGATCTACATAATGAAATTTGGCACACAGACGGGGAGTTTGATGAATTCCCTTTGGGAGGTTAAAGAATAGAAATGGCTAATATTACAGAAATATAGTGTAAGTAATTCAATTTTACATTAGGGCCTTAGTGGGGTACTCAGCAAAAAAAGTTCAGTGTTAAAATCCAAACAATGTGAACACTCAGCAACATTTACAGACTTTTCACATAGAAATGTTTCACATCCTGCCTTTCATTCTGCCATGTTCCTGTTTCTATGGGAGATGCATTGGGGAGCCAAGCAGCTGGCTGACATTTGAGTTCTTTACTAGAAGCCCTCAGGATGTTCATCCTGGGTGGTGCATGCTGGGTAACAGGGTGATTTGAGAAAAAGGTACTAATCCCCCAGGAGCATATGGGCGAGCGATGGCTGCACACATTCACACAAACACACCAATGTGAGTACTTGAAGACAGAGCATAGCATTATTTTTTAGGCTAATGGGTTTGTTTGAGCAATGTATAGCTCCTTCACCCTCATAATGCTGATGCAGAGAATACTCACTTACCAACATTAAGACTTTTCAAAGGTTAAGTCAAGTCTTGTCACCCACCAAATCTCTAGAAATGTATTTAATCTGATATTTACTTATCTTAAAGCTTTGCAGTATTACCTTTATTAATGTTTAGTTGCTTTCCTGCTGCCATTTCTCTACACAGTTCCCTGCATGTTTTGGACTGAAGTTGCTAAAAGCCTGTATTCATGACTTTTTAATTTGACTATTTTAAGTCAACAATTAGTATTTAGTGTTTTCCCCCAGAATATTATATAACATTCTTGACAGGTTGAAATACCCCCTAGCATTTAGACAGTCTTGGAACACTGAAACTCAGAGTAATGGAATTATAATCAAAGAAAACAAAGCTGAAGGTTATGCCAGACTTCCATTAATCAGCAAGCATATGTTCAAACACACACACACACACACACACACACACACACACAATGTAGAACACTGGCGATTGTGAATATCCCATGATGCATGTTACAGTTACTGTCAGATTTATTCTCCTATCCTGGGTCCTTTTTCTTTCCGTCTACCTTCTGGCCCTTCATGTTCCCATGGTCTCATTCTCTCCTGACTGCTTTTATTTTCCCTCCTCCTCTCAGACACAGCAGCAACGTCTGTAGTCTGGACAACAGTGGCCTAAGGACTGGTGGTGTAAATTGCAATTTTAAGTGGAGCTCTTGAGACAGGCCTGTGCTCTAATGATGCCAGATCTAATCAGGAAGTGTCGAGTTCTCCTTCTCACACCAGGGGATTACATCTAAATTTGGATCCCAATCTAGATGTTTTGACTGGGTCTTAATATGGAAGAAAAATGGGAGTTGGCAGCCAAGCATGTTCTTAAAATCATGTGTGTTATTAACCAATGGCAATCATAAGTGAACAAATTGTGTTTTAGGTGTTCATGATACACCAACAGTTATTGCACCTACAAGTAGGACTTTCACGTGGGGATTCGGTTTGATATAGGGTCATGGTTTGGATTGTGTTGGTGTAAAGTAGTGTGTAGTAATGGTTGAAGACATCCTCTCGTGTTGCAGTGAGAATAAGGATAGGAGTGTCAGCTGTTAACAAAAGAAGTAATGTAGTATATGTAAGTAATGTGACAGGACCAAACTCAGTGATCTTGTCTTTGTGCGTTACAGTATGGACGGTCGGACAGCTACCGCGTGGCCACCACGCAGGACAAGGATGAGAAGGAGTCGCCCAAGAAGAAGGGAGGCAAGGATCTGGATGACCTCAAGAAGGAAGTTCCCATAGTAAGTACACTGCCGCCTACTTCCTGTGACCTCACTGTAATTTGTCATATAATTTTGGTTGTTTCTTTTCACCTACTTGGAGTACCAGTCCAGGTACTAGTCAGGCATAACAAAAGCCTTGAAGTCCCAACTGAGCAGTGAGGAGTTCATAGATAGTGTATCCTGGCCACACTCCAGCATTCAATGAGCTGCGATCCAACTGTAATCTAATCTCCCTGTTTAAAAAGCAGATAACAGAGACGTGGTATTTCGTAGCAGCTGGTGTACAGTGGTGGTAAAGTGTGGTTTGAGGTAATATGCCAGAGCAATTTAATCCTGTTGGTGAAGGATTTGCTCCTGTACGAGGCAGGAAGCCAAACCATCAGGATATCCCTTTGTCATAAAACTATATGAGCTGGGTCAGATACACATATTGATTTCCAAAGTATTATTTATCTATCTTAAAAAAATACCTGACCTTCTTTGAGAAACATTTGTAAAATACAACATTTTTTTCAGTAAAACTTACTACTTTAGTAAAATATATGGTCCTATCTTAAACGGTGATTTAAATTAATTTCCTCCTTTGAATTTAATTGTTAGAGTCAGTTTAGCAAATTATGAATACATATTTTTGGAATGTAAGACTTCCTCACATGACACCAGCACATTTACCCTAAAATCTGTATTCTTTGAAACATATCATTAGATTGCATAAAGATAATTTATCTTGAATATCATTTTTTAATGATACGATAACTGACAGCTTGTTTAATTTTACTTTCTGTTTTAATCCTTTGTAGACGGAACACAAAATGTCTATTGAGGAGGTTTGCCGGAAATACAACACTGATATCGTCCAGGTGAGTTGTTCACTTCAAATCAGAAATGACTCCACCCTCTCCACTGCCCTCTTGCCTCTGCTCACCCATCCCTCCTTTAATCCATTTGAAATCTTTCCCTCTCCATTCCCTCTGCCCCCCGCAGGGTTTGACCAATGCCAAGGCAGCAGAGTACCTGGCCAGGGATGGCCCCAACGCTCTGACTCCACCCCCCACCACCCCAGAGTGGGTCAAGTTCTGTCGCCAGCTGTTCGGTGGCTTCTCCATCCTGCTGTGGATCGGTGCCATCCTCTGCTTCCTGGCCTACGCCATCCAGGCTGCCACAGAGGACGAGCCCGCTGGGGATAACGTAAGTGGAGAATTGTAGGGATGGATGCATGGAGGATGATAGGATGAATTCTCAGTCCACCACTGTTTACTCAGTACCTGTAAGAAGGCAGATATCAAAAAACACCAGAGGGGGTAAGCACATAGAGAACAGTGAGTTGCTGCTAGTGTGTGTGCTCCCTGTCCTCCAGCACATCACTCAGAAAGCAATCTGCTGAGTCACTGCTCCTTAGGGATGTGGCTGTGTCAGTGATAAAGGTTGTGTCAGCTGTTTGTCCGAATCATGCCAGCCGACCCATATTTTGTGTGACAGACACCATCCTGTTAACATCCATTTTGGACCCGCCACAGGGAGCGTGTGACTCCTGCCGTTGGTAATAGGGGGGTAAGAGAAGGGTGTTCATGGGTCAGCACTGTTTGATGCTGGGTCAGAGCGCGCCGTAGAGCTGGGGACTGAGGCTAAACGGCGATGACACACACAACATGAAAGGACAAAATACTTGGTTTAAGCCACAGGGGCGCACTCAGGGTGAAACAACAGTGACGAGTCAGCATGAGTGACCAAGACTGTATCACACACCCAAAATATAAATTCACACTCTGATAACTGGTTACAGTTATGTGAGTTGGTACAGGATGTAGATGAAGAGAGAGATGAAAAGATTTCAACCTTCTAATGGTGATCCATTAAAACATGAGACGAAAGACACACAAGTATGGTCATATACATTTTTAGATAAAGGTGAAGTCAATCAATGAATTTCTGCATTAAATATGAAAGTCTCATCTTTCTTTCTTCCCTCTCTTTGTAGTTGTATCTGGGAATTGTGCTGTCAGCTGTCGTCATCATCACCGGCTGCTTCTCCTACTTCCAGGAAGCTAAGAGCTCCAAGATCATGGAGTCCTTTAAGAACATGGTCCCTCAGGTACTGGACACTCAATAGTTCAACCAGGATATTGGGATGAGTTTTTGTGATAATTGTTGCCAAAAGGGTTTTTACAAAAATGAAAAGTTGCAACATTGCAAGTTTAAGCTTTCAGGTGGATTTTACAGTGACATTTTAGCAAGGCAACAGAAGATAGTGGAAGAATCACTAAAAAGATACCTAAAAAACTTTGAGAACGTCTTTGAAGATGGTGAATAACGCCTTGTCAAGTGTTGGTGTGTTTGTGTTTGGTGTTTGTCCTTTTGTGATAATCTTTAAATGATAATGCTGAGTAAAAACATTGTGTTTAGATTCTCATAGCCATTAACTCACAAATAAAATTTTAAAAATCTGTTTATTGTAATATGTTGAGTTGGAGAATGTTATCAACCCATACGTTTAAATTACTTTAATTTATAAAGAAACTCCACCTTATTCTCCTCCTTGGTGTCTTTAAAAATAAAATCCATTACCAAGTTGTTCGTTGTAGATTTAGGTAAACATATTTGCTCAGGTCTGGCTTGATTGGACCATTTCATGCAAAAAGTGGTCATTAGAAACCATAAGTGTAAGCACTCTTTACTTGAAGTATGAAGTTGCACAATAATTCACTCAGTAATTTCTGGAGGGACTAAGCCTCTGTAATTCAGAGACTGAAGAATGATGGAAACAAGTAGGGTCATAATGAGTATATTGCATTGGTTTCCCAAGTAATGCAGGTGGTTATTAAGTGGAAAATTCTATTTTTATGAAGCTCCACGCCACAGTATCATGCTGTCACAGCTTTCACACTATTTCCTTTTTTCCCCAATCTGTGATGTACCTTTCAATCGCTTTAGTTTTTACACTGTGCTGTCTTACCTTTTTTATCTAACCTCTCTCTAAATAGTTTCTTTACAGAGATTTTTAGTTATTTTTGGCATTACATTCTCTCTGTCGTTGTCTCTCTGTTCCCAGCAAGCCCTGGTGATCCGTGAGGGAGAGAAGATGCAGATCGATGCTGAGCAGGTGGTGGCAGGAGACCTGGTGGAGGTGAAAGGAGGGGACAGGATCCCCGCTGACCTCCGCATCATCTCCTCGCATGGCTGCAAGGTGGGCTACATGCACAGATACACTCCTGTAGTTATATAAACCCAATGATAAAGCAACACCTACTGTAAAGCTGCCCTTGCATAAGGTGTCTCTAGAGTAAGTTTTCAGTAGCCACACAAAGTAATTGGAGTAATATATTTTAATTTACTACAAGTAAACACATTACCTTTCGACTCATTCACTTTCAGTGACCAGTAGTAAAAATGTGATTGCACTATAGAAGTCAGTAATAGTGGATGATATGAGTGTGACATTAGCAGTGAGTTTCTGTCCATTCTTGTTGGAATCCACCTGATGCATTGGTTGATCAATTATTAACTAAAACAAACACAGCATCTTCACAATGTGATAATAAGTTATTATTCAAAATTCATTCAGCTTTGTAAACTGTTTACCCGATTGCTTATTGCTTTTCAAGTCCTGATTTTCCCAAATGGTGCAGGTACAAGTTACGGACTAGTCTCACATAGCCAGACCTATCTCCACACTTCGTTTTAGCGCTGAGCCAGCGCTGGAGAAAGGTCTGGTTGAACCCATTATCAATCTGGTAAAGGGGGAAAATGCTCTGGCTTGTTTGTATTTCTTTAAACCAATCACAATCGTCTTGGGCGAAACGGTGCCCTTGCAGTGTAAACGGACGCAGATAAAGGAAGGGGAGGAGAATTTCGACTAAAACAGTCAGCCAATGGCAAGCTTATACCCACAGCCTACTTCCTGTGAGTCAGACTAGCTACGGACAAACAGATAACTTGTTTATCTTCATGCTGCAGGTCCTCATATGAACCTCAAATCAGTCTCAAAATGTTTGCTGAGAAGTTAAGAAATGTGATGTCTGTATTAAAAACCAAAAAATATCTGCACAGCAACACAAACAAACATTAGAGGCACAGCAAGCATGAATGAAAAATATCAAAACACTCACACATCTGTCTCTCTGTCTGGCTTTGTACCTTATCATGAATGCATTCAACCAGTTACTCACTCCCTTATCTTCCCATTCGTCTGTTCCTCTCTCACACACTTAACCAAATGGTTTTCTCCCACTCTGTCCAGGTGGACAACTCGTCCCTGACTGGTGAAGCAGAGCCCCAGACCAGGTCACCTGACTGTACCCATGACAACCCCCTGGAAACCCGCAACATTGCCTTCTTCTCCACCAATTGCGTCGAGGGTAAGATCACCATTACCTCTGTCCAGCACCAAAATCATCATTGTTCCCATCATACTCATCATTTGTACTGTAGAAATCACTGTTAGGGTTAGCCACTCTCCGTCTTGTGTAAACATTTCTATGTGTGTGTGTGTGTGTGTGTGTGTGTGTGTATGTGTGTGTTCATTCATATGGCTGCATACATATGTTTGTATTGTTCCGGTTCAGTGCTCAGATAGTCCTGTAAACAAAGACGCTACAGATTAGCTTGCACTGTAGGCCAAAGTCAAAGTCAAAGTGTTTGGTCTGATGAAGGAGTGGTCAGTGACATCACTGATCATCACGGGAGCCCCATTTAACCTCATACCTGTTCCATCCCAGTTCAGTTCATCATATCACTGGGAGGCCCTGCAACTCACACTATGCTCCTCATGCTGGTAGAGTAGAAAAATAATAATGTATGATGCCCTCCTGTGGACACATTGTTACATTGCATTAAGTCCTGCACTCTGCTTCCAAGAATCATCGCTGTCAAGTCAGTCTGTCCATCCATCTATACTCACAGTCTACACATTTTCTTCTTGACGTGACTGTTCTGTTTTCCTCTTTCTTCATTTGAAAAAGAGGTATATCATTTTACAAAACCTCCTCCTTCTCCTCTCTTTCTTCAGGAACGGCGCGTGGCATCGTTGTGTGTACTGGCGATCGTACAGTGATGGGCCGCATCGCCACTCTCACCTCAGGCCTGGAGACCGGCAAGGTACCATACTCATTATTATTCATTATCTGACAATGGTCTGTTGTGTCATTTACAAGCCACATAATAGACCTTATCTAAGTTCAGTAAATGTTCTGGGTCAGCTGACCAAACTCACTTCATGTGTCTGGGCTTCAGTGAAAAATTTTAGTTTCTTATGTTCATTATGTGTAAAAACAAGTGATTTAAACAGAATACCATCTTCTTCAATCAATCCAAACATCTTCCTCTACTCTTCAGACACCCATTGCTAAGGAGATCGAGCACTTCATCCACATCATCACCGGTGTGGCCGTTTTCCTCGGCGTGACCTTCTTCGTCCTGTCAATCATCCTGGGTTACTCCTGGCTGGAGGCTGTCATCTTCCTCATCGGTATCATTGTCGCTAATGTGCCCGAGGGACTGCTGGCTACAGTCACTGTGAGTAGGCAGAGAAATAAGAAGCTGGTGTGTGTGTGTGTGTGTGTGTGTGTGTGTGTGTGTGTGTGTGTGTGTGTGTGTGTGTGTGTGTGTGTGTGTGTGTGTGTGTGTGGTTAGTTGGGGGAAAGGTAGGTTTTTTAATTGTTTTGTGTTTTTTAATCTGTGAGGGGACAGAGATGGTAGTATTTCTAGTGTGTATGTGTGTGTAAAAGGTTGTTGTCCAGTTGTCCAAATGATTCCTTCATTTCGAGCTGTTATTCTTGTGTCGGTTTCTCCTCACAGTCCTTGTGTGTTTTGTTTCCTCCTTAGTTCCCAGTGTTTTGTGCAGACTTGGGTCAAACAGTATTTTCATATACTTCATATAATTCATAAATTAAAGAAATCTAAGATACACAAAATCAGAGTTTTGAAGTGCCATGAAATGTCTCTTTTATTTTGAACAGTACCACTAGAGAGCCCTTTTTCTATCCAACCATTAACATTAAAACTAGACAGTATTAATGGTTCGTTTTAGCCCACAAATATGCTTCACTCTATTGTTAATTTTGAGATTAAGAGAATTACCTTGCGCCACTGAATATACTACTACAGGTAGTCCTAACAGTAAATGTCAACAATTCCCCAAGCAGTTTGTAGTTTCACCCATGTCTGATTGTGTATACAGTATTTTGGCTGATGTTGTCTTGTCGTGTCTGCTGTGTGATTTTGTCCTTGCTTCCCGTACGTCCGTGCTTCTGTTTTTTCAATGTGATGTTGCTGTATATCTGTGTGCATCTCTGTATTTCTGTGCGTTAACATTCTCTCTGTGTCAGTATCTGTTTCTGTGGTGAAGGTGGTGTTTTGTCTCTTTCCATCTCTCCCTTCTCTCTCTCTCCCAAGGCAGCCCCATATGTGTTTGTGTGTCCCTTTCTCTCTCTCCATCATCCTCTTTGTATGTCTCTCTCTCTTTTCCAGGCCAGTCGCGGTGCTGTCTGCAATGACAACGCCTAGCTAATGTAATGATATTAGGATATTAGGCAAATGACTAGTCAGCTCCATAAACTGAATTTGTCCTCCTCTGCTTGGCCTTGGCTAGTTCTGTTTGGCCCATGGGTCTTGCCATACTTGGCATGACGCCATAATGCACTGCTGCTCTGCTTCACCGCTTCACTTGTTTATGCCTCATCTTCAGTCTGCATTGCTGTTTGGGCTGTGTTTTTATTTTTGGGAAGAGGTTTTGATTTTAGTGCATTTTGCTATAGAGGGACGTGTTGGTGAGCAGAATGAACATCTCCAGTTGTTAGGGGCGGTTTGGTTCTTGGGTTAATTGTTTCAGGTACAGTATGACACTGATGTGTCTGCTCATTGGCAGAAGTTAGCTTAGCACCTGGAGATGTTCATCTGTGCTGTTAGTTTAGAAACTAATTTTCTTTTCTCTTTCTCCTTTTGGTTTGTTTCTGTTCTCTTCTTTTGTCTTATTCTATTGTCAACAATTCCTTTCGTCCCATCTTTCCTTCTCTCCTTGCTGCTATGTCCTCTCTCTACCATTCCTCCGTTTCCTTCTTTGCGATTGTCCCTCTCGTCTCTCCTTTCTCAGGTGTGTCTGACACTGACTGCTAAGCGAATGGCTCGTAAGAACTGCCTGGTAAAGAACTTGGAGGCTGTGGAAACGCTGGGCTCCACCTCCACCATCTGCTCTGACAAGACGGGCACCCTGACCCAGAACAGGATGACCGTGGCACATATGTGGTTCGACAACCAGATACACGAGGCCGACACCACAGAGGACCAGTCTGGTGAGATTTGCCCCTCTCTCTCCTGCTTTCATGCAGTGTGCATGAAAACACTGTCTTCCTGCACAAAATTAAGAATATTATGACCTTACTTTCTCTATAGCAGAATTAATTACTGGTCAGCATCCAAATGAATGTCTAAAATCTATGTTTGGTAGAAACTTCAAATGCTGATCAGTACTGTATTGATTTTTCAAGTCATTGGTCTTGTTGAGCTTGCCCTTGCTAAACATTACACACGCTCTCTGACCACTAGTTAAATCACAGAGAGAAAAAAAATGTATGACGTGCCTTTCACTGGCTGCCTGTTACACTGCTCTAAACAAGGTGTCAGGCTTCCTGCCTGGTTGATGAATGGAACTACTTTCTGTTGCAATTCATGTTCGGTGACATGAATTGTTGATTTGAAACCATAGACTAGCAAAGCTGAAGAAATGTTTTGAGGCTGGGATATACGTTTACTCCTTGCCTGCATCTTGAGAGTTTCTGGAACAGAAAACACAAATTTGGGCAAACAGCAGGGTGCCTGGGTGTAGTTGTCACCCAGGACAAGGAGGACAAGGAGGTGGCTGCCCCGCTTGGGTGAATGCGACAGGCTGAGACACCTATCAATAAACTTTCCTTTTTTTCGGATCAATCTCTAGGCTCCTCCTTCGACAAAAGCTCCCAAACATGGGCATCTTTGGCCCGCATCGCTGCTCTGTGCAACCGTGCTGTGTTCAAGGCTGGCCAGGACTCTTTGCCCATCCTTAAGCGTGAGGTGGCCGGCGACGCCTCTGAGTCAGCCCTGCTGAAGTGTATTGAGCTGTCCTCCGGCTCCGTCAAAGCCATGAGGGAAAAGAACAAGAAGGTGGCAGAGATCCCCTTCAACTCCACCAACAAGTTCCAGGTTTGTCCCCTTTGCTTACTCATGCAATGAACAAATAATGCATAAGATCTACAAAGACTTTTATTAAATGGGTTAAAACATGCAAATACACTACATACTTCTTAAATGGTTCCTTTACTAACACTAAAATATGTTCCCATCAGCTCTCAATTCACGAAAGTGAAGATGAAAATGACAACCGCTACCTGTTGGTGATGAAGGGAGCCCCAGAGAGGATCCTCGACCGCTGCTCCACCATCATGGTGCAGGGCAAGGAGCAGCCCATGGATGATGAGTTGAAAGAGGCTTTCCAGAATGCCTATCTGGAACTGGGAGGACTGGGAGAGAGAGTACTGGGTAAGGATGATAGAAGATAGGAAAACTTTGTTAATTTAACAACAGGTCATGATTTGGAATTAAAGTCCTGTATGTACAACTCATTCATCCTTCTTTCCTCTTCCCTAATTCCTCCAGGTTTCTGCCACATGTTCCTGGCAGAGGACAAGTACCCCAAAGGTTTTGCATTCGACACAGATGACGTCAACTTCCAGACAGACAACCTTTGCTTCATAGGCCTCATGTCCATGATTGACCCTCCCCGTGCTGCCGTGCCTGACGCCGTGGGCAAATGCCGCTCTGCTGGCATCAAGGTGGGCACCTTTCAAATCTGGTATTTAAAGGCCTGGAAAAGCAGAACATAGCACCCACCTTAGAGGAATTTCATATAACTTTTTAGGAACAGTATGAATTTTTTTTTTTTCTTTTCTTCTACTTCTATCATTCTTCTCTTACATCTTCTCTCTCCTTCCTTTCATTCTTCTTCTCATCCTATTCCTTCTATCCTACCTGTTGGCCTTTTCTCCTCTTACTTGTTCCTACGTTTTGTCTCTTTTCTCCTTCCCTTTCATCTCCTACTTCTCCATCTTCTTTCTCCTCCTATATTTCAGGTTATCATGGTGACTGGTGACCACCCAATTACAGCCAAGGCCATTGCTAAGGGTGTGGGCATCATCTCCGAGGGCAACGAGACAGTGGAAGACATTGCTGCACGCCTCAACATCCCTGTCAGCCAGGTCAACCCTAGGTAAGAAAGAAAATGAAAATTAAGTTTACATGTAGCCTCACCTGCAGGATACAACTGGGACTTTTACAATAATTTTTATGCAGTAGATGCTCAATGTAGCCTTTTACTTTGCAGCATGTTTATACAACAGTAGCTTTTATAATTTGGTATACAAGAGTGTTTTGCTTTATCTGTGTTGTGTAGGGATGCCAAGGCCTGTGTGATCCACGGTACAGATCTGAAAGACCTCAGTCAGGATCAGATGGACGATATTTTGAGGAACCACACGGAGATTGTCTTCGCCAGAACCTCCCCACAGCAGAAACTTATTATTGTAGAAGGCTGCCAGAGACAGGTACATTTACCGTACATACACACACACACACACACATTCATACATATGTACACACAGCTGAAGGTAAATATGCACCTGCAAACAAGTGCATTTAATGAAAAGTGCATGGTTTTTAGCGTTATGAGTTCTGAATGGGAATGAAAAGACGCATCCTCCTTTTCTTTCAGGGTGCCATCGTGGCTGTGACAGGTGATGGTGTGAACGACTCTCCTGCCCTGAAAAAGGCCGACATCGGCGTTGCCATGGGAATCTCTGGCTCAGACGTGTCCAAACAGGCTGCCGACATGATCCTGCTGGACGACAACTTTGCCTCCATCGTCACTGGAGTAGAGGAAGGTGAGGGATGAACGAAAGAAAGGAAGATGGGAGAGTGGAGAAAAGAAAAGGGCTGTAAAGAGGGACTAATTGAACAAATGGTGGGATGAAGGGTGGATGGGAAGAAAGAGTCAGTTCAGCTAAAGAAAATGTAGCATCGTGCCTAAGAATAACAAGAGTAGACCTAAGATTTCCAGATGAAAATCATGTAGGTTTCACATATTTGTGCAATATACTCTTCATTCACATGCCAGACAGAACATAAGCATTTAATGTTTGAGAGGAGAAATACATTTTTTAAAAATGTTAGCGAGATAAATGTAGTATCCTCATACTATCTATTTGTTGTTGAGTCTCTTTTAGTCTTGATTTACCGAAAATGATAGAAGCTACAGTGAAAAAATGGTGACAATAAATAAGATGGAATGGCAAGAAAGACGTGGGTTTGCATTACCCAGTATTACACAGTACTGTATTGCAAGCACTGTTGTGCATGCTTTCCTCATTTATGAATGCTGCATTTTTGAGTTAGTGACATTTTTTTCTGTATTTAGAAAGCTAGCGGTGTTGACTTAAGTGTGGGATCTACTTCCTGTCAAGTAGTATTTCCATTGTCCCTGCAGCCTGTATTTAAACACCACCTTCATCCTTATAGGCCGTCTGATCTTTGACAACCTGAAGAAGTCCATTGCTTACACTCTGACCAGCAACATCCCAGAGATCACCCCCTTCCTGTTCTTCATCTTGGTCAACATCCCACTGCCTCTGGGCACCATCACCATCCTCTGCATCGACCTGGGAACTGACATGGTAAGTAAGCGGCAGCAATCCAGTGAGACACCAGGCACAATCACATACTGCAGCATACAGCTCTAATGTGTTTATGTCCAGTCAGGCAATAAAAATGCAGAAGCCAATGTGTGAACCCACTTTTCCAGTCACAGGTGGCCCCACACATTCAGCTCTTTTACATGCTTGCATGCTCGATCTTTGAACACTCATGCATGCACGGTGAACCAGTAAAGCTCAGCTGTACATAAACATGTGAACTGTATACATTCATATCAGACAGGTACCCAGGTGGCAACATATTTACAGTAATGCCTGGTAATTATCATCAGAGCAACACACACAGATGTTCAGTCAAGTAGAAATGGTCTTTTGCTGCATCAATAACATGACATGAATTGGAAAAATAGAGCCAGTGATACTAAACACAATTTAGGAATTAATTTGCAAGAGTTAAAGGGAATTGTGAAAGGTTGGATTCAATGAAAATGTAAAAAGTGAAACAGAATATAGTTAAGGACAAACAGCAACTTCCTGTTGCAAATTCTCAAATAACAAACATACCATTGAGCATCACAATGCAAAACAATGAATTAAAAATAGTTATGAAGTTGAGTTCAAGGTTATGCCCAAAAAGTATGTACACAAAAGTACACTAGGTGGCAGTGTGGGACCAGTCCAGTTTTTCATGCTTGGAACGTGTAGCATGTTAAAATAAACCAAAGCAAAATATACCTAGAAATAGATGATTTCACTATAAACATATCAAGCTGCAGATACATGAAATCACAAATAAAGCCACTATAACAACAAAGTCTCTCCCTGTTTCTCTCTCGTTGTCTCCTCTGTCAGGTACCAGCCATCTCTCTTGCCTATGAAGCAGCAGAGAGTGACATCATGAAGCGCCAGCCCAGGAACCCACTGAGGGACAAACTGGTCAACGAGAGACTTATTAGCATCGCCTATGGACAGATTGGTAGGTGCCATGTTACAGTATGAACACATACACAGTGTAAAAGGTGCTGTGTGTGGCATTTTATCACCAATAAATCATCAGTGCTGTAATTTGGAGATATTAATTATTGCGATTATTGTCGACATGCAAGACCATGGCATAAATCTGACTGGCCCCAGATCTGTCCCATGGTCAGAATGAGTTTTGTTTATAACACACTTTTCATACTCAAATTTTAATGCAACAAATCTAATAATTTTTTTGTGAATATTGGCCAATATCCATTGGTCAATCAGAACTTCCCTACTCCCTTTTCCTCTGTCTTTTCTTGCAGTATTCTACAGTATATCATCACATCTTAATATTGGGTGATTAATATGGGTGTACTGGATTTTACTTTGTCAGATAAACCTAATGAATGAGTGACTCAACTCCGTGTCTGTTTCTGCAGGTATGATCCAGGCTCTTGGAGGGTTCTTCGCCTATTTTGTCATCATGGCTGAAAATGGTTTCCTGCCGTCTGTGCTTGTCGGCATCCGGCTTAACTGGGACGATCGCTCCACCAACGACCTGGAGGACAGCTACGGGCAGCAATGGGTATGAGTGACCTGACACAACATCAGTGTTCTCCTGCTTCAGTTATGTTCAATTGTATGGAGGAGCTATGTTTGAGTGACCTGACAGAATAATTTAATAGCAGTAATCTTTGAATGATAAAAAAAAAACATTGATGTAAATGAAACAGCAACAGCATCTTCAAGGTGTGGTGCAGACAACCATGTAAATAGAAATCCACCACTGAAGACACAAGTCATACATTCTGTTTCTCTCTTCATCTTCCTCTGAGCAGACCTACGAGCAGCGTAAGATTGTGGAGTTTACTTGCCACACGGCCTTCTTCGTCAGTATTGTGGTGGTGCAGTGGGCAGACGTCATCATCTGCAAGACCAGACGTAACTCTGTGTTCCAGCAGGGCATGAAGTAAGTCAAAAAAACAATATGAAACTGAGTTTATCTGAATAATGCTGCACAAAATGAACATTAGAAGGCTGGAGGGCGCTTCAGACTCATACAGAGTTGGTAATTTTATTTGTTAGACAGGCACCCGCAACCTATGATGTAGCTAATGATGGCCTAATGCTTGTTGTTTATCCAACATATCAAACGTCAGCTCACCTCATTTTGTAAAATTAAAACCATCCAGCAGCATTCTCATTGTGCCTTGTCTTTAGCTTTATGAGACATGCTAACTTTAGCTTGTGCTTATAGTATGAGCTACCTACCTCCTACTACTCAAGTCAGTTTGTACCAATGTACTAACATTGTGTAGATCTAGTAAACACTGTTACAATATGCAGACAGGGTATCAGGGGTGGAAAGGAACTAAAGACATTTACTCAAGTATTGTACAATTTTGAGGTACATAAACTTTACTTGAGTATTTCCATTTTCTGTTATGACTTTTACTTCTAAAGGAGTATTTTTACATTGTTGTGTTGGTACTTTTATTTAAGTAAAAGGTCTGAATATTTCCTCCATCACTGTACAGTACACAGGTCTTTATCTCTGAAGAAAGAAAGAAGAAGAAAAAATGGGGATTGTGGTGACTAGGCATTGCTTCGGTTGTTGCAGTTTCCCACAGTGGCCACTAGATATCACTAGAAAGCCAGATTTTACTGACACGCCATTAATTTATGGCCCCAGTTTATGGCATGTGTTTGTTTGTTACCCTCTTTCCCTCCATCTTGTCTGGTTCTCACCCTTTGCTGCTCTGTTCTGCAGGCAGCATATATAGTCCAGGCACACAAACCCAGCTGTTCTCAAACTCTATCTGCAGTAAATCAACTGTGAAGCCATTTTATGATGCAAAAGTAGATGTAGTAACTGATGCAGACTTCTGTTTATAGAAGAGCACAGCAGAACCTGAGACACCAGATGATCCAACAAGTATTTTCAGTAGCAGGGGATATTGATTCCTTGGCTGTGGATTCCTCCCCTCACCATATTTTATTCAGCATTTCCTCACTATCTTCACATCTGTTACTTTGCTTACTTTGTCTACCTTTGTTCCTTGTCTCTCCACTGTGTGTGTGTGCTGTAATTAACTCTCTTCTTTCTGCATTTATTTTCTGACAGGAATAAGATTTTGATCTTTGGCCTGTTTGAGGAAACAGCTCTGGCTGCTTTCCTGTCTTACTGCCCTGGCATGGACGTGGCACTACGGATGTACCCACTCAAGTAAGTAACATCACACATTCAGCAAGAGAATGAGCAAAGAGCAAACCAACACACCATCACAGCACCATGAATGTAATCCCATTACCTTGTCCTGTAATCACAATACTGTTATATTACATTACGTCACAACCTGTATGGGTCAGTAATAAACAAAATACTGTTTGCTTTTAAGAAAGGTGATTATTTGATTAGGTGAGTATTTAATGAGTACTGTGTTCTTCATCACTTTCCTCCAGTTTTGACTCGAGCACTGCTCTTACTGTCTCCATCGTTCCCTCCGTTCTCTCTCAGGCCCAGTTGGTGGTTCTGTGCATTCCCGTACAGTTTCCTCATCTTTGTTTACGATGAGATCCGAAAACTCATCCTTCGCCGAAACCCCGGAGGTAAGCTAACACACACACACACTCACACAGACTGTTTCAGCTGCGCAGTAGTGTCATTCATAGGTGCTGAACAACTTATGAATTCAATGTTTTTCAAACAAGCATTTTTTTGTGTGTTAGAAAAGAAATACAGAAAGTTGCCCACTTTTAAATATTTACAAAATAGATTAGATAGAAAATAGAGTTTTATTCTGCTCATCAGGCTGCCACTAAACTGCAGTGAACAAATATATAAACATTTGTAGCATATCATTGTGAGTAATATTACACTGATTTTAATTACGTGCCAGTATGGCTCTTTAAAGGGTTAAAAGAAGAAGAAATTACAGATTGTTCAAGTCACACATAACATAGGTCAGAGATTAATATAATAATAATATATGTTTAGTACCACTGCATCAGGTTACAGCTTGTTAGGACATTGTGTAGGATAATATTATCCAGGACCTTATAGTTTTAAATAATATTTATGTCAATCACTAAATGAAATCATTTGATAGGTAACTTTTCTCTCTTTTTCTTTTTTCTTGTTTCTCTCTTTTTCTCTCCTCTGCGTCTCTACAGGCTGGGTGGAAAAAGAGACATACTATTAAATTATCAAAGCATCATTTATTTCTCACCCCGTCCTCCCCTGAACGCATCCCTTCTTCTCTATCTCTCTTTCTCTTTCCTCCTCCCCTCCATCCATCCCTCCTCTCCTGTCAACGTACTCAAACTGTACAAGAAAACTATGTTTACTCCTCCTTCCTCCTCCTCCTCCTCTCCACCCTCCCATCCTCATCTCTTAAAGAAACAAAAAATCAAACGCCAAGACGACGAGAGGACCAACGACAGAGGAGGAGAGGATGGGGGAGGGGTGGGTTTGTAAATCTTCCCTGTCCTCTCTGTCTCTCTGTCCCCTTTTTTTCTATCCAAAGTCTATACAGCACTAGTCTGCCAGTAACACTGTTGTGCCGATGCTTATTACTGCACTGTCAGCTGCAGCCACTCTTCATGTGTGTACTCTAACTACACCACTGTGTAGACGTGAATAAAGAATAGAATTACAAGAATAAAGACAAAAACCTGACTGTTCCACTGCGATCACTCTTGCCAAGCAGAACAACAACACAGCAGCTCCCGTCTAGACTCCCAGCTGGCGATGTGAGCTGGCGGGTGGCGTCAGTTTTTTGATTGTTTTTTCCTGCCAGAGAAAAGCCACCCAGATCCAGCTCTTGAATCACTGCCATTTCCTGCCATTCGCCAACTACGACTTTACTTCTTTCCCTCCAATTCTCTCTTTCTATTTCTATTTAGTCACTGCCGATCTTCTACTGCCGTTCTCTCTCCCTCCTCTTCCTCCTCCCCTATCAATAAAGAATCAATCTCACCATAAATCTTGAGCACTCACTCCCTCATGCCCTACAGGGTGGAAAAAAAATCTCCCCTCCTCTGACTCCTCCCTTCCTTCTCTGTCTCCCTCCTCCTCCTCCCCATGTGTTATTTTCTGCTTGTGTTGTTGTTGTTTTCTAATAGACGACTGGGTGTTTTTTAAAAAACAAAATTGTTCGTAAAAGCTTTATGTTTTCTTTTTTTTAAGTTTGGAGTGGGTCTGAGAGCTGCTTGTTTTCATTCGGACATGACAAAGCACACTGTCTCTCCCTATTCCTCCTCTCTTCCTCTCTTCTTTCTCTCTCACACTCCTCCTTTACCCCCCTAACTGCCCCCCCTCACCCTGCCAGTCTATCTGTCCCTGTTTGTCTGTCTGTTTGTGAACACCGTGCAAACCCTCCGTCCCTGTAAACTTCCACCCACCTCCACTCCGTGCCTCCTCTTATTCTCTCACTCTTGCCCTGCCCGCAACCCCACCCAACCTCACCCCTGTTAAAAAAAAAAAATCTTTCTGTGCCCTCGGAAAAAGAGATTTCTCTCAAATTTCATTATTTAAATCAGTGGAAATATGGAATAAGGCACTGTACCTTAAGTTGCAAAACAGCAGCAAAAAAAAAGAAAAGAAAATGAAATAAAGTAGAAGGATCTCTCTTTTTTCAGCTTGGTCTCGAGTTTGTTTTTGTGTGGAGTTTTGTCAGAAAATGGAAATAAATGCTGTGACCAACTCTTACTTATGGCAAGTCATCTGTTTTCTACCTTAAGAGTTTCACCAAGTCAGAGGAAATGTTAACACGTTACATGTCTAGATATATGCCTTTAAGTTAGTGGACATAATTTAGTCCAAATGCTTTGGTTCGAGTTACTGGAAGAAGATGTATGAAGCAGGATTGAAGAACCATCTTTGTTCCAGATGCTACATTTCAGTCTATAATGGACAAGTGATTTTATTAACACAGCATCCATCTGTTCAACACTCACGTGAGGACTTCAACAACTCCTAACAGGTATCAGATTAATATTTTCCGGAACATAAGCAACATAGTTGACAAATCAAACTCACCACATAGTCCGTTTAGTAGCGGTATCACATGATCTTCCTCAGCAGTTTGCTAGATGTAGATGTTTAAAATTCAGTATTTCTTAACACTTTAAACCTGCAATGACTGACTTTTTGCCACTTGGGGGCAGCGGAAACAAGTTGTGAACACAACACAGACATATAGTATGTTACTTATTTACACATCCAGTAGTTACGGAGCAACATTATCATTTATTTGGAGTTGTGTTTCTGTCCACCTGATGAACGTAAGTTCAATATTCACTCTCTTTTTCTCCACCAACTCCTGAGAAAAACATCTGGCTCTTTAGCTGCTAAATGTCCCACTAGCTCCACCAGCTAGTTACTAACTGTGTCCGCGTGCTGTTTGGAGCTGAGCAGGTCGTGTACAGTGGGTTTTTAGAGCCTTTTCACTAAAAACGACACTGAGAGCAGTGAGAGTGAACCAAAACAGTAAAGTTGTGAGAGCTAAACAATGAGCTGAAACAAAGCTGCAGATTCAGGTGATAAGTCTCTCTAGGTTCATCACTACGAGTGACACCTTTCACATTGTTTTTTACATTGTCATTTGATACATTGTTATTAAAAAAAACATTGATTATAGCTGCTTTAAGGACTTCTCCTGGACAGCTGCCAAATGGACGTTGTGGTTGTTTTGTTTTGTCAGATACTGTTTCCTGCTCAATAATTAACTTTCAACCTCAACCTTTTAAGCCAACATGGATGACAACTCCTGAAAGTGCTCAGGAAAAAAATGGAAATTCCATGACAACTGGGCCACTCCTTCTGCGGAAGAAGAACATGCAATATGATCGAAAGCACCAGTACAGTTAACAACATGGACCTTGTGGTGAAATTGTTTTGTGAGCTACTGTTTCCAAAGCCAACAATGCAGTTTTTATCTAAAAAAAATAGCATTGTTGTTTGTTTAAAGTACTGGTTAGCTACCTAGGCTGCTATTTGAGTAAGAGCCTTGCTTTATTATATCCTGTTCACTGCTTTATTGTCAACAGTATCAACAGTAGGTCAGCTAATGTGTTTGCTTTTCTCTCTTTTATGATGCAAAGTAACTCCCTGTTTTGTTGGTATGAGAACACTGCTTCTTACGTGTGATGTCTGGAGAGAAATTAAACCCTACAGCCTCTGGGGGGAAAATGTGTTTTGACTTGAACAAACAGAAGAACCAGGACAATATTTGGCTTGAGGCTGGGTGACCACAATACTGGTAAAGACACAGAGAGGACGTCTTCATGTAATGCAGGCTATAACCATCATAAAGCACCATAGAAATATTGCTCCACCCTGCATTATAGATCCAATTTACAACTGTTGTCTGTTGTTGTCAGGTCTTGGAAAAGTGAGGTTAATTTCCTGCCCTGCCCATCGTTCTGACTCAAGTAAGTTTACAACAGATGTGAGAGTTAAGATGTTCTCAAAATACACCATCACACAGCAACCAAGTGAAAATACAACTTGTTCCATGTTAACCAGCTGTAAATCTCTTAAAAGATGAAGTAATAAGTTCAAATCATTAATACTAGCATGTAACACATAAAACTACTTACGGACATATAATTAGCAAGGCCCCATGTGATAAGGTGTAAACCATTTAGAACAATTTCTAAATGTGTGCAATTTAAGGTGAAAATTAGAAAGAAACCATCGAATGCAGCATCAGAAGCAGCCGTAGCTTCTTTGTATCACACGTGACATGCAGTTGAAAGACCTGATTAAATGTAGTGTCTGGCCAACATGAGCACTTTGCCCGATGAGCATAAAAATCATCAGCACCACAAACTGAATCATTTCCTAAAATATGGTTCACTAACAAACAGGGACGTCAATTTTACTGCTGCACTTGAAATAGTACTTCTCAACCCATACCAGTATAAATACTCCTGTATTAACATGAATCATATGCATTAGTCCACACAATCTTTCAACCACTTTATTTTTACTCTTAGCTGTGTGTTGTCTAAAATGCTCAAGTAATACAAGATACTGTATTCCAAATAAGCTTTTCTTGGATAACTTAATAACAATGACAGGATTTTCTGTCTTGTCTATATTATTTTTGTATTTATATTTTCACATTTTTAATTAAGTACTTTGTGTGAAACCTGTTTAGTTTAACTGCTCTGTAACCTAAGTTGACATACATTACACAAAGCATGATATCTCAGTACAACAGCAATGTTTATGTAAAAATACTATTAATTTAAAAATCTAAAGCACAATACAATCAGTGCGTTACAGAACATCATCACATGCCAGACCTGCAGGATTCAGAGTTATACAACAAGTGGAAAAGCATTGAGTTTTTTATTGTTTACACTCAATACAATTAATTATTAATCTATTCAGTTATACAGAATATAGCTTATTAGAGACATTTTAGCCCATTCAAAATAAGACAAATTGATTCATTTGTATATTAATTGCAGTAATGTACCTTTAGAAAAGCTCACAAACAGCCTGTGACTCGGTTTGGGTTCAATAGTTTTATGCTGCTACTTGTGAACACACACACACACACACACACAGTGACTGAGAGCGACAGTGTTCATGTTTCATGAATACTATTACAAGGCTCACAGAGCAAATGAGTGCTCCTGCCCACTTGACACAAACACACACCCTTCTAACCCAGGGATATAGGTCACCTCTTTTGTGACTTCATTGTTTTTCTCTCCTCTGTTTCGATCTCTCGTTTCATGCAACCTGTTAGGATTTCTCCCTGTTGTTCATTAAAGACAGTTAACCACTTTCTCCTGCACACAGACACATTATTTTTATGTTTAATTATCATCAGGTTAATAATACTAATATGTGTCTACAGGCTGTCTTCTTTGGATAGTAGCTGTTCTGTAATTCATACAAAATATGTACAGTACTTTCTGTCCAATAAAACAAAGATTTTAACAAAAATCCCATTATAAAACCCTTACTCCAGTATTTCCTAAAGTAAAGTAGTGAGTAGTGCTTGTACTTATGTGTTAATGATGCTTCTACTTCACTCCATTTTAGTGGAAAATATTGTACTTTTCGCAGTTACTAGCTACCTTTCAGATTTTATATGCTCAGTTTATAAAATATGCATTGTCATAAATTAAAATACCAAACAGTTTAAGCTGTTAAAACTAGTTCCATCTTCACAGCATTAAAAAGCTGCTTACATGTACACATTAATGAATCAGTAATATATATATATATATATATATATATATATATATGTGATAAATATAACACTCTGATCGGGGCCATTTTCATAATGTGTACTTGTACTTTTGATACTTTAGGTACCTTTTAACACCTAAGATTACAGCCTACAAGTGTAAATATTTTGCTAATACAGGATACCAAGGAAATACTTACTGGGTACTTTCAGGTACAAGTGAAGAAGAACACGTTTGTGTTTAGGGGGGACCTAGAACTAAATTACACTGTAAGTACTTTTTAAATTACCCAATAAGTACATATTGAATGGTTACAAGGTACAAGAGCTATGTGATGAAAAGGAGCCAAACTACGTGTGGCAAAACAAAACTTAATAATAAACTTTAACGTACCCTGTAACTACACTGTAATTACAGTGAAACAGGGATGGACAGTGGGACACTTTATTTTACATCCCAGTATTTAATCAACATTTTAAAAACATAAACATACCCCATATAAACTATTATACTATCACAACCGTCTTCCCAGGCTAAGCCAAATGTTTTGATCCCCAGCAACAACAGTAAGAAAAACATACATTAAAAACTTTGAACCTATATTAATAATAAGTACTCCATACTCCATACACTCATAAATTACAGTTTTCCAAAGACATTTTTCTACATGTATATCGTAATTTTAAAATAAATTATTTTAATTTATATCATTTTATTTCACTCTCAACACTATTAACCCACTGTTCCTGCCTTGTTACCCAATAATTATACTACTGTACCCCGTAACTATTAAATAGGTACTCAGTAATCTAAATAAAAAAACTTAAAGTGTAATTTATTTCTCCCTCTTAAATACAAAGTTGTTCCCCCCCTTACTCCCTAACCTTTGTCATGTTCCCTTGTATTTAAATATAGATACTGAATAAGTATTTGATTGATACCGTGTATACAATAAATAATCACACAGTGATCAAAAGCGCTAATACTAATGTACTTTTACTGAAGTAAGCTTTTGAATGTAAGACTTTCACTTGTAATGGAGTATTATTTCATTATAGCATTGCTATTTTTACTTAAGTAAAGGCTGGTGTAGGTGCACATGTTTGAAGTCAATCAATTCAAAACTCAGAACATCTTTACAAACAGGTCGCTTTCACATCAACGTTTATGTTGTACGTTTAATTTCATGTTCACATCTAAAATACTATGTTCGGTTTTTACATATGGATACATTAGCTTGTATTGTGTTTGCTTTCCTTTCTGTTCCCTCTTGCCTCTGTGTGTAATGTAAGTAATGTCTTATAAGCCCATGTGGGCAGGGCACCCTCGGGTGTGTGACACTCGAATAAGAGTATTCAATTCATAAGGGGACACACACACACACACACACACACATGCACACACACACACAGCCAGGAATCCACTAACAAACATCTGTTAGAATAAAAAAGAGAGGAGATGCCTTATAGCGATGCAGCTCCCCTTGACTCATAATGATGCTCACACACACACACACACACACCTCCCTTTCTTATCCACCATAACAACCACACTAAAACACCTTTCCTCTGACACACACACGCACACACCTTCTCTCAATCTTCTACCCACTTACACTCTCAGCCCCCTCCTACTACTACCCCTTTCTTCCAAATCACACACGCACACACACACACACACACACACACACTCTTTCTCTCAATCTCCTACCCGATTACACCCGCACACTAAAACCCCTTTTTGCACACCTCCCCAACACACACATCTCCTACCTTCCCTAAAATCCCTTTCGTTTCCTCTGACTCTGACACACACACACACACACACACATTGGCCCTCTTTTTGTCAACCACTAACCCCCCTCCCCTCCATCGTCCCCTTTCCTCCCCCCTCCTCCCAGTAATCTGGCTGGCCCGTGGCCTCCTCTCTCTCGCTCCACTGTTCTGTGTGATAGAATATCGATCGGTTTGCCTCGGCTCGGCGTGGAGCAGGAGGAGGGGGGGCAGCTGTAGGGCTATAGGGAGTGTGTGTGTGTGTGTGTGTGTGTGTGTGTGTGTGTGTTGGGGGGGGGCAGTGGTCAGACATGCTCCAAGGTTGTTACCACAGCAACAGCGGGATGGGTCAGAGGGTTGCCATGGTGCCTAGGTCGCAGGGTCAGGGGGAGGGTCCTGGAGGGCTCTCACTCTCTCCCTGTATATGTTGTGTGTGTGTGTGTGTGTGTGTGTGTGTGTGTGCGTCTGTCTGTGTTAATAGGAAGGGCGGGGGCGTGCGGGTAGAGGAGAGAGAGGCGTCCAGCTATATTGGGCGTGTTAATAATGAATGGTGTTGTATGCGGTCGCTGTCTTTCTCTCTCCCTGTCTGTGTCTCTCTTTTCCTCTGTGAGTGTGTGTGTGTGTGTGTGTGTGTGTGGCAATAATACATGAATCAGTATAACATCACCTCGACTCAAGTCCAGTTTTAACATTTTTTTTTTTTATTTAAAGATAAACTTTAATAAGACTTTTGTTGCCAAGCAGTTCCTCACAGCAGTGAGGGATGCTTCCTCATCCTCAGATCTTTAAAGATGTGACATCGTATCCATGTTTCAGAGAGAGCACACACACACACACACACACTCTCACACACACACACACACACCATAGAAAACGTACGAAAGAAAAGCCAATGAAGACTTAAAATGTAGAATATACTGTATGTAGTTTAATATACAACAAGATTACTCACACATTCACACACTTTTTGAAAGAAAGAAAAAGAGGCCTACTGAGACAATTTATGATGAAATAAAACAACCCAGATATTAGTGTATCTTTAGATTTTGTCTCCTTACCTCACATGTAATTAATCATTCAAGAGTTGCAGAAATATATTTACTAAATGTAACTGAAGAATGACGTGGCTCTGGTCTTTGCACCTTTTTTGTTGTTCACAGTTTGTGACCTGCACTGTTAAAAAATCTCAAAATGTAAACTTCTTAAAGTATAAAATGTATTTTTAGTTAGTACTCTTAGATTCTCTTTGCTGGAATTGAGTATTTTACTTTAAGTATGTCAACTTCTTTATTTGGCTTTACATCGTTTACATCTTTATTCACTGTACATCACATCTCTTTTAGCAAAAATAACAAATCATTTGTAAAACAGCTTTCTTTTTTGTGTTTCATGGGCAGCATCATACAGAACAATGTTGTGTTGTACTTATATTGTGTGTATATTTACTCTAAATGTAGTAAATGAACGCCATTTTAAAATGCATGACTGAAATTAACAGTAACACTTGTGGAGAATATTTTAGCATTATTTAATTCATTGGTTGATTTTAAAAAGCCACACAAAAGGCCTGACTATCTGTTACTGAGGAAAAATTTCCAAATTATAGGCCTTTTTTTATAGTAACAACACACACCTTCTGAAAGAGTAAGACTAATTCCTGATGTAAATGTAATATAAAACCATCATCAAATGTGTACAATTATCATATAAAGTGCAAATTCCACTAATCTAAACACATTTTGGCCACGCTACAATCAGTGAGAACACATATAAAGCATCCCCATCACTTCTGCTTTCATTGCAGAACAATCCTCTTGTGTTTACAGTTACATTGTGTTTAATTAAACCTGCTGGACGAGAGCCGAGATTGTTTGCACTGAACCGGCGTTCTTCGTCGCCTTCCTCCCGAATACGGTGACCAGAACGACAGCAGCTATACAGGACACACAAAGAAGAGAAAACCAGAGAGTCCGGATGAGATTCTCTGACCCGGTGTCGCCACATCAGCACAGTTTAAACCCAGTCATCCAGGCACATGAAGACTCATGTTAATTTCACATAAAACAATCAAATGCACACACATAAGCTCTGTCTTTTTCAACTTATTTATACACTATAACTTAATATGCCAAAACAAAATGTATTTGTTGAGATAAAGAAGGTGTATAATGTAAGAAGTGCCTCATACTTTTGGTCCACACACCATCATTTATGTACCAGTGTACCACAGAAAAACTCTTTCCAGCATAATAAAAGCCAGACAATTCTTCAAACAATGGCATCAAAAAATATTTGAAGCTGAACCAAAACCTCTGACATTTTTTAACAAAAAATATTAAAAAAATTAAATGCAGGACTGTTCTGCATCTGACTGGATTAGACTGTGCAGGTGTTTATGATATTGTGTCCACACCGTGTATTCGTCAGTTTTCAACCTGTGCTCAATTCTGTTAAATATAACAGAAGACGCTTCAGTGTTTAGAGAAGTGAAAAATGTTGCCAGCCTGTGGTTCAGAATACAAATTCACATCCAGCCTGACTTATCTGGTCAAAAGCACCTTAGTACCAAGATTTCCTTTTTTTAGATTTTAAGCCAGTGGACCAAATAGGATCTTAAAGTCACAAGGCGTCCGTGCAAAGCCAATCTCTCAGCGCTGCAGACCCCCAGCCCCTTCCCCTCCAATATCCTGCATTACTACTGCAGGGTTATCAAGCAGTCCCCGTGCAGCTTGGACGACTACATCTGTGTTACTGATTTCAGACACATTTCAGTGCCACTGTGACTGTTTGCTCTGTGTGTGTTTAAGAAAACTTTGTGGCTGCACATAAATACAAATCCATGTTTTAAACAGCATAAAACAAAAGCTCACCAAACATGGCCAGTAGTACGATTCCCTTCTGAAAATGCCCGAATAGCCATGTTTGGTCAAATACGTAGCTAGAAGCTTCAGCAGCATGAGAAGAAGACAGGCAACAATGTCATTTGCATTCATCCTTTTTTTTTTAAATAAATAATCTAATAGCAGAATTTTATTTAGAACAAATTGAAATTTCAAATGATCTTCCATCCCACTCTAAATACTCACCATTTGGGGGACGATTATGTGTTAAAAGTTGTTCAAAAAATATTACACTGTAAAGAAGAGAAGAAGAAATAGATTACATTAATTCATTCACATTATTAGAAATTTAACTCAGTTTATTATATGGAGAATAAGGTTTGTCTGCCGCCTATGGATTTATGGTTTAAAATCATAAAATACACTGGATAGTAGTGAGCAGTAAAACTGGAACAATTAATCAATCGATTGATTGATTTATCATTCCACAAAAAAATGTATCTTGATAAATGAGCAGTTAAGTAAATTTTCAAGCTAAAATGGTTCCAGCTCCTCAAATATGAAGATTTGCTGCTGCTTCTTTGTTTTCTAAGATTATAAACTGAATATCTTTGTGTTTTTTGACTGTTGGTCAGCCAGATTAAGCAATTTGAATATCAGCTCACCCTCTGGGGAATTGTAACAGGCTTTTTTCACTGTTTTCTGACATTTTATTATTCTATTGACCAAACAATGAACTGATTAATTGACAAAATAAATGTCAGATGAATTGATAATGAATCTAATTGTTAGTTGCAGACCTTATAAGTGGTATCAAGGTGATGAAAGGATCTTTTTAAATTTTTAAAAAAATATATAAACTTTTTAAATCAATCAGCCTATTCCATAACTTAAATTAATATATTTGCTTTTTGTGGTCTGGAGGCTATAGCCCCCCTGCCCCCCAGCCTTTTATTGGTATATGGTATAAATGAACAACGACTGCATCCGTTTACTTGAGTACAGCCAAACCGAGGGCGATGAGGAAGAAGGACATCAGGAGACAGTTGAACTTGGCTTCCTGGACACTTTTGGACAAACAATCGCAGTTCGGCCATTTGGCCACGCGGTGGCGCGCGAAGCCCTCCGGCAGCAACCGTCTGAGCGAGAACCTGCAGGAAGATCAGACTCAGTCGGTCCTGTTTAAACCAAAGCCTTCGCAACCCACAGTTTTGAATGCAGTGGAATAAAACATGTCGGCTTCACGGAGGCTCTTGCGTTTCATCTCCAGGAATTGCGCAATAAATAAAACATACATTATTATTACGTTTTAATGGCCTGTATTTTCTAAGAACCAGCGACAAACACACTTCATATAAAGGCGAGGTCACCACGCAGCTATAAACACATCCCAAGACCCCAGAGGAATATCACAGGACTATTACAGACATGTTGCGCTCGGACTGTCGTGTTTACGTACCTTAGTTTATAATGTTGGACGAGCTTTAGCGCTCCTTCCTCATGTATACAGATCCCCAACTCCCCCATATGGTCCTCCAGATTATTATCCACTGTAGGTGTTTTTCTTTTAATGTTAAAAAGCGCAAAGGTTGCCTTCTTGTTTGGTTTTCCGGGGTATCATTTCCGTATTGACATTGCCGCGAATGACAGGAAGTTTCTGCCCACATGGAACAATGGGAGGAGAAAATATTCCACATTTACAGTCAGACTGTGGAGGGACAGGCATACAGTGGCTCTGATAACAAACTGAAAGCTCGTTGTAATCCACTCATCTTCCCATTTTTATACCCACGTTTTCAATTTTAACTTTCTGATGCATTTATCTCAAAAACAAAAGTGTCTCTGTTCATTAGAGGTGGCAAATATGGTTGTATCACTATATTAATATTGATATATGTATGAAAATGTACATATAAAATAATTAAATGAGTGTTAACTGCTCAGGGCCCTGGCCAGGACTTTAGAGAGGTCATGAATCCACCTTCCACCTCCCCAAAGGATGTTGACCAGGCAGCAGAAGTCTGTAGAAAGTCTGTAAAATTCTAATGAGGAAAATGCAGAATCCATTATTTATATATTTATTGCCCTAAAAGTAGTCAGATTTAAATATATTGTGTTAGTTTTTAGTTAGGTAAAACATAAACTTGATCATGAATTCACTTTCACCTAAAATGTATGATCATATTGACTTATTGCTTTGGTTATAATCATGGTTGTCGTGATAGAAGGTGGTGAAAATGACCACAAATCAATGTTCAGACAAGGCGAACACCAGCTATATTAACAACCAACACCAATATATAAATATGTAATTAATATTATTATTTATTATTTATTCAATCGTCCCTTTAGAAAAACACAGTTTTACAGTAATGTCACCAAAGTCTTGAGTGTTCTGACTAAATGTGCCAGCTTGTGTCAAAAATATGTCCCTCGTTGGATACTACTGCAGAAAAACATTCATCTAACTGGGTTACGAAGTGTTTTGTTTGTGTTCTTGCTTTTTCATTGTTTTAACTCAGTTTATTCATAGAGCAACACACTTTTAATTTGGCTGCATTGATACTGAGCTGCCTTTATACCTTAGACAAGTAAATTGACAAAGTGTATGTTAATTTATTTCACAGAAGACATGTGACAGCAGGAAAAGCACATGTAAATAATAAAATGAGTGATGGCTGAATTCCATTTAGCTGCTTCAGTTTCAGGGTCCTGGTGTTGTGCAAGTTGGCTCACTGTCATAACTTACTGGGAGACTTAAATACAACGGAGCCATTGTTAATGTTATTTATAACTATTACAAGTCAAAATGTCTGCTGTGAAAAAGGCCTATTCAGTACTGGGCTCACTCGGTGGTCTATGGGGGGGTTAAGGCACTGACCTTGAGCTGCAGCGTCCCAGGTTTGATTTCAGCTGCGGTCATGTTTATTAATAATTCGCTGGCCTTAATGAAGACATAAAATGCCCCCATAATAATTACAAACAGAAAAAAAACTATTCATGCAATTTAACATTTGATCCCTCACTAATTATGGCAGGTCTCAAGAAAGAGTGTACTGTCATTATATCTTATTTTACCTTTCAACAATGTGCTCAAATAAGCAAAGAACTAAATGTGGAAAATGACTCAGCAACACTAACCGACTTACTGAAAGTGCCTGCTCTTTATTCAGCCACTACTTTGTGGCACAAGGCCTTCATCTGGGTGTTTTATCCACAGTCACTTTTATTTATATTGCCCAAAATCACACATTTGTTTCTGTACAAGACACGACACCCTGTGTCCTCCTCAATCAGATAAGGAATCAACAGTTTGTCTGTAGTGTATAGTGTATTATCTGCAGCATTGTTGACTTGTTAAATGATTAAAATGATTATAACTATAGATCTGGCAAATCCAGTGAACTACAGAAGCTGTGTGTGATTCAGTTATTTGGAGAATTCAACAGGACGACTGCAAATGTGTTTTTTGCTGATATGAAAAGTATCCTGTTTCACTTTTGCTTACGTTACTCCTCATACTTGTCCAGTTGATATTTCTTTCCTGCTGAGGTCTGTTTTCTCCTGTAATGATGGATACAATGTCTGTTTTTTCTTTTCTTTTTCTATGACCTTAATATAACTTTTATTAGATGGGAAAGGAATCACTTTCCCAGATGCTGAAGCACTGAAGTCTGCCATGAGCTGAGCCTCATCACCTGCTGCTGCTGCTGCTGCTGCTGCTGTCCACACACACACACACACACACCCCTTTTCTGGTTGCAGTCTCAACTCCGTCACCATGGAAACAGCTAAGATGCCGAATGCAGGAGAGGTAAGGGGTGTGTGTGTGTGAGAGAGAGAGAGAGAGAGAGACTGTGAAGGTATAGAAAAATCTTCTGAAGGACACATATAGATTAAAGGTGAGTGTTTATTGACTTCTGAACGTTTCTGAATACGAACCTGCTCTCTCTCTCTCACACACACACACACGATTTGACACTATATTTCATTAAACTGATTTCTGAATGCTTTCTTCCTCTTTTCTTTTTCCACACACAAACAAAAGTCTTTCACTTTTCTCTGACTCTTCTACATTTTTTTTCTAAACCATTTTGGCCTCTGTTCTTCTTCTCTTTCACATCCTCTTCCTCTCTTGTGTTTCCTCTCCCTCACCTGCTCTCTCTCTCTGACACTAACCCAAACCCCTGTCAGAGCACACATTCACTCAAAAGCACCTTACATTACAATGAGGGCCTATATTTCTTACCGTCGGTGACCCCCAGAGGGAATCAAGCGCCCTAAATGCCTGGCTGTGTTAATGCCATGGTCTCTCCAATGAGCAGCACCCCTCTCTCTCTCTCTCTCTTTCTCTCTCTCTCTCTCTCTCTCTCTCTCTCTCTCTCTCTCTCTCTTTCTCTCTCTCTCTCCCCTTTCTTCCTGCCTCTAAAAAGCCAGATGGGCCGGGGCTCCTTTTATTCTTGAGGCCCGGTGCACGTGCCGAGGACACAGGGCCTCACAGCGTTTAATTCACAAGCTTTAGACGCCCCCTTCCTTTAACCCCCCGTGACCAACACCATCACCCACCCACCTCCCTCCCTCCCTCTCTTTCTGTTTCTCTTTCTCTTCCTGGCCCCCTCTATTCGACTCTCCTCTATTAACTCTTCTTCAATTACACTCTTTTCTATTCTGTCCTGCTCTTCTCTACTCTTGTTCGTTTATTCTGGTCTCTCCAATGGAGTCTCTTTTTTTTCTTTTGTTTTAAATATAAAACTGTTTTGTCGTCTCCTCTACACAGAAATTGCTTTGCATGTCCAGTAGTACTGTACATGCGCCACACATTTCCCCCCAGTGTGACTCCAGTTTAGTGAGTTTTCATTCGATAAACTGGATTTTTATTCTCTAAATAAGTGGATTTTGTTCATTAAACTGGGTAAACTCCATCTCTTGAGGAAGATTTTGTCATACAATCAAAAGCTCCAGAACAGCTCCTAATGGACCTTTTGGTGAGACCTGGGAAACTTTATTAATTTATGTACCAGGGACAACACACATTAATTGCTGTCGATATGATGTGAATTTGTCAGATTTAGTCAAAAGGCAAGTTTTAATCTGACACAAAACATTTGAAATCCATACACATAAAAGTAGAAATCTAAGTTACAAAAGACTTAAGACATTTATGATTATGGTTGTTAGAAAAGAAAAAGTGAATTGAATTTCCCTTGTCAGTTATCATCAGGTCTGTTGTTTCTAAAAGTTCAGAGAGCAAATCCTGCAAACATGCAGAAAAAGGTGTACGTGCATTCAACCATATTCAACCACATGACACATTTTTTAAGATGATGGTGTTGCCCTGTTTATTTTCCATGGAAGATGGGGAAAAAATAGTTCCTTCATTTGCATTTTTTCAGGACAACATGAAGGTGGAGGGAGGCAGAAGCCGGAGCTGGGCACGTGTTGAACTGCTGCCTGCAGGTTTGTTTGACCTCCTCCTCCTCCTGCTCCTCTGAACCTCACAGAGAGATGCTACAGTTTGACATTTCACACACTGACCAGAGTCCAAGTGACTGATGTGCACAGCAGGCCTTTTAATTGGCTGAGCTGGTGTGTAACATGATTTAATTAGGTTAATTGATTAAATGGTGGAGAAGTGAATGACATTACAGTAGCCTATATAGACTGAGCTTTTGGAGCTCTCAGCTGATGTCAGTTCTGATTTTCTCTTATTTATTTATTTCTAAATCTACATTATCTATTTATTTGTATACAGTGGCTCTTTAATACCATGCACTTTGCAAAGAGCCTGATGAAGTCCAAAGCCAAACACTTTCCTAAATTTTGAGCTGAAGCACTCTCTCTGCAAAATCTCCCCTTCTTATGTTTTTACCAACTTCAAGCTCTTTATAAATAGTTTTGTCCTCTTATTTCAGTGCAACCTGGTCCCGAGGCCAGGTCATCCAAAGGGAGCGGGATTATTTAGTGCTGTCTGAGTCTAATTGTTATTGAATGTCGTCAGTATTTATTCGGGATTATTCGGGTTAACGTGGAAATAATGAGGTTACCGATCTCGAGGCGGTGTTGGGCGGTCGCAGGGAAATCGATGAACACACTGAGTTAATTATGAGAAATCAATTAAAAGGAGGGAGAGAGGGTGCTCTGAGAGGAACACCCTGCCGGCCAGAGAGGCGAGGAGGGGGACCAAAAGAGGGAAGTGAAGTCGTCTCTCTCTCGCTTTCTTTCTTGCTTCGTTTTGCTTCTTGCAGCAAAATAAAAGGAAGCAATTTATGCTGCTTCCTTTTATACAAGTTCTGCTATCAGTTTGTTTTATGATCCAGATTTTTCTTTCTCTCTCTCTTTAAAACACACACACACACGTGCTCACACTTGACAGCAAACAAAAGCCCCCATTTTCTCCCTCTTTCCTGTCTTGTGAGGCTCATCCTGCAGACAGAGATCCGTCCGTGACATGTGTTTGCTTTTCCTCCTAAAACTCCGAGGCTGCAGGTAAATTAATGGAAATCCTATCAGTCAGGGAACACACACACACACACACACACACACAGGTCAATGGGATTTTCAGCCTGATCTTGAGTCGGAGGGTAAACACACTGCCCATCTGAACCCTGCATGCAGACAGACACGCGCGCTATATGACCCCTCTGACACACCTAATTCCCGATCAATAAATTGCACATAATCAGTTCCTCGTCATACACATAATCATGTCTGCACACACGTCTTTAGCAGCAATATGCTTGTTTCAAACTATAAATTCTCTTTAAATTCATCTTCATAATTTAATGCAACTTAAATCAGCTTAAACGTCATAATATTTACATTATTGCCGATATGTTCTTTAGGTTTTTTTAATGTGAGAATTGACTTCAGGCCTTTTGCTGTTCTCAGTAGCCCAACTGCAACAGACCCTTTTACCCACGAGGATCACTTAAGTATTTATGAATGAAAGTGAAAATAAAAACATACCAAACCTAAATTATTCTAATATACTTAAATTCAATCATAAAAGTCACCACATAACACCACATAATTAAGTTTTAATGTAATCTGGTTGACGTTGATCACATGATAAGTGAAGAAATCAGCAGCAGGTTTTCTTTATGTTTGATTAATGTAGCCTATTGATAAATGAAATTCAGAAACTGTGCATTTAATGCAGTGTAGTGCACATTCATCTGCTCTCTTAAGTCTTTTGATAAATTAAATAGCTTTTTTGTAAAAAAAAAAAAAAATCTGTTTTTTGTTATTTTAAATTCTTTATGGTTTGCTAAAACTGTTATTTTATTATTTTTCGTTGTTGATATAAACATTGAGGCTACTTTTGTCAAATTTAAACAAAATGCAAGAAGCTTCACGTTTATACCACGAATTTAAATATTTTTGCTTATATGCAAATAAGCCACAGTCAGTGAAAAAGCGTGTTTTTTGCTATTATGTATAATAATAAATGCCAAATAGCAATACTAGGCTGAATATATAGTCACTCTGCACGTATTTGTATTCAGTTTAGTAAAGTTTTGATTTATGCATCGAATGTAAATGGTCTGTCGTCGATACGCCGGAATTATGGAAAAGAGTTTGATTATTTGTGAGTGAAAAAAATTCATAATCGGAGAGAAAAATGTTTTATTAAAAGCACCAAAGTGAAAGTAAACGAAATTAAAAGCATGAATAAATTATCTCAACGAAAACAAAAACTACCACTGTATAAAAGACAATCAGGAAAGTGGATTCATTCGCATGTTATGATATTTAGTTCATTCATTTTTTTGCATAAATGAAAATATATTTAAGTAACATGCATTAGGCTTCATTGTGTAGATTTTAATATTGTTTTGTATAAAGTTAAAGACTAAAGACTGACCTCTGGAAAAGAAAATGTCCTCATTGTGCCTGAAAATTGCCAAGGCTTTCAAATGTCCATTTGTCATCGATCGATTTTCCATCCAAACCGTAAGAGTTTGACTTCCATTTGAATTGATGAATAATAACCACAATTTCATATCTGGAGGGCCACGTGTCCCCTGATGCTTACAACAGTTTTCACAGCTTCCTGGACGAAATTATAAACGTTTTGCTGTCCTTTTATGGAACTTAGTATCGAAATGAATCTTTAAATTTGACCTAGCCTATAGGTTGTTAGACTGATTCATGAAAATAGGAATCCCAATAAAGCCTGTTAAGGCCTAAAAAATCTGTTTGGAGAAAAACAAAAAGAGAACATCGTGCCAACATGCAGCTGAGGTGAATTATTTATTAGCTTTTATAAAAACACTACAAAACACAATCACTGCACTCGACACATAAACACAGCTAAACATAATGCGAGCATAATTGGAAATATATATTCTCCAGTAAACTGTTACTTACATGAAACCTGTAACAAAACATCGTTATTGTCACTGGGGCCGTTATGTGGTTATCTGCTTGCTTTTATTACAGACTCTATTGCCTTTTTCATCAATTTGCGGGGAGCGTCTGTCACTGCGGCCCCGCGAGCCAGACCCCGCCGCCCCGACCCCTGGGTCAAAGGTCAGCCGGCCACTCTGCCATTACCGCAGCTCATCAGGCCTCTGCAAACACCAGCATGAGAGGTGAGTTTTTAATTATGGGTAAGTAGCCTGTAGGCCCGATAATAACTCCTTTTGTCTTGTAAACCTTGTATTGCTGTAAACAAACACGTTGTAGCCACATCGTAAACTCAAACAGATGTAAGTTGTGTTAATTAGACGGTATCCCTCCGCACAGCAGTGTGGTTGCTAAGCGACGCACAAGCATGAGAGGTGAGTTTTGGTCAGCGCATTAATATTTTAATTGGCTGTCGGCTTTTTCAGCCACACCTTCCTTCGGTAATTTTACCGAAATTCACAAAGTAAGACCAAAACTGTTTCATCAGCTTCTCTGTTATCAACACGTGGAAAATACACACGGTGTAGGCAGCAAGAACAGGGTGTGTTAATAACAACAACAACCGAAACACGTTATCTGTGCTGTGCTAGGCCAGCAACACGCCACTGTAAATAATCCAGTACCATTAGTTATCGTTCATTAGGCTATTTAAACCTGTGTAAGTCACAGATAAATTGTTGCTCTTTTGCTGCAAAGCTAACTGAATACCTAATAACCCCAAATTTGCCATGCAGTTAATGCAAACTAGTAAGGCTCTCCAGGTCAGCTGCAGGCTATAGGCTACCTGAATGTAAATATACCAGCAGGACAATTCAAAAATAAACCCACTTGTTATGGATGAATTCTAAAACGTATGATCTAATGCACTGGAGATGGAGGAGCAATGGAGGAAATGTTATTCAACAACGTACAGTTTGAGCTTGGCTACAGAGCTGACAACTTTACTGTTCCGGTATTTTCATGATTACAATTCTTTCATAATTCTTCCTGTATGTGACCTGCTTTTTTGATGATTACATTTATATATTTTTAGGTGATGCCGTGTAAGTTGCATGTCATCCCCAGTTATCCTTCCTCACCTAAAATATATAAATGTAAATGCAGATCATTATCAGCCAATTATTCTGAAAGAATTGTGTAATCATCAAAATACTGTGAGAGTAAAGTTGTGTGGCTAAGCTCAAACTGTAGGCCGTTAAATAATGTTTCCTCCATTGCTCCGTGGAAAATAAGGATCAGGACTGTCCAGTGGCTGATAAGAAAGAAAAGCCCCTCACATACAGACCTACTCCTACCCCCTGTGGTTCACTGTCATCTCTCTGTAACTCAGTACTCTAAAATGAATTAATTCCAAATTAACTGATAATATCTGAGTATATTTTTAATTTCTACTTGACATTTTACTGTATCGAAAATGGTGCAATCAGGAAAAAAGACAGAAACAGAAACCCCAGAAGATAAATAATAAATCTAAAATCTTTTCCAATCCATGTAACTAACTCCTTTTTTCTGACATCAAATGGCTTCCAGCTAACATCTGATTTATGAACCTCAAGATGATTAACCACAATCATAATACCCGTTGCATATTGACTCGTCATTGCATGTATTGACATCTGTGTAAACCTCACAATAGTCGACATTTGACCAGCGTTCCTCAATAAATAGTGGAAATGAAGCTTGGGAGGTCAGGGAAACAGTAACTCCCCTGGATTGATTTCCGATAATCTGGTCATCGCCTGTCTGATCCGCAGGATGCAGGCTACGGGGAATTGTCAGCTCTTGTCCCGCTGGCTGTTGCCGTGGTGACCGGTGTGGAGATAATAGCAGTTAATGAGATATTAACCCCGAATAAGGAAGAAGACAGGAAGTGATGAGCGTTTGCAGGAAAGACAAAAGACAGGATTCGTCAATGGATGACCCCGGCCTGATCAATATTATGCTGTAATTTGGCATCGGTAACAGGCAGCGCGACCCCGTCCCTTTGAGACTGAGGAGGTAAATCCAATTTCTCAGTATAGACACACTCACACAGTCAACCACATGCATTAGAACATGCATTTACAGACATTAAAGTACACACACATCACCAAAAACACACGCAAACAGACAAAAATATAGATATACACATGTGTGGACATGTAAACATACACACACACATACACAGACAGACACATCCAGCTGGTTAGGATGCAAGCGGGCTATCATGCCCTCCAGGTCAAAGGTCAACTTCATCCCAGACGCCTGACCTCATCCACTAAAGGTTGACCTCTGGGCCAGGAGTGTGTGTGTGTGTGTGTGTTTGTGTGTGTGAGGGTAGAGAAAGGAAGGGTGTTTAGGGTGGAAGAGAAGGAGGGAGAAATCTGATGGACAATGAGGTGAAAAGCACAAGTGAAATATAAAATTGTCAGTTATTTAATATAAAACTGGTGTGTGTGATTGAGTGTTTGAGGCACGGCAGAAGGGACGGATAAACTGTTATTCTAATGTGTTTATTCACATTTTTATACCGACTGTGGTCTTCTAATCGTAAACCACTGAAAAAGAGAGGTTGGAAACAAAGACAAAAAGTGAATGAAATGAGAAAGTGAGAAAAATTTGAGACAAAACAAAAGACAAGCTGAGGGAAACTGGCCAAAAAAAGAGCGATGACAGATTGGTGGATAGTCGCAGTTACAGGTTTTCTTCTTCCTCAATGATTGGCCTCCTCTTCGTTCTCAGTATCACTTTGCCATCATTTCATCCTTTGCTTTTATTTTTTGTTCTCTCTCCTTCTGCTCCACTGTCCCTCCATCTCTTAATTTCTCCCTGGCTTTTCTGGTGAATTATCACCTGACCTTGACTCGTGACCCCCTTGTCACGCACACATTCAGGCATACTACACACACAAGCATTAGGCTAGCTCACACACACACACGCAGGCTTGCAGACTCTCCTGTGGATAGCAGCCCACGTTCAAGTGGACATCGACACACACATAATATTGGAGCCAGTTTAAGTTCCTTGACATGCATCAGATATTTGTGACTGTAAAGGAGAATTTTTTATTTTGTTTTGTACATCGTCATGCTGAGCAAAGAGATTCCCAGAAAGTCTTAATATCTGTAATTTTGAGGCATTCCTGAGAGTAATTTTCAAATTTATTTGGCATACTTCAAAAGCTTACAGTGGCCGTTGATAGTGATATTGGTACGGTCAAATATGATTCAGTACAGTATGTTTAAATGCACACCATAACTCAAATACTGTGAATAGAGCAAGGGAATACTTTACTGATTTAAGTATCAATAACACAATAGGTTTGCATGATTTGTTTGATATTTGCACTTGAGTCTGGCAAGACCTTTGTTAGCTTACAGGACACTAGCAAAAAATGAGAAAAATTGGGGATGTGTTATATTTTATTGTTTTTTGCGCTGAGGAATTTACATTTTAATGCAAGTAATTTGAGTGTGATCGACTTTATTATCCCCAAAGGCAAAGTGCTTTGCAGTATGGGCCAATGGGCACATGCAGAATAAAATCCAAAACACAGAGTAAACTAAGGTAATTTTGTGAGTTAGGAGTAAACCAGGTCTCTTAATTGAGTTATGTTGACACATCATTTAACCTTACTTTAAGTCAGTCAGTCACTATATAGTGTCCTCAAAAATTCCCACAATGGAATGAAAAAAGTCGCATCCATGGCACGTACTCTATAGTCATAAGTGACTGAAATCTCAACTTACTGCTCACTATAAAGTGCTGAGTAGTGAGTGAGTGGACGAGTGAGACACTGATAATTCATAAAGATTTGTCACAATTACAGTGATGTTTTTAGTAGTTTCTGTGATTATTTTTACTTTTTAAACTCATTTTTTATTTATTCTGTCTCTTAAATCGTAACTTGATGAAATCAAAATGCCTTCTGTATGCTCGTCTTTTTCCTTGAATGAAAACCCTCATCACTCAGAGCAACACAGAGTCACTGGTCATGTTGTATGGAAACTAAAAGGAATTAAGTTCAAGGTTTTCACTCGTTCCAACAATTTTCCCAACATGCTTCTTGTATTCGCAGCAAATAACCACAATCAAAGCCTGGCGCCAGCAAGCGGCCTCCTCCCTTGTCTCCCTCCGAGTCCTTGCACACCAATCTCGTCATCCCAGAGGTTCAAAGATGAAGGTGAGTGGGTGGGAGGAGGAGGAGGACGGTAGAGGAGGGGATGGAGGATGAAAGCGGGGTGGAAATATGCCTGGCCGAGCACTTGTGTTTCCATCCCTCCCCTTCACCCCTCCTCTCCTCCCCAAAAAACATTCTTTTCCTTCTTCCAGCTATGGTTCACCCCCTAATCCCTCGCTACTCCACTGCATATGTTTCCTAATCCGAAGTGTGTGGGAGGCCCATGAACCCCCCGCCCTCCTCCTCCTCCTCACCCACCTCCACCCTCGCCTTTCTCTTGGTGGCTGTAATGCTGTAACCTGCCTCCATTCGTCTTTCTTTTAGCCCTGTTCTCCCTCTCTGTCTTTCTTTCTGCAGCTCTTATCATTAGACAGCAGTGTGAACTAGCCTGCCCACCCCCCACCCCTCTCTGATTACTGGAGCCTTTCTGCCTCTGTTTTTTTCCTCTTCTGTTGTTTTGTTTTTTGTTTATTTCTTGCATTTTCTCTTCATTCCTCTTATCGTTATGTAGTCTGTTTTTTCTTCTCTTCTGTTAGCCAATTGAGAATTACACTTAAATGTGCATAAACATGAAGATATGGATTCAACTGGGCCTGGTTTTTTTTTTTACATTACACTAAAACCAAAACCATTCGATCATAACTTCATGACCAAAATCCTAATATTATTTATCTAATTTATCCAAATCCTAACCTAAAAAGCAGACCCAAAACTTAATGGTGAGAGGGTGATGAATACACAGATTTATTATGAAACTTGTTCTGTATAGGTCTATCACTTAATGAATGATTTAAAATGGTGTTATTTTTGTAGGATATCACAACTAGCACGCCCTCTTCTCTTTTCTGAACGCTTGATTATTTTCCACTGGTTTCTCTGCTGCTCATTCATCCTTTCTTTTCCTCCCGCTAGCTGTCTTATTTTCTCTCAGGTGATTTCATTCTCTCTCTTCTCCCTCATTTTCAGCTGCTCTTGTAACACACACGCACACGCACACACACACACACACACACACACACACACACACACACACACACACACACGCACAGGCTTTTTGTCCTGCTTCTTCTCTTGCTTTACCCCATTACTGAATAGTATTCCTGGAGCCTTTTGTAGAGCCTTGTATAGGCACATGCCAAGTCAAGTTATTTCAGAGCGGTTTCAATGGAATTACCCCCCAAAATAATCTCCTTTTGCCCCCCCCCCCCCCAAGGACAGAAGAATAGAAGAAAATAATGTAAAATGAACCAGCACCCTTGACACAGAATAAGCCTGTAGTTCCACACTAGAGGAACATGAGAATATCAAAAGATCAGAGAGTCTACATATTAAAGAAGCACAGAGGAATCTGGATATGAATTGTGGATGAAAGTAGGGATGTAGTGCAGAGTAAAGCCACCTAAACTCAGCTTACCCTGCTTTTTATGTGGAGATTACTCACCTTTTTTTTAGCTGACAGAAATGTTCAGGACTTGAATTTATGGTGCATGTTAGAAAGGAACCACACAAGGTAACCTTTTATGAAAATACAGCATTTGTTCATATTAGCGGTTGTTCTCTTTAAAGCTTAAACAAATGGATTTTAGTAGTAATGAACTATTTAGTATGCAGGGAACAAGGCTTAGTCTCCGTCACAGCACAGTTGAGATATTGAGACATACAATGCATATAACAGCAGAATACATTGCAATTTCAGGTTCACCAACATTCAAAGCCATTAGTTACGTGGAGGTCAAGGATCGAAGCAGCGGCAGCTACACAATAATAAAACTGAATGATGGCTGTTCATTTCAAATTATCTTTAAATGAACCGTGACTACTGAATAGGGATCAATGCATGTTCTGTGTGTTCTGAATGAAGCTCTTTTACTGCACTGAAGTACGTCTCTATTCCAGGGTAATGTTTGAGAAGCAGGACAGAATTACAAAAACTGCAAGTTATATAATTGCATGTTTGTCCCTTCCATTGTCCACAGTGTTATCTTACCTCTTAGTTTAAGCTTTTTTCCTGTGATGATGTGTGTGTACAATGAAGTGGTATTAAAGAACATACTGTACATTTTTATGCTTCCAACCATGTGTGTGTCTGTGTGAGTACACATACTATCCAGGTGAGTATGGGTGTGCACATATCTACTGTATATCCACCAGAAAGTAAACTATTCTATAAGTGTGTGTCAGACCACATGTGTGCAAGCACGTGCAAGCCGCCTTTAGGCATTCACATAGGTTTTCTACGTGTGTGTGTTTTCATCAATACATATATATCCGTGTGTGAGTGTGTGTCAGTGCCAAGTGTCATATCGATAGGTTAATAGCTGTGGTGTCAGATTCAGTAACTCTCTGATTAGTTGACAGTTCACTAATCCACACACCATCCTGAGTTATTGGCCTGGCCCATTGATTTCCAGCCTGCCAGCCAAGCCAGGAGGAACTCAGGGGTCGTAAGAGAGCCTGCCGCTATTGATTGGCCCCAGATCAACCCCACCACCACCTCCCCATAACACACACACACACACACACACACATACACCAACCCCAACTGCAGTCCTATGGCATGCAGCCTCACCATACCTTCAGATAGTTTCTTTCTACGTTTCTATGGCTCTCCTCTTGCTACCTATCCACCTCCTGTCTCTCTCCTAGTGTGCCATTGGGTATATTTGTGTCATGTTGTGGTGTCATCTCCATCAGTCAACTTTTTTAGAGTGAAATATTTTTATTGACAGATTTTATGAGTTGGAGGAGGCATCTAACAAAACTGCTTCTCTCTCTCCCTCGCTCTCTCCCTGCTCTGCCCCACTGCCATTACTTTCATATCCTTTCATATCTCTGTCAGTGCATTAGAGTGATACTCCTCCCAAAATCTTTCGAGTATCAAAAACCTTCACCCTCTGTAGACTTGAAAGATGGCTGTAAAACATTTGTAGTTTTCATTCTTCACAGAGAAAGCAGCTGTGGTCAGTTTAAATTGTCAGTCATAGTGGATTTAGATGGTGTCATATTTCACAGAGGAAAGAAATAGGCTAAATCTGGTATTTTGTAGAACTTCATGTAAGTGATTAGAATTCAATACCACAGCCACTGTTCTTTATGAAGAAGGAAAGTGCAAACCAGCTACAGCAACCTTTCAAGCCTACATAGTTTACTATTTTAATCTTGGGATTTTTAAATTTTGGAGAGTAACTTCAAGATACATTCTCTGATTAAGATGTAACTGACAGACTCCCCTCCAAGAATTGCCAGCTTATTGTGTTGGAGTGGTTTGCATGCACCTGGGAGTTGTGTTGTCAGGGGCAAGAGCTCCTGGGTTTCCCAAGGAAAATTTGTATCAGGTGACTATCAAGAGCCATTGAAAGATCTTTATGGATTGGCATCTCCAACATCAGTGGCACCTTATCCAGATCAGCAAAACCCAGAACCCTTCCTGGAATCAGGTCTTGGAAGGGTGCTTTCAGGCAAGCACTTGATGGCCATGTTTGTATCAAAAGGGCCTGGTCGGGCTCAGTATGGGGCCGCCACCAAATAGACCCACCAACCACACAGTACAGTACAAAGTGATTCTCATTCTGATTGCAAAGCTGCAAGGTGTATGTTTCTATCAACTTATCAACCTTCATGAGCGAGATTGAAACTTACTCTGTCCAGCTTATCATTGATTGTTTGGACTCCTCTGATCAACTTGTTTTGACTTGCCACTTTATGTTTTAGCAACTCATCATCACTGATGTAGATTTGTCTCACTGTATATCTTCTGAATTTTATTCCTTCTGTGTCCAATGTGTAATTTCTCCCTCTTCTTTTACAGGTTATTGTGAGCGACCTGGATCTTGAAAGTGAGCTGAAAGATGGAGCAATGAAAGGTGATCACCTGGATTCAAACCTGCAACTTTACAGGCAGTTTACAAGGTAAATGCATTTAATTCTACTGAACACGTCCAAACATCGCTGTTATCTTCCTCTCGACATTCCCAACATCCCTTGTATTATTTATTATTTCAGCCCTCTCTTTTTCTTTCCCCCCCCTGCTCCCTCCATCTCTCCTCAGCCTCTGTATAAGCATTGGGGTGGGGTGGTGGTGGGGGGGGTTGTTAAACATTTTTCTTCCTTCTTAATTGTTTTGACTTGTGCCATTGGCATCCCGATTAGGCCCCATTGATTTCCCACTGCTAAGTGCATTGATTTCTACATTTCTCATTGATCCTTGCTTCTAAATCTACCCACACACACACTCTGTGTCTGTCTCTCTATTTCTCTCCATGAACACCATGCAGGCCGAGCATGAACATGTGCGTGTTTGTGTTTGTGTGTGTGTGTGTGTGTGTGTGTGTGTGTGTGTGTGTGTGTGAGTGTGAGAGAGAGAGAGAGCAGGTGAGTGAAGGACGGAGAGAGAGGGAGGCAGATAGAGAGTAAATATGGAAAAAAAGATGCAGAGAAAAGAGATTTGAGAGTTTAGTCGATGGTGTTTATGTAGTACAAGAAAAGGGATTGTAAGGTTTGTGTGAATAAAATCCACATCTCACAGAAGAGAGAGTGTGTGTGTGTGTGTGTGTGTAGGACACAGAAATCCATAATTAACGTCCATAATTAAAGTAATCTTTGACCTTACCTCACATACAACACACACAATTTAGTAATATATCTTGGGGTCAGACTGCTATTTCTGCCTAATTCTTAAAGAATTCTGTATTAATTTTAACATTAAAAAATCTCTTTTACAGGAAAATTTAAATGCTTTTGGTTTAAAATTGGTAAACTTTAATAATAATAATAATGGCTGATGCTGTGTGACGTCATGCTATTTCAGCACCAGAATACTTGTGAAAGACGACATTTGAAACACCTTTCACTTCTTATATTTGTAGTATTTTTTGCAGCTGTGTCTTGCTATCACTCTTGTACACACACACACGCACACACACACACACACACTCTTTCCTCTTGATCGTATTCCATAGTGTCCAGAAGAGCTGGGTCTGATCCTCTCAGTGTTTAAGGCTCTCATCTCCCCCCACATCTGCAGCGAACACGCACACATTGACATATGCGCATGCACACACACACACACACACACACACACACACACACACACACACACACATACACACACACACACACATACACACACACACACACACTCCAGGCTGTATGGGCTGGAAAGCTCCATCCATGTCATTGGCATTACCTCGAGCCTTGATGCTGCATTTGTGCTAAGCTAAGCTGTTTGAGCCTCTCTGAGTATGAGAACTAGAGACTGAGTGTGTGTGTGTGTGTGTGTGTGTGTGTGTGTGTACTTTTTCTGTGTTCATGCATGTTACGGTGTGTTTGCATGTACGTGAATATCTTACGCGAGTGTGTTGGTCTGGTGTTCCGTGCTTTCTTGCATGTTACGGTGTGTTTGCATGTGTGTGTGTACCAGCACACGAATCAATGTGTGTGTGTGCGCGTACATGTGTGTGGAATACAGGATTGTGTGTGAACCTGATAGCAAGAATGACAGCAAAAAGGCGATATTGCAACCCCCCTCCCTCACTTCAGTGCTGTCTGGCGTTTTACATCTTAAATCCATTACAACCAATCCAGGATGAAATAGGATGCAGAACATGTGTGAAACATGAACACTGGGAAATTCACAGAAGGAAAAAATATGTTCAAAGTCGAAATAAAATTATGCGTGAAATAAAAGAGAATATACATGAAAAAAATAAATCCCCAGACTGTGAAGATAAGAATGCGGGAAGACATCCAATGAGACAAAAGGCGTATTCACAAACCAGTTTTCATGCTAACTGTTATTTCCAGCGCGCTCGAGGTCGAGGCGAGCTCATGAGCTGTAAGCAAGAGCATTGATCTGCCTCAATGATCGTATCAAGGTGCTGTATTGACAGCATTGTGTTTTACTCTTCTCTGTGTTTGTCCTCCGCGGCATTAAGAGGAATAATGGATGTGTAGGAGAGGTATTGGCAGGGTCCGGACCGGCCTATTGACAATCTGTCAGCATTGATTACTTAGTCAGGACGCAAGAGGAAAGTGGGGGGGGCATAGACAGGAATGAGATGGACAGAAAGAGATCAAGAGATGCTGAAAATAGATATAAATGTGTATAGAGCGTGTTTGTTTGTTTGTGTTTATCAGGGTCACATGAATGATTCCTTCTGTGTATATGTGTGCAAGAGTGTGTCTAAATGTGTGTGTGTGTTTATAATAATCCATGTAACAGAGTAATAATTCTGTGTGTGTGTGTGTGTGTGTGTGTGTGTGTGTGTGAATATTTTAGTGTTTATTAAGCCCCATGTTACAATGAAATAATGATTCTTCCCTCTCGCGCTATCTCTTGGTGTGTGTGTGTGTGTGTGTGGTTACAGCTGTAGCGGAGGGGTGGGCGGTGATATAATTGTAAGCTGGTATTGATTGGCTCCCTCTTGTTATTGATGAGGGAGAATTTAATTCAACCAACTCGTTTGTCAACATGACACTGCCATTTAACAATGAACTCTCTCTCTCTCTCTCTCTCTCTCTCACACACACACACAGACACAGAGCAGACAGATAGAGAGCAATAAGATCTAATTCTGCAATAGACTTCCTGTACTGAAAAGGATGCATTCACTTATTCAGATTTGGGATTTCTTGAGACATGTTCTTATTTTTAGCAAAAATAGTAAAGCTTAAGGTGATACTTCAAAAGTAATGTTACTTTATGAAAAATTGAATGCTACAAACATTTATATTTTGATGTTATGCCTTTAAAGGATATAGCTGTCCCAGCTGGAGTGTGTGTGCAGTTGAATCGGTTATCGCATTATAAATCATGAAGAAAGTATCACTAATCTAATTTTATCAGAAGTATCAACTAAATATCATTATTTTTAAATACTGTTGTAAATAGTTCAACCGTTTAGTTTCAGGGCTGAGTAGAGAAACAACAGGTTTGGTTTAAAAGGTAAGAGGCAGAATCTACTTTCATACTGCTGTGTGACTGATCAGAAGTCCACTATGGCCTATAAGCCCACGATGTCAGACAAAGCAACCACCGCAGCAGGTTGCAGAGTAGTTATAAAAGGATAGATATGACAGAAGGGGAAAAGAACATATTGCTATTGATGAGGCCCGCCGTGCGCCATATTCTTCACCTCTCCTTCAAATCCACGCACACCTCCCTCCCCTCCTGCGATGGACGCACAAAACACACTATATTCTACAAGAAATAATTGCTTTTGTCTGGAAGGAGTTTGGATCGGGGCTCCTCTGCGCTCGCCCTTATCTGGAGAGGGGGGCTCTTGAGGGACAACCGGTCGCTTCTTTATATGGCCTCTCCTCTCCCTCCTCCTCCTCCTTTTCTTTTTCCTCCCTCTCATGTCATCTGTCAATGGGGAGTGGGCTTTTTTTTATAGGAGGGGGGGCATCCTTTGTGATGTGACGTGTGTCTATGCATAGATGACACCGAAAACTGCAGCGGGTAACGGAAATGTTCTGAATCGTAGGACACAGGCTGAAGAATACGGACAAGTAGCAGCAGAGACCGCAGCAGCAGTAGTAGTCACAGTATTAGTACTAGTAGAAATAACGGCATTAGTAGCACTAGCAGTACTGTTATTAATACTAGTAGTAAAATAAATAGAAGTTATAAAAGTGGTTGTAGTATTACTAAAAGAGTAGTTGGAGTAGAGGCCGCAGCAGCAGTAGTAAGAGTATTAGTACTAATAGTAGTAGATGGTATAGCAGCATTAGTAGCAGTATCAGTACTGCTATTAATACTAGAAGCAGTAGTAATACAAATGTATAAAAGTGGCTGTTATATTACAAGAGTACTAGTGGTTGTAGTAATGGTAGTGCCAGCTGTACAAGCACTACTAAAAGTAGTAGTAGTAGTAGCTACTAGTTGTTCCCATAGTAGCAGTGGTGGTACACTAGCATTGGCACCAGTAGTTAATAATAGAAGTAGGAATAATACATACTATAATAACTGTAGTCTCTGCATTAGTTTCAGTATATAGCAATGGCTAACAGTAGTCTAAATAGTAATAGCAGTAGTAGCAACAGTTTTGTAGCAACATTAGTGATGATAGAAGTATTTTATCTAAGTAGTATCATTAGCACAACTGTAGAGATTTTACTAAGTGATCAGTAGTAGTACACGCAGCACTGGTAGTAGCAGTAATATTAGCCACAGTGAGTATGAGTACTGCTGTTGTAAAGTCAGTGGACCAGGACGCTCCTGATGATGTTTTTTTCCGGGTAGCAGATAGTTTATATTTGACGTTTTCTTTCTCTCCCTGCATAGACATTAGCATTGGCAAAGAGCCCGAGGCCTTTCCATATATGAGGGCCTTAATTGATCGATAACTTATTAACAGCTCAGTCCCACTTCGGAGTGTATACAGAGAGGGAGAGGGAGAGTCGTGCGTGTGGTTTGGTCGATTTTCTTTTATTGACTGCGATATTTAGCGTATAGATTTTTCCATTTAAAAAAATCTATGTCGGCGATAATCTTGAGTGTAAATGCACGGCGCAGGTTGGGGCAGTGCGCCTGACAGCCGGGTGGAGTCGACTATACTGAGGAGAGGAGAGAGTTGACGGCCGGGAGGCACCTTTCCTCGGACCGCACACACACACACACACACACACACCGGCAACTAAAACATGCTCACCGACCCTTAATAGGAAAAACATGCAATTCAGATTCAGCTCAACTGACATTTTACGCACATTTTACGCACACAAGTACGTAGCTTTCCCAAGCCCAAAATAATTATTAATTTAACACCCTTATCTCTGCAGGCTTTGATTATTCACATCTGTGTGGAAAAAAATACATTAGTTGAGTGCTGCAGGTGACCTTGTGTAGGCCAGACCTACGCAAATTTATATGAAAGAGAGAGATAGAGAGGGAGAGAGAGAGAGATCCTCCTGCTGAAATATACATCAAAGCCCCCCCCCCCCTTGAATTCATGTCCGCACATTGTGAAGAGGCGATCGATTTTTCGGAGGCCGGTGATGATGTGATTATTGGCTTCATTATAATGAAGTAATCAGAAGATCAATTGGCTGGATCTGTGCTCGTCTTGTACTGGATTATAGTGGTCAAAAAGAGGACGAGGCAGTGTGTGTGTGTGTGTGTGTGTGTGTGTAGAAGAGATGTAGCCTATATTTTAAAATACAAGTAATTCAACACTGACTCTTGGAGAATAAATCCTTTGATGAAATGGATTTTACACATGTACGTAGTCTTTTAAATTGTTGATATTAATCTCAGTGCCCTCCATATGTAACTTCAACACAGAGCAGATACAAGAAATGTGTAAGGGTCAATAAATGTTAAAATGTGTGGAAGAAAATGGACAGAGAAAGTGGGGTTGTGTGTATGTGTGTTGGGGTGAGGGGGTATAGGGAGAAGGGGGGATAGAGGTAGAGATGGGAGGGGAGGGAAGGGAAGGGGGGTTGTTAAAAAAAAGGGGGGCTGGGTATCTCTGTCTGTCTCCCGGCCGGAGCGCTTCGCCGTGCCAGAGTGCGTTCAGGCTGCGCGGTGTCGGACCGAAACCACCGGGGTTCCCAAAATAAACTGAGGGGACGCAGATACGCGCGCACACACACGTAGGATACACACCGAAAGGCTGAAGAGAGAGAGTGAGAGAGATACACAGCGGCGGATGGCGGAGCAGAGCCAAAGAAAAGACACTACAGCGTAAAAAGAAAAGGGGTATCGCTTTCCCCTCCTTTTTTTCTTGCTTTCGTCTGCGCGTCAGTGGACGAGGAAATCAGAGGACAGGTGTAATTATTGATATGGATTTATTCATTTATGTATCTATTGATTTTTCTTTAATTAGTGACCCGCGGTAGAGAAAGAGGGAGAGAAACAGCGAGGGGAGGAGAGGGAGGAGCGAAAGTCAGACAGGGGGTGCCTGCGTAGCCTTACTTTATTATTTCATTATTTCTATCTTTTACTAAATAATGCTTTCGCGTTTTGTTATTGTGTCGCTTTGTGTGCATGTGTTCTTCAGTAGACCAGCCAGCTACTAACCAAATCTTTACCAGAACCAAAAAGAAGCAACTCTAGTGTTACACGGGCAGTTTTTCCCCGTTTCTCTATACCGAGAATTCACCGGTGGACAGTATTTGTTTGAGACTTTTCATGACAGTGCAGGAGGAGAAATCTTTCTTTTCCCGACCTAAACCAAAGCAAACCCTGCCGAGGAGGAGAGACAGAGACAGAGAGCCACTGCGATCTTTACGCACAGCTGTCTGGACACAATACATGGAGTCTAATTGTGTCTGTGTTACATCCAATGGAGAGCAGCTGTGAGAGGAGCACCAACTGCACTAGATTCACATGGGTGGGACGATAGCAGATACCATCCACCGTCCAGTCACCTGCAACCTGTATTAGCCTGTATGGATAACCATTGGTAGCTTTGTATTTTCTCCCAGAGCTGAACAGTCGTCGCTGCGCGCCCTGCACATCGCTGTGTGTACGTGTGTGTGTGTGTGTGTGTGCCGGACTAGTTGACTCCGAGAAGACTCAAGTAAGGGGACCGTAATATCCGTCTGGATCCCAGAGCCACACAAATCTAAAAACAGAGACACGTGAATCCGCTGATACACAAACTCGATCCACGGAAGAAAAAGCCAAATACTGAGTCTCTTCTTTTTTTCAAACCATCCCAGCGTCTTTACAAACAGCTGTCCACAACCCTGGAAAGCATACGAAGACAGGCCAAAGAACGACGAAAGGACGACGGATAAGAAGAGAAGAAAAGTGAGACTAAAATAAAAAACAACGACCCCCAGGTCGACAGAGGACCATGTTTGTCCCCCTGCCGGTCCCCTTCGTCTTTCAGAGAACAGCGTCCGACTTCAGCGCCTGGAGACTCAAGTCCTCGCTGGCTCCGCGGTCCAGCCCCGGTAAGACGCTTTTTCTACCGGTCCTTTTATCACCACTGTGCACCTACACAATGAATAAAACCCGGTTATTAGCTTTAGCTTAATCTCTTTTAATTTCTTATTAGATAGATTTAGCTACAATTCTATAAAGAAAATCCTATTTTCTCAAATTTAACTAAGGGTCCAATAAACTTGTATGAACAAAGATTAGATAAATTACATATTAACATGTACATCATTTTAATCCTCTATATTTTACTTAATATGACACAACATACAACTCACAACAAGCGCTCTTCCATATATGAAAGTTATTTTACAGCTGCAAGATATGCGCCCTAACGTTAATGTCTTATAGAGTCTTCAAATGTAATTTCTTTAAGAAAGAATAATTTGCCAAAGTGTTTAGATTGATTAATTTGTATAAAATTCAAATCAACTTGTCTCCCCCCGAATTACTTCTTTTTTGTGATTTGCCTTTTTCTGCATTGTTTGTAATTACACAAACAAGTGAAAGTGCATTCTAAGTTAAATTATCTGACTGTTTGAAGAAAAAATTGAAGACTAATATCTTAGCCAGAAGGTGCATATTTTTTCCATCACCATCTTTCCCCTTTATCTCCGCAAATAGAAATCAACTGAATTTGTCATTAATAAGGCAGAGAGTTTAATTAAAATACTTACTTGCATATAAATCCAAAATGTAAAACACCCCAAATTGGATGCATGAATATATGGCTCATTAGCATCCATCACAGTGTCACAGAGGCGCCACACTCTCTCCTCATCTTTTCCTCTTTCATTCATGGCAATCCATCCATCGCAACCTCCATCCCATCTGTCTCCTCTCCTCTCTCCTGTCCTCTCCTTCAGTCTTTCCCGGTCAGGTTAGGGGGGAATATTCATGGTCAACTATGGATCAGAAGGTATTGATCTCTGACCGGGGCCGCATTGGGAAAACAGGAATACAGTCGTGTTGGCTGAGGGAGAAAGTTTGACTATGCACTGGAGATGATGTGAGAAGGAAAAAAAGGACAGAGTGACATTTTCTAAATGACTGAAATTCAAATTGCTGTCAAAATAAAGTTTACATATTTGTCACTAAAAACACAAGTATACTTTAAACGTTACTTTTATTCTGTAGTAAAACTGTAATATTCCTATAATTGGATCACTAAAGGGACTTGCAGTGAGTTTGTCGATCAATAATACTTACTATAATGACCTTATCATGCCTTTATGCTATGCTTTAATACCCTATGGCCACTATAAAATTGCTTTAGTGACTTGCAGTGTGATCAATAATGCCAGTCCTCTTTATGGTACTTTTTCCATCTCACAAGGTATCACTGTAATGTTCCTATAATATTCCTAAAGGGCTGTATCACTTATCGGTATTTGCTCAACATACTATTCTTAAATTCATAATAGGGTTCCTACAGTAAAGGGTTTTATGAAAAATATAAAATGTACAAGCGGAAATTAGTTTAAGAAAAGAAAATGTATTCTTCTGTCAATATATTTGATTCTTCTGTTTGTCTTGATGGCTTTTTTTTCCATGATTATGACCACATGCAAGAGGTCAAAGTTCATCCGGCTTTCAACTCACCTGCTTTAGGTTTTCTTACCACCTGTGGGAGTTTTAAAACTCGGGAGTGTGACTTGTTGGTTGCTGTTTCAACATAAACCGTGTGTGTACCGAAGTGTGTCTACATGTTTGAGTGGGGTTCCTAGAGGGTGACAGTGCCCATGGCCCCCCTTTCCCCATCCGCACTGCCTTAATCCATCCAGGCGGAAATTTCAAATGACAGATGGGGGTAGGTGTGTATGCCGAGCCGTGCCGAGCCGTGTAGGGGTAATTCAGGCTATCACCTTAAGTAGGTGTCAGGGGGAGAAAAACGGTTGAGGTTTTAATGAGAGCTGCTCCTGGCGGCTTTGACAGGTGACATATAACCACTGGCTTCTGTTGTGGGGGTGGGGTCAATTTCTCTGTTGGTCCTTTAAGAAATTAAAGTAAAAGACACAATGAGAGAACAAGAAGAAGAGGTGGCAGCAGGGTCATAGGGAGTGAATGAACGACTGAATAAATAACAGAATGAGCGAGTGCATGAATGAATAATAAATGAATGAGAAGATGAAAGTATCAGTTAGCAAATTAACAGGTGAAAGAATCAAAAGCAGTGATAGAGACAGTGACTGAGCGGATGTGAATGGTTGAAAAAATTAGTAAACACAATGATTGAGCAGATGAAACATTAATAAATTAATTCTTGGGGGGAAGAATCAATCATTTAATGAACAGTGTACAGTCTAAAGAATGAATAAATTAGTATGACTGAATATGTGGTTGAATATATGAGGCAGTGAGGGATTTAACAAATGAGTAGATAGGTGGAAAAATGAATGAATGTGTGAGTGAGCTATAGTAGCAAGTCCTCTGAATCTCCCTCGTGTTTTTCTTCATGTGAGAGGGTCAAAGTTCCTGTACAGGCTGCTTTTTTATTTATTTAAACATGTTGGTGTGATAAGCAGCCAATACACATGAGATAAATAAACTTTGTTGGAGAGCAAAGGCCAACACTCATCCTTCATTTCCCCTTCTGTTTTTTCTCCTCTTTTCTCCGTCTTTCATCCTTAATCTCCGGAGAGAAAGAAACTCAGAATCCGCTGTTTCTCATTCTCTCTCTCATTTCTGTAGTATTCACTTGACACAAAAGCCTTTTGAGTAAAATGCAAACTCTCCTCTCTCTCTCCCTCTCTGTCTCTCTCTCTCTCATTCCCTATGGACAGGGAGGTTGTTGAATTGGATTTGCCTGGTGTGGTTTGGCCGGGCCCCATAAGCCACTTTAGCTAAGTCTGTTACCCACAATTCTCTGTCTCTCTCTGATCTGCGCCTTTGACCAAGGTGTGCATGTGTGCATCTGTACGATTGCCTGCACCTGTAAGTGTGTGTGTGTTTGCTTGCATTTGTGTGAGCAAAGACAGGGTGTCAAAAGTCTAAGATGAGGTGAGTGAGGTTCAGTGGAGGAGGAGATAGAAAGGGGTCCTAAACAGCAGACGCTAGCAGACAGTGGTTTTACAGTGGATCTAAACTGAAGGCTTATGGGTTTTTTGTCAGCTCGACTCTTTAACACTACAGTGTTGAGACCGCTGGCCTCAGCTCAGCTGGGCCTAAGACACATCACCACAGTCAAACGCTTTTAAAACAGTCACAGGATTGAATTTGTTATCGGAGATTGGAGATATTTTTCTTTGCACGTTTTACTTTTTCATTTAATTTTTGTTAACTGTCTCAGACTGTCAACTGCTATTGAGTCAATGGGTTGGGTCACTTTATTAACAGCTAACACTAAAGGAAATCCATTAGTGTGAGTTTTAGTGACAGTCTATGACAGTCTAAATGCTTTAGAAGCTCCTCCTACTAATAGGAATATTATTACTACGTATGGAAATGGAAAAGTTTTAGGATACTGAATATCTGTGGAAATTGTAAGCCAAGTATTGAAATACAAAAAAAAATCTTGATTGATCAAATTTTGAGACTTCATAATTCACCAACTGACATTGCTGCTATATGACTACATTGGATCCTTTAACTCATTAAGTATGCAGAAAAACCCATCAGGTTTACAACTCAAATGCATTTGGTGTATAAATGCCTTTTACCATGTTAAGATATTCTGGCTTATTTTTTTACTTTCCTTTTCAGAATATTAATGTGGTTGAGTAAAAACATCATACCTCCAGAATCAAAAGTCTATGCATTGATTTTTAAGACCAGTAGTAATTGAACACATCTACCCATTTATTTTTCAAGGCCTGCTGTATGTTGATTTTTGTAACATTTAACTTATTTTTCAAATTCAAACTTTTGAAATTCACTGCTCTACTAGTGTAACTGTAACTGAGAAAGCTCAAATGATTTCTCACTCTGTAGAGTAGGTAATTTCTGTACTGAACAAGAGTGAACAGCAAGAACCGGCGGGGCGGGGATGAGAATGAACCCTGACATCTCATCTGTGTTGACTGTGGTCATAAACCAGCAGGAAGCTAAAGAAAGGAGAAGAGAAACCACGTCCTTTGTCCTAAAGTGTTGCCCCTCATTCAATTATTTCTTGTTTGCTGGTCATTAATACACTTGTGCCATGCAACTACACAGATTAACTGCTGAAGAGCGGAGACGGATGTTCCTTAGTTCATTCTGAGCGTCAGTTCTTTTCCACAAAGACTCAAAAAGCTTTTCTTTTGTGCAGCTCGGAGATCTGACCAGACAGTCTCCTCTGCTGTGTGGTTTTCAGAGGGCAGGCAGGGCGGAGAGGGACCTGTAGCTGCCGCTGCTCTGTCCCTGCTCTGCACCACAACAAAGGAAATCTAAATGCTCTTTTATTTTATGTACACTGCTGTAAAATCCTCCAGGGCCACTGTGGCCCATATAAAACTGAGAGCTGTCAAATTCACAGAGAGAAGGCACGTGTCTGGATTGAGAGGGATGGTTTATTTATGTTGGCTACTCTGAGAGGCCTCTTATCCGAGCTGTAGTTATAGAGCACACTGTTGATTTTTATTCTCTGGTCCTACCTGTTCTCTTCTACTGTCTGCTTTTCTAGTTAGTCTATGTCTTTACATACAGTACACAGTAGTAAAGCACATAAGTAAAGTGATGAAAAGTCATGATGATACACGATCAAACAGAAAGAGCTGTGTTAAAAAATATTCTATGCAGGTAGTATTAAAAATACAACAAAGAAAACAAGCAAAACAAACAAAAAGAAAAATCTTATGATGGTTAAATCCAAATTACCACAAGAACAAGATTGTGGAAGATACTGAAACAATAAGGCAATGTGGCAGTAGTGTGTGCTATTCTATTCTATTCTATTTTTTAACAACAGTGCAGAGAAACTTTTATTGCAGAGTTCAAAGCACAAACCTCCTGCCCACACGCGCACACACAGACACACACACACACACAGACACACACATGCATACACACACACAAAGTGCGCCATGCTGCTCGATAACTACCTCCTCTCCCACCCAGGATCTTCACCTCGCGGTGCCCAGGAGGGGGTTGTGTTGTCTGGGCCACACCAGACTGGGCCTGAGCAAAGGCCCCTGTGCCTGGATTAATTGGCTGTGTGTGTGTGTGTGTGTGTGTGTGTGTGTGTGTGAGAGAGAGAGAGTTTTGGTTTGTGTATGAGCTTGTGTGCAAGAGTGCATATTAGCAAGTAATTGTGTTTGTGCAAGGAAGGCAGAGAATTTGTTCAGGTTAGAGCAGCATTTCTTTATGTGTCTGTGCATATGTAGAAGTATATCAATGTGTGTTTTTGAGTTTGGGTGTATGAGCATATGTCAGAAAGTATGTGTGAAAGAGAGGTGTGTATAAGCAGGAACTTGGACTATGTCTGTGTGCAGTTGAATATACTGTACATATGAATGTGTGTGTGCATGTGTGTATGTATGAAGCTACCGGGCCTGTGCGTGAGCGGGCAGACAGGTAGACGATTCAATAATTGCACGTTGAGGTCAGTTATGGATCTGTCCGGCATGTGTGGTTTATCTGGAAACCGCAAGCAGCTCATAGCTGCCCATTGTGTGAGTGGTTTTAACCTTCCACTGCTATTGATTAGCCAGCATTGACTACTCTCCCGCCACCCCATTTGTGTATGTGTGTGTGTCTGTGAACTCTTGATATGTGTGTATGAGAATTTGTGGTTCTACCGTGTGTGTGTGTGTGTGTGGGTGGACTGGGTGTGTGTGAATGTGTGTGGTGACATGAACGATTGCCGTTAATGTGTTGGAATGCGAGAAAGTGTGTGCATGTGAGGACACCTGCTTCTCTGTGTGTGTGTGTGTGTGTGTGTGTGTGTGTGGTGTGTTTGAGTGTGTGTATGGATCAGATTTTAAAAGGGGCAGCGTTGTTGGTGAGTCCCGGTGCTAACGTGATTGCGAATGACAAAGCATCCAGGCGGGTTTGTTAGCTCCATAATGGGGAATCAATAGACACAACACAGATGTCAATACAACATGCTTTATTGCGTTAAGCCGCCTCACCCCCACCCTGGGCTCTGCACACACACACATACACACACAAACTCTATCTGCGGATGTATCTGCTCTGTAGTTGCTGTCTGAAACACATACATGCAGATATTAATGTATTAACACGTTGCCTTCACATACATACATAAACATGCACGCTGACTGTCACACCAGGTCGTACACGTCGCTGCCTTCACACACGCATATTCACACTCTTCTGACACCTACATTATGTATTTATGTACCTCGCCTTCACACATTTTCATACATTATGTACTACACGCTGTCGTCATGCTTTTAGCAAACTTTTTTTTTTTTAAACATTTTTGTCTCCTTCTTGACAATATGTACTCTAGTGTTTCTTCGCTACATTTCCCAGAGTTCAGTTCACAGAGAAATGTGAAGTGAACTCATCTTTTTCCTTGCATTTCCCGAAGTTTGAGCTTACTGTATGTTTATTGAAGTCAGTAAATTTGTCATGGTGATAATGTACCTCATGATTAAACGTTAATAACGTAATACATAGTTACTATTAATATACAGGAGCAAAATAGTCATATATTTTATCCACCTACACACACATCCAAGTACTGTATGTTACCTTTACACATGCACAAATCTGTGAACGCACACACATGCAGACCTTTTGTCTGTTACACATAGATGATAAAAGCCATTTCACACCACGGACACCTCCTGCTGTGCAGATATGAAATAAAAATCCCCCCACAACCAAATATGGTCACCTGAACTCCGCTTCCCCTCTGCTGCTGTCCGTATGTCGGTCCATCCAACCAGCTCAAACTGTCATTGTTACCGTGGAAACATTCATAGGCCATTAGACACACATATAGAAGGAAAGGAACCAAGGTAAACACTGTCCTCCTCCACACATACGCACATAAAGACAGACACACATACATGCACCCTCCATTGGACAGTCATCTTCGTCTTGCGCTCTTGATGGCCACAAAGACCATTAAGGGCTAAATTGGTTGTACTCAGGCTATATTTGACTGCCCCGTGTGTCTCGCTCTCTTTGGGTTTGTAATCGCCAATCATATGTAAGTGTGTGTGTGTTAGTGTGTGTTTGTGGCCATTTGTGAGTACATTTCCGGTATGTCTGTGTGCGTAAACATGAGTACCAGTGTACTTACTGAGTACTTATTTCTGGTGTGTGTGTGTGTGTGTGTGTGTGTGTGTGTGTGTGTGTGTGTGTGTGTGTGTGTGTGAAAATTGGTGTTTCCCTGATGGCTCATCTTGTGTGTGTTTATATACAGTGTCCATTTTACACCCCCGCTAAATAATGAATCCTGGGCACAGCAGGGGACCTTTTTTGGTTTAACACCAATGCGCACCCCTAATCGAATGCACTCAGCGTGTGCTGCCCCTTTGTCCGACAAGGTGTCCATCGATAGGCTTTCTCCTCAGCGCACATAAATGCCATAAAGAACCCCGTGCCTATTCATTCGTCTCATAGCTCACATTCCTTCTCTTCACACCCCTCTCCATCTCGCCTTTCACTCCCTCGATTACTCTAACACCCTGCCTTGGCCCGGCGAGCCACTGGGTGTGTTCGGCTGGAAGAAGGGAAGGTAGAAAGAAAAGAGAACATGGTGGGGAGAGCGAGAGAGAAAGGTCTGAAGGCTATTCAACTGATTAACAGCTGGTCTGAGGTCAGGGCTGTTGCTCACCTTCTAATTAAGCAGAATAATTAGGTTTCACACTATACAGGAACCAGACGTCTGTGTGTGTGTGTTAGCATAAGGTTGAACATATAAGTGTTCCTTTTTGTAGCGTTTCATTGGTCATATTAGCACCTACTGTTTTATGCAAGTGCTTATCTTCATGTAAACTGTATGTGTTCAGTGACTATGAAAAGGTATTCCGTTATAGCTACCATGTAGCTAATTCAAGGGATTACCCAACCTTTGAATCACTTTTGGAATACCTTAAAAGCTCTAAAGTTAGACAGAAAATTGGAGACATCACTGCTTAAACACTTAAATTTCCAGGTAAATTGGTTTCTTGACCCTCAGGATTAAGAACCAAGACTAGCTCACTAAGTTTCACTGTTATGGCTAAAAAATATATATAATTGTTTTATTTGCGTAATCCCAGATCGAGATCACAGCTGGTATGTAATCTGTATGTCTTTGGTCCAAGACCTGTCTGTCCACCAGCTTCCATAAAAATCTGTTGGTTTTTGAATCATTCTGCTGCCACTAACTGACTAATGGGAAAAGATATTCCTCTGGCCACAGAGAGTTCATCAGGAAATACATTTCAGGCTTGTATTGAAGAACAGTTTCTCCTGTGCTAAATTTGCTAAAATGTAGATCATATTAGATATTTTTGTCAGTAATTTGCTGTTCCTTTTCCAGTAGTCAAAATGTTCCAAGCCCTGTAATTATAATCAGAAAAGGTTACTTTTTAGGTAACTAATGAATACGAATCTATCTTCCTAATGTTTAAAGAACATAGTAATGCTATGTTCTGTGTATGATCGTGGGTGTAGAGAATGTCATACTGTAGTTTTGTGCATGTGTGTGTGATCTCCAGCAGGTTTGTGTGCTTATCTTTTAGCTTATGTCCATCACTGCCTGCTGCTGGCGTGTGTAATACGGAAGTGGTGGTCTTTTGTGCCAACCTGAAGGCAGTGATCTTGTTCCCCTGCTTGCATGAATAGAGCGAACAGGGCTTAGGAAAGGCTCCTGTCCTCCTTTACAGGTCTCTGACATAATGAAGCCAGTGTGTGATCTCACGCAAAACCTTTCTGTGTAAGTGTGAGTAAGTTCGTCTTGATGCACGCGTCTGCCGTCTCAAAGCTGTAGGACTTTTTTATAGAGATTAAAATGACAAGGCCATGGATAAGCAGAACAGTGTGTATTTGTGAGTGTGTGTATTCCTGTCTGTGCGTGTGTGTGTGTGTGGCTGAGTCCACTTTCCTCTCTGTGTGTTTGCATGTTTATGTGCACCACTGTAATGTAATCTTGCCGTTTGCAGCGCCGCAGGGACGTTTTATGCTCGCCAACATAGTTTGTATTGAATAAACCACACACAGAGAGCCAACGCGTGTCCTTTGTGCGGCCCTTTTGCATGTCTGCAACTGTGTGTCTGTGTGTGTGTGTGTGTGTGTGTGTGTGTGTGTGTGTGTGTGTGTGTGTGTGTGTGTGTGTGTGTGTGTGTATGTGTGTCTTCCTAAGCAATATGAACCCCCGCAGCCAACAATGCGTTTCTTCCCGCCGCTGATACATTTAGCTAATAAAGTCGGATGACAAAAGTGGGGTTAGTTAGATTGGATTCCACCTCTTTTGTCTCCTCTCTCCACCCGTCCATCCCCTTGGCTGGTGGTCAGCGCTGTTTTGGGGGGAAGAGGGGAGATTTAGACCCCCAATTTAATTTAGCGGACAGGAGTTATGGTAATGAACGTGGGGGACAGAGAAGGGGGCGTGTGAGGAGAGGGGAGGATGGATAGGGAGGAGGGGTGGGGGTCCCCATTTACCTCAGGAACACCACATCCTTCCTCTCCTTCTTCCCCCCGACCCCTCCTTCTCTTCAGCCTGTCTTATTGAGGGACCAGCGGTGACTGTGAAGGGTTTTTAGTGAAAAACGTAATATCATGCAGGATTTTGGGGGGGGGGGCTCTGTATGTATGCACAGAGACAGAAGTAAAGTGACAACAATAGAGGATGGAGAGAGAAAGGAGGGGTCCGGGGGGGTGGACAGGCGCTGGGTCCGGCCCTTTTTAATATATCTGAGTGCTCTGGTTAGTGCTTCAATCTGCTGTACTCAACTAACCTCCTACCCACATTACACACAAACACACACACACATACACACAACTTCTAATACATACATGCACTTACTCTCTGTGACTCATTTTCACCCACATATGCTGTCGCCAGACTACAAGCTCAAGGGCTTTTAGAAGGTGTTTTCGGCAGACCGTACAGCTGATGCTGCTCCTAATTGTACCGTCCACCAGATGAGGGCACAAAAGTATGAAAAACAGAAGTGTTAGATTTTGGTGTTTTAATATTAATTTGGATAAAATTGGATTGTTTTTTGTTTTTTTTCTTATTTTGAACTTTTGTTTTGTTGACAGTCAACTGCCTCTGCTGTCAACACACTGCAGAAAGATAAAAGTGGTACTGTAGATGTGCAATTTCAACGAGCATAAAAACAGACTAAGAGCAATGCTAGACAGCGAGCTATTCCCTACAAGTACCTGGATGGGCTATATGTACTGCATCTAATGCACGCAATGAATCCAGTTTGGATGCTTTTTGAGTGCCTGGTGAGTTAAAGCAAAAAAATCCACGCAAACACACTAAAAAACAGCTGCTGGCTATGTACCTTGCATTACTGGCTCCATTTTGTTGTTTGGAGGTGTAATTTTCTTATTCGTCATAGATAACCGGCCCGATACATATGCCTTGATGTCACGTTGAGACATCTCCAGGAGATACAGTGGAGTCTAATAGCAGAAAATCTTTCACCTGTCTGAAGCATCAACAGTAAACATCAGGTTTTGGTCTCAGACACTCAGATGGAAAGAGCAAGGACCTCTTTGTAGGCCCACCATTTTGTCCCATTGTTTAACAATCATATAGAGTGAGACCCTTGCAGGGTAGAGTCCTCAATAAAATTTAGTCATAAGACATAGTGGGGTTCAAGTCTCTCTGGACTGGAAACACTGTTGCTGTCGTTATCACTATTGCTCTTTATGTGAAACACGAAACTGACACTTCAAACCCTACAAGTTCAGGCGTATTCTCTGGGTGCTGTCAAAAGGCACTCTGGGAAATTCATGAAGAAATCACAAATCTAAGTAGCAGTAGATTAGGGCTGGATGAGGGAAAATAGGCACATTACACCACTTCATTATGTAATAACACCTGAAATGCTGGAATATTACTTTAAATCAAGTCCGCCTAAAGTAGCTCACATTTGCATATTTGCTCAGGTGAGATATTGGTTAAACCATTATTGATAGCACGCATTCCAATACCTTCACCCACACATCTTTAACTATAAATCAGAACATTAGAGAAATATGCTGTTTGGTTAGGAAGGTTACCTAGCAACAAAAAGGTTATTGGTTCAATGTGGGCTGCTGACATCATACTGATGCTGCTAAATTGCCTCTGAACTGGAGAACCTAACCTACAGGGGACACTGTTTGTACCATGAAAGTCTCTAGACGTATGTAGAGAAACAGAAAAAGGAGAGAAATTGTTAGAAAATAGTCACACACAAAAAACAAAAACAAATTTCTGATTAAGATTTTGTTTAGTTTTCATGGAAGTAGGACAGATATGAAGAGTAGTCTTCAGAGCTGTAGTCAAATTCTGTTCTTTCAGCCGCTCTGCATGATTTAAAGTACCTTAGTCAGCCTGTGAAGTTGCGACGTATCCCCCCTCAGACATACTCACGAGCAGTTTTGAACACATAATCATCTTCACACTCTGTGACTCCAATCTCTCCCACATACAGTACACACACATTTACTACATCAGATAAAGGAGCGAAAAAACTCTTTTTTTTCTTTACCCTTTTTTCTCTCCTCCCAGCTCTCCTGCTTATCACTACCCCCCTCCTCTCTTCTTCTTTTATCCTCTTTTATTATCCTCTGCTTTTTTTCCCTCAACAGAGGAGTGCTCAGTCCAGAAATGAAATTAATCTGTTGTACTACACCCCTCCCTTCTTCCTCCCTCCTGCTCCTCCTCCTCTCCTTCTTCCTCCCTGCTTTCCCTCCTCCTCCTCCCGCATCTCAATCTCATTCTCTCTTTGCTCTGTGGGGAGGATTGGACTCGTCACTTTAACCTCTTCATATTGGATATGAATCTGTTAGCCTGCCTGCCCCTCTCTCTAACACTCCCACCTCAATCCACATAGTTCATGCACACACAGAGAAGTGCATGTACACAAATACACACACACAAAGGCACTGTCACACTTATTTACGCACATGCATGCACACACACACACACACACACAGTGGTGAACATAAGCATGCACAGACACTGTACTCACTCACACTTCATTCCACACAGGTATCTAAACAAATCTTTTGACAAATCCCAATCCTCACACACACACACACACACACACACACACGTTGACATCTCTGACAAACGGTCCTCTGGCGGGTTTTTCCCGGTGCTTCAATCAAAGCTATTGATATGAATCTGGGCTGTTTTCTCCATGCTGGCAGCAGCAGCAATATACCAGCTGTACTTTTTAGCAGCTACACATCTTTCATCAGGGCCTGTGCCTGGAAAATAGCTGTTTACAGCCGCCCCCACCACCCTTTTATTCCTGCCACTTCTACATAGAGACAGGCGATATTGTCGGATTTTAGCTTTGGCCTTGGTTGAACCGCCCTGCCTTATTAGTGGGGATATCGAATGAATGAGAGAGGCTTCATACTTCATATGAAAAAGGGAGGCAGGGAGTTGCGGGGAGGGGAGGGGAGGGGAGGGAGACAGAAATGGGGGATGAGGGAGAGAAATGTGGGGAGTGAGTGAGGTTCTCCTTAATGGTTCCCCCTAGGGGTTTTAGCGGCCATGCGAGCTGGTGCAGCCACATACAGTCATAGCAGCGAAATGGGACAGGTGAAGATCCTCTCCCTCCTCCTCCTCCTCCTCCTCCTCTCTAAAGAGTGGTATGAATATGGTAAATCCGCTGTCCGCTTGGCGGCATGATTCTCTCCCAGAAAATGGCCCTGTGTCTGCGTCCCTCGGGGGTATAAGCTAAGGAGATTCTGCATTTAGGCCCAGCACTCACTCCCTTTCTGCTCTCTGGGGGTTTGAAAGGGCCCCGGCTTGCCCCAATCCTCCTATCTATCTCACCACCACAGCAGCAGCAGCAGTGATAGCACACAACACAGCAGCTTAGCTTAAACATGGTGGCTGGAGCTACACAGCTTTCGTTATCTGGATGCATGGCTTTTACACACACACATACACATGCAGAGCCACTATCCATGTCAGTGTCTCGCTGGCTGAGTGAGGTACATTTAGCTAGTGTTCGCCTGAGGCAGTGAGGGATCACCGATGACCATCGTCATGTTCTGTTACACACACACACACACACACACACACACACACAAGGAGTTGTTTTCTGCTACCAGCTCTGCAGCTCCAGTCTTGTCGGGGTCAGAGAACATGGTCGGATGGCAGCTCACTCAGACAGTCTGTCAGTCATCCATTACTGGAGAAGACAAAGCATTCAGTTTATTTGCACCTAGTTGGCCTCCATAGCTGGGAAATACTGACACAATTTAACAGCATAATATTTCTGACTCAGTACTTCAATGTCGATACTGTGAATCGCTCATGGGTATGATTATTGGCTCTTTCACACAGTATTTAATCTCAACTAGATGGTATAATATGATCTCTGAAGGAAAGAATATCGTTAGTAACGTTAGTTTTGTGGCCAAACATCATGTAAGTTCAGCTTAACTGTAATGCAGCCTTTAAGAGCAGGACGAGGTAACATTTGAGCTGTGATTACAATAACCTCAGTCCCAGAAGATATAAAGTAATTACATCAAGATATTGCCATTAAATTGATTTATTTCCTCATTCTACTCGGTAGGTGATTAAGTTGTTCATACAATATACAGCCTATGTGTACATCTTAATCACCTAGGCTTGTAAAATTAAACATTTATTAGGGTCAGGCTGCAGAGAGAAAGAAATTTGGTATCTTGCCCAAGGACACATGACCCGTATATGGAATCAATCCTGTGACCTCTCAGTTGAGGGGCAGTTTCTCTAATCAGCTGACAAATTCTGGTAGGGGCTACTGGGAAACGTAACATGAACTGAAACCCACAGATAAAGACAAGTATGATTTTTTTATTATTAGTATTATTATTCAAACACTATATGTGGAGTGTGAATTAGTGTGGTCATTTGGAAACTTTAAATCGATACTTATTTATCTTAAGGTTTGTGGTAGTGTTATGGTGTGTTATTTAACCACCACCACATAAGCTAACTTTATGTAATTGGATAATGAGCTTCAAATACTGTCAGTACAATGATCACAGAGTAAAGTGCTCCCTGTGCTCATCACAGCAGTGTGCACAAATGTTAGCATTTGAATTTAGACGTGATAAAATATTGATGCAAATGTCCTCAGTGTGCTCACTCATGTGAGTTGAGGCCCAAGTGTGTGTTTGTGTGTGTTTTCAGATGAAATGGACTAAAGTGTGTGTGGGCGTCTGTCGGAGTGTGTGTGTGTGTGTGTGTGTGTGTGTGTGTGTGTCCGAATGTTTTTGTCCTTCAGCTGTGGCACATGTGAGCCTAAGTGTGTTTGCATAGTGCATCTGCCCATGTGTGTGTGCTTGCATATGTGTGTGTATATGTGGATTCATTTCCCAGCCCCCTACTCTCCCTCCCTTCTCCTGGTCAGGGGGGGGGTCCGAGCGCCCAGCGCCCGTGTCATCCCGGACCCCCTCCTCATCTCCTTTGTCTGCTCGTCAGATAGGGAGCGGTCTGTGCGGGACCCTGGGATGCAGGGGGTTGACCTTTACCCTTAACTCCCTAACCCCACCCCTCCCCTCTACGTTGGCCCGGCGATTCATATGCAAGCGACCTGTCACCCGCCTATTCTTTTCTTTCATCTGTCCGCGCCTGGCCAGACTGTTGTGTCACGTCTCAAGTTCAAGTCCTGGGACAGGCCAGGCCATCCGGGGCCACGCCAGGCCACAACAGACCAGACCTGGCAGGCAGCAGGGCTCGGGGGAGGGAGGGGAACCAGTGTTTGGCTGCTCATTTTTTATGGGGGGGTCAGAGAGAGATGGTCAGCCGGTGTTTTGGTTGATGGGCTGGGGTCATACACTGGGGTCAGCTTCACTCTGACAAACATGTCTGTTTTCACTGGTGATTTAGCCTGCTATTAAGCCTGGAAATCATGTTAGTTAGAGAACAAGCTTATTTGGTAATTAAACATGGTCATTTGACTATGATGACGTATTCTCAGTTGCCAGTTTATTAGGTACACCTAGCTAAAACGAATGCAGTCTAGTACAATAGTGCTGCAATACCTTCCTGATGGTAGTAATGTTTGTTGTGTTGTCCTTACGTTGAAACTGCTTTAGAGAGGTGTTGATTCAACTGTATGGTCAGTTTGGTGGATGCAGTGTGTGCTGCTGTTAAATTGTATTGTGTTATACTGACAGGCGTTTATAATATTTTGTTCACCCCATTTATATCAATGAGGGTAGAAATACCTCTCAGTATAACATAATACAGTTTAACAGCACCACAAACTGCAGCCTTCAAAATGACCATACAGTTGAATCTATACTTCCCTGAAACAGTGTATTTCAAGATGATATGGGTGAAAATAATCTCAACCAAATGTCATATAGGATTTCTGTTATTTTAATTTTAAAAAAATACGAATTGACAAACATAACATTTATTTTACATACTGTAGATTCTTTTTTGACTTATTTTTTATTTGTAATATTTACTCTAGATAGGACGATGTGCAGTCAGTTGTGGTTCTGGATTTTGCAATGGCTCTCATTAAAACCAGTGTAGCATTTCACCTTTACAATCTTAAATCGTTCCGTTTTTTTGTCAAGAGGCTCCATTGTAGCCTTTACTGAGGGGCCTGCTTTGGGGGTTGGTGCTGCAGGCTCGGGGTCAGGGTCAAGGTGGGTGGGGCCTGGGTCAGCTAGCCAGACGGACGCACAGACGGTGGACTTGACATTGAGGGGATGAGTGGATTAACAGGATTGGGAGGCTCCTTGTGTTTAAGTGTATTGTCAGTGAAGAAGGCTTGAAAGTGATGATTTTGGCGGGTAAGGGTTGGATTAGTTTGTGTTGGGCAGAGGATTTAAGTGTGTGTGGTTAAAGACTATTTTATTCATGTATGTTATAAGGGTATTGGAAATTAATTCTGTCTCTTATCCATTTTTCATTTGTGGTGCAGGAGGTGACCTTTTGTGAGTTTTGCGCGCAAAGTTAATGCTCTCCTGGCCCTTAAATTTTATCCTGAGCGCACTAATTTATTTTTTTCATTGGAAGGCAGACACATCTTGTAATATCCACTAACAACTGAAGAGTATATGAGAGCACACACACACACAAACATCTACACACTAACACACTGTTCTTCAATTTGTACGTTTAGCGGTGAATGAATGCAATGAATGAACCATCTACTGACAATAACTAAGCTTTCATTAAACTGAAAAATACCTCCATTGTCCCAGCGCAGCACCGTTAGCCTGCAGAGGACACTCTGAGATGAACAAACACCCACTCAGTGCGAAATAATAAAAAGAAAATCTTCGCATTGTACACTCCACATTCCACACACATTATCCTCAGAAAACATACAAATATGTCGTTTTTTGGTTTGTTTCTTTTTATGATTTTTCATGGAAAAGCTTAAAGTAACATTCCTTGAGGAGATGCAGAGCCTCATAAAGTCCAAGGATACGTTAAGTGGGAAACCAATTTTTTTAGGCATCTGACATTTAACCCACTGCTTGTGTTTGTGGCATTCTTGCTGATAATGGAGTGGAGTTTGTTTTGAAAGCATCCCAATTGACAGCTGATTGAGCTGGCCTGAAGGTTATCCAGCAAATGGAGAATGACTTCTGCCCTCTAAGAGCTAAAGCTAGCCAGCTGGTAATGGTTGTTCTGGGATGTATGTAGTCACAGCACTCACTTGCCAATGTTTTTCATTTTTCAGATGAGCCTATATTGTATGCTGAGGCTACAAATTGACAAAAGAATGGTGTTTATTTTATAACACAGTATTTAAATTGTAAGGGTAACGTGTGCCTGTCTTTCTGTGTATGCTTTGTGTGTGTGTGTGTGTGTGTGTGTGTTTGTGTGTATAATGCATATCTGTGCGTCTGTTTGTATCTCTACATTTAACAGTTGCAGAAGCTGTTTAAATTGTTGTTTTAAGTAGAAAAGTTTGATTTAAACAGATTTTAGGGCTAACACATTACAGAAATGTTGAGACTAAAGTCACCATTAGCTGACATCTTTAACTTTGATCATCCTTTGCTGGAGAATTGTGTTCTTGCAAAAGCCACTGAAACAGCGTTCAGACACACAAGCTGAGACTAATCAAAGGTAGGATGGAAGTGTGACCAAAATATCAGCGTAACGCAAGTTGAAAAACATTGATTCTATCAGAACTTGTCTGACTTAGTTTGATTAGTTTGGACGCTTTCTGTGCTGCAAATTAACAGTCCCTGTGTTGCTTGTTTGACATTCAACAGAGGTGAAGCTATTGTCTGTGAGTCCCCCTGACACTATATATACTGTATATATATATATGGACATGTTTGTGTGTGTATGACTGTGTGTGTCCAGTGTGTTTCTTTCTGGCCTTGACCCACATATCAGTGTGCTATAATGAGTTCAATGGAGACAAATCTTCTAGAGACAGAGAGGGTTATTTCTTAAACTAAAATGCACCCATTCACTGTTAAACAAATGGTAACAGTGCATTAAGATTCATCCCATCCATATGTGCACATTTGAATGTAGTCCAACACTAAAACAAGATACATAGCACATAAAAAAAACAGATAGTCTTACAAAATGACAAAAAAGAATAGACTTCTAGATGCAAAAAAGAATCAATTTATCACATTATTATATTTTCTCTATGATATGAGACTGTTTACCTTGGCTGCACGCACCTGACACTTATTATTATTGAAAAGCCTGGACTCAAGAGCACAAATCCTTTCACGTCTTGTCTCGTTCAAATTGACACCTAGTCAAAAGTAAATAGTGAGAATTTGTAAAAGAAGCAGGTGTCTTACTTGATATCATATATATATATATGTATATATGTGTGTGTGTGTGTGTGTATATATATATATATCTATATATATATAGATATATATACACAATTTTGGTAAATATTTAACTCCTAGTATCATTTTTTTCCGAAAATTGGATGGAACTCTGTAATGTTTAAGGTTTATGCTTTTGTGTCGCCAGTCCTACACTGCATAGGTGTGTATGTGTCTGATTACAGATTATACAGTAAGTTTGGAACCACATATGTCATACATGCAGTGGTGGTTTAAACTGACTTAAACCTGGATGGCACAGAGGATTCAGTTTCTGTTTTTGGAAAAATTGCCCTGCGATCCAGGTAAATCCATGTAGCTGGTAATTTTAGCATTTTTCTTTTTTCTTGCTTGAACTGAAAGCTTGTTTTTTATGTACTGAGTTATATGGACCATGAAAGTTAACACCTGATATTACAATTTCAGAAAAATTCAACAGAAAATCCTTTCTGCGTTCCTGAAGATTGCGCTTTTTACCTGACAGTGATGGCACTAACATGAGCATGCAGCCTGTCATTGATGGCAATTGCCACTTTCTTCTTCTGTTGCTGAGTGGTGAAATCACTATGTTCCAACTTGTCAGTTTTCTCCCTTCTATGTTTTTACCTTTATATTGATAAAATTACACACAGTACATATATAATTTTCTTGAATATGTGCAAAATGAAAAAATACCTCTTTGTTGAAACATGATGCCATGATTCTAGCAGATGTGGAAAACAGTAGAATGTGTTTTCTTTTTATAGTATCTTCCTCACTTCGCTCAGCATTAGCCAGCGTCAAATGTAGTGGTCACCAGTGGCTACTCTCAGGCTTAATAACCATCTGAAAAACAGGGGAAATCCAATAGAGCTCTGCTGCAGCCGTAGTCGAGGGTAAGACAGCGTGAAACGGCTCGCTGGTGTTAAAGCCAGAATTTGTGATCTAGATAAAAAGACGATTTTTCTCAGGTGGTTCAACAAAATAATGATCAAATACTGTCTGTTGGGGTTTTTTAACGAGATAATGTTTTAATAAGATATAAGAAAGATTTTTTTTTCTTCAAATATTGGCATTCTTTCCAAATCCCACCACACACTTCCTCCCTCACACCCACAGATTAGTTAACAAGCGCGGTACAGTATAAGCTTGGAAATGGCAGATGATCCAAACACACACACACCTATCACCGCATCCTCCACACCACCCTATCCTTCCCCCAGGAAAAAAAAAAATGAGAGAAAGAAAGAGAGAGAGAGGGGGAATGGTGGTGGGTGGGTTTGGTGAAAGGACAGAGAGATGGATAGATGGAGAGAGAGCTTTGGTCAGAGAAGAAAGAAAGTGAGAGAGAGAGGAAGGGATGGACAGACAGAGAGATACATCAGAGAAAGGGAGAGAGAGAGATGGCTCTAAGAATAAAAGGAGAGGAGGTGAAGATGAGTACTAAGAGAATGGGAGAGACAGAGAAAAGGGGAGAGAGGGTGGGCTGGCAACAGACAGACAGACAGTGAGGCATTAAAATTCATGGCCTTTTTTATTTTCCGTGCTGAAAATCAATACTGTCTACTATGGATGAGGTGAGATGTGGACAACAGCGGTTGCCGGCCAAAGCAGGGGGGAGGGAAGGAGGGAGGTAGGGAGGAGACAGAGAGAAAGGGTAGGGAGAGAGAGAGGGGGGTGTCGTCAATATTAGCAGTGACACAGCCACTGCAGGCCAAGGTAGAGTTGGAGAGGAGAGAGAGGCACGGGGGGGGGGGCGGTGTGTGTGTGTGTGTGATGGAGCGGGGGGTAGGGTAAGGTTCATTAAGTCTGACCAGCAGAGCTTTTGGCCAACGTAGCAGCAGCAGGCCTTTTGTCCGAGGGTCCGGACACACACACACACACACACACAGATGGATGGACTGATGGATATTACCCCTCTTTCCCATTGTAATTTACAACCCCCTCAGAAGCTCCATCATTCAGGCAATGGTGTGTTTGACTAATGTCTGGCAGATGTTCTAACGCTACACGCCAACTATTGTCGCAGGGCTGGGGTCAGTTCGCTTCTAATTCAGGAAATGGAGATTCTTCTGCGCTCAAAAACTATAAATCTTCCACCATGAAAAGCCTCATCCCTTCAAGGCTCTGTGGTTATTACATTAGTTTCATTTTACACTTTAACTGCATGCAACGGCCACCAAGCCTGTACTGTGCATGTCATCCTTCTGAACAATGTGGAGGGCATGCATTCTGTCTTTTGGTCAAATTATGGAAATACATGCACTTACATGCTGGATTTAACTTAAAGAAAATAGTATAAAGCCCTCAAGTAATTTTTTTTTCTATGTTTTGTTGTATTCTTGATTATGTTAGTGGAGCAGCTGAGCACCAAAGAATCCATACACACAGTAAAGATGATCCTCAAGGGTGTTATGGTTTTCATACAATGCTTACTGAAGTGTGCATACTCTGTACTAAGGTGTTGTCTAGTCAGTATTCACTCTGTAGAGTAGAAAATCAAGAGAAAACCTCAAAGATCCTCATCTGTCTTTTATATTAGATGTGTTTTTTCAGAGTTGGTGTAACGTCCTTTTGACTACATGATGTAAACCCAATGCTGCTGGTGAATTAATTTAGTATTTAAAGGAAAGAAAATAACTTCAAGTATTTTTCAACCTGTGTCTTATTTTTTTAATTGTGGCCATTCTAATCATGGGTCACGATAGCTTTGCACTTGCCGCCTCCATTGTAGAGATTTAGGAGACACGACTCCAGCAAAGCAACGTATATCAGGGCAGCTAGTTTGTTTGGACAGCAAATTGGTCTAGAATAAAATTGTTAACAACAATCAATTTAGGGAACTATTTTCTGTTTATTTTGGACCCATAGAAAGGCGTTATTTGGAAAGCCTTTGGAGGCTCACACTGCTTGCCCTGATATACATTGTTTTGCCGGAGTTTCTAAAATGGAGGTGGCAACCGTTAGTCAGAATGGACACATGACAATAAGACCCAGGTTGAAAAATAATTACCCTTTAATGTATGAGAATGTGTTAGAGGTGACCAAGTTCAGTTGCAACCAAACAAGGTTAAAGGGGAACTGAACCGATTTTTCACATCAAAGTCTGTTTACAGGTCTTGGGGAGTGATACTGCATATATGAAAAAGGTTGTTTGAAACCTTTTGAGGCCACAGAGGAAGCTGCCCGAAATCTGATAAATTACCTCAAGTGATGTCACTTGAGTCAGCGTCGGTTGGGTCTTAAGAATCCAAGTTTGAAAATGAAATAAATCTGGGGGTGTGGAGTTAGAAAGAAGTGAGCTCACCAGACTGCTGTAGCCCACTCTTCATCTCTGCTTGAGGCTAGCGGCTCGAGGCTACATTAGCCGCTATCAGTATAACACACCCAAATCTTTGACTGAACTGTCGGCGGTCGAGTTGCATTGTGGGTAGCGTAGGCACCAGATTTTTGTGAAAATATTTATACCTCGGAACAAGACCAATGTAGCTGAAGCTGAAACCAATCTACTAATGGATTTGTTGCTAATTTGAGACCCATGACAAAATACTACAGGGATAAATGTAAGAGCTGCTCGTATCATTTTCATTATGATCATGATCGCTGTGATTCCTTGATGTAACATGTATATTCCAGCCTCTGTTTTTTGCCGTTGATAGTTTTGGTGCTAGACTTTCTCAATTTTTCCCAGAAGCCTTGTTACATCCTATTTGTGAAGGGGACGTTGCCACTGACAAATAAGGTGAAAGACAGTGTAGATGTTGTCAGCAGCTGCTTCTAGTCTGTTGTAAATACTCAAATATCTGATAACTTGTGGCATTCATTAGTGCATGTTACAGTAAAATACTTATTTTGCATGTAGCACCTTTAACTTTTTAGAGATTCTACTGTCTGAGTATTTTAAGCCTTGAGCAGGACTTTGTTTTTAGTTCAGTGTGGATATGCAGTTTCTGGCAGTGTAGCATCTTGCACGTCAAGATAAAACTCTGCCTCCTTTCAGGCAGACAGAGCGACAGGAAGACAGAAAAGAGGGAACATTTTGACGTGGAATAGATGCCGATATGACAGCCGGTACTATCACTGAACAACCTTTAGATATAACAACGAAATGGAAGTTGAGAAAACATCTGTAGTCAACCGTAGCTGTTGTCTGCAACGTTCAAATCTTCCTATCAGTCTCCAGAGATGTTTACATATGAAGTTTAATGTCATGTTGTGATAATTCAGCAATCACCTAAGTTGGTCTTGAACTTCCTGCATGTTGTCACACATCAAATGGCGTGCTGGTACCGAACCATCCCACAGGCCGCTGTCTCTTTCCTTCTATACAAACAGGCAGTGTTGGAGACCCAGGGCTAGTGGTTACTATGGGGATAAGGGAGAGAGAGAGAGTCTGAGTGAGTGAGGTAGAGAGAGGCAGGCCGTGGTTTTGAGGTGTAAAGCGTCATAAATAATGGAGACTGCACCTCACATTGAAATGCAAAGGCTGGAGCTCGGGCCTGAGCAGAGGTAATGCTGGCTTTTTGAAATTTATTTTTCATAAGCGACCCCAATCACACACACATACACACCCACTCTTCCTTATAAACAAAGCAAGTCTGCCCACCCACCCCCCACCCCCCCATCCCATACAGAAAACATACTTTAACATACGCTTGCATTAAAAATTTCATCAAGTCTGCCAGAGTAGATTGTATTTTATTGAATTCAGTCATTCATCAATCGCACGTCAGAAGCAATATCAAAGTGAGGCTAGTTACTGAGGCATCCTCGTAGTGATATATATCAAAATATTTCATCTTTTCCCTCAGTGGAATGAAAATTTGATGTGGTAATAACATGTCTGCATAACGTTTATGTGGGGCAGGTATTAAAAAGCTGCATCCCTTATTTAAAGTTGTTGATAAACTGGAGTTAATTTTATTTTCTGTTTATTCTTTTTTAAATTGAGATTTAGTAAAATTTCTACGTTTTTGATCACACCTCATCTCTGTGTGAGAGCGAGAGAGTGGGACAGAGGAGAGAGACCAGACATTGTGTATGTGCATTTATGTATATGTTTGTGTGTGTGTACGTGAGTATACACACTCCTTTGTGTTGCATTGTGTCCACAGTAACATGCCAACGTCAGCTGAAGAAAAAGAAGCCAGACATTCAGCCAGAATGTGGATGAGACTCCTAACTATATATGACTGACTGAGGCCACTCATATGTAGCTTTTCCGTGTGTGTGTGTGTGTGTGTTTGTGTGTGTGAGTGAGAAAAGAGAGAGTGAAGCAGGAAAGAGAGATATGGCCACCACAGTGATTTTTCTGCACAGCGACGAGAGTTTTTTTACACCAACATGCGGTTATCAGTTCCAGTCATGTTTTTAAAGGATTGTGACCATTGGAGGATGTAGATAGGGGTTCACATAAATGCATCATCCCTGATTAGACATTACTGATGATGCTTCACAGAAAAAAAAATGTTTTTTTCTTTCACTATAACATCTTAATCAGTGTCATTTGTGCAGAAAAACTAAGCAAAATACGTTTTATTTCCTGGTAGCCTTGTGGTTCAAAACGCTGAATATATAATCGTAACCCCTTCAGCTGTCTACTGTGCACTACTTAATAAAGGCAAAAATGCCCCCAAAAAATTTTTAAAATAATGTATTATAATAATGTATCAAGTTTTCCAATTCAGATCTCAGATTAGATATCACATTAATTGACAGATGAATGCTGTATTTCAACATTATCTCCAAAATTCTTCACTTTTTTATAGCATATAATGTGATGTATTGACTTGGGGGGAAGAACTTAAGCTTTTAACCAATACCTTAAAAAAAAAACTTCTTACACTCAAAACCTTTAAACACTCTTCATTCTGAAAACAAAGTTTATGTAGTCATTCAAGACATTATTAAATAAAATACCTGAAGGACTACAGGACTTGTTTCAGTTGTAAAAACATCACTTTATTGTTGGGGTCAATTAAAAGGCGGCAGGACTTGAGTGGGAACAGAAGCGTTCTGTCGCTAGAGGTCCATAAATGTCCCAGATCACTTAATGTTCCTTTTAAAGGCTGAAGAAGGTATGTGGTAACTTCACTGTAGCGTCTTCCACCTGTCTCTGTCTTGTCTCTCCGCACCATCTGTGCTAAGACGCTTTCAGAGAGGTGTAGGACTATTCTGTATAATCAACATAGCAATCAGCGCCACTCTCCCCCTGACACACACGCACACACACACACACACACACACACACACAGCGTGGAGGCTAGCTGGCGTCAGGCCAGAGCATCAATAAAGCCAGTGTGAGTTTGAGAGCCATTTAAGGGCCATTTCGCCCCAGACCTACAATCCTCCATACTGCTCACTACAGCACCTTGGTGACCATCAGCCTGACCCTGTGGAAGGAGAGATAGAGTGAGAGAGAAATGAAGAGGGGAGGAAGGCAATGAACAGGGAGAGGCAGGACTGAAGAGAGATACAAATTGAGATGGAGAAATTGTGAATGAAAGAGGGAGAGTGGGAGAAAAGAGACAGTAGAGGAGAGAATTAGAAAATAAAGGAGAAAAACGAAAGTGATGATGAGGGAGATCTAGAGACAAAGAGAAGCTGCGTTTCTATCCACCTTTCAAGCTAATGTTGAGCAAACTTTTGAGAGGTTGCAAGAATAAAAAATGAACTAGGATGCATGTATTAAGCTTCTATTTTTGCTTTCATCAGCAAGTTCAAGTTTGCGACCTGAACGTCAAACAATAGACAAGAAACACTGAAATGGACTTTGCAGAGAGACTTGAAACTTGACACTTGAAAAATATTTTAGACTGGTCTGTATAATGTTAGGCCAGTCTTAGATTAGTCTGATGCGAGTTAAATAGGTTCACAAAAATAACAAGTCTTAATTTAAATCTAAAAAGTTAGCCCACCATCCAGATCACCCAGAATTAAGATCCATGTTTCCATGGTAACAATCAGTGGCTCAAAATGACAAATAATTAAAAAAAAAAGGAAAACATAGCTCATAATTTGTGGTTTGTTAACAGTGTTGTGGAGCGAGTAATGACAAGGGATGGAGTGTATAGAGAGCGCAGAAGACATACATCAGTGAGAACATCGGTCAGTCCATCCATCCATTTTCTATACCGCTTATCCTCTTAGAGGGTCACGGGGGGCTGGAGCCAATCCCAGCTAACATCGGTCAGTCGTTTTATTTATTTTAATTATCCTGAGCGTGACTGACGAGTTAGCAGAAGTACTGAGCTCTGACACTTTAAGAAATCTCAAGGCCATTTTTCCAATTAGTCCTACTTAAAATAGTCAAGAACTAGACAGCTTTGCAATGAATTAACTTAGACGTCTATATGCAGTTGGGCTGTTAGTTAGGTTAGTTAGTTTTAGTTAGTTAGATCTAATCCATAGTCAAGCCAAGTCTGTCTTTGTTAAATCAGCCCTTGGAATTAAGACTTAACTTGAGACTTGAAAGCAAAAACATCAAAAAGTCATAAAAACTTAATGAACAATAAAACAATCAGTCAATAGGACAGTGTCACAGGCCTTCCATAGCCACACAGCTTGAATATGTAATTATTAGGACTGTTCATTGCTTATGAAGTCTTTTGAATTGACTCTGACTTGCCCCCAAAACTCTTGAAAGCAGCAGTGGTAATTTCCTAGTGTACTGGCTAATGATCATACTGTAAAACCACAATGAGTTTCTACACATGGAAGTGAGAACTGGTAGATTTCTGAGATGATGTATTGGATGGATATTTACTGTAACAGTCAACCTCTCTTTTACTTTTTAGAATTCAAAGGTACGCGTTCGAGACAGGTGTTTAGGTGTCTCTACCGGTTTTCCGGTACGCAAATGTAACATGCACACAAACATGCACTGGTTTCTGAGGAGCGTTAGGTCCCCTAGCGATGGTTTCCAGTCCCCATGGAGCGTCTCAGGATGATGTTAAACATGTCCTTTTTCCATCTCTCTGCTCATCCATCTCTTTCTTTCCTCCTCAAATCCGTGTTTTGTCTTCTCCCTCCTCTTCTTCATCCCTCTATCCAAAGCTTCCTCTTCTTCAGATTTGCTCCCCTATTAAATCCGTCCACAGTGGATCTGTCCACTTATTGATCTCCTTACACTCTCTTTTCTCTTTACATTTCATGCTAAGTCATCAAATACCCACCTGTCATTTTCATTAACACTTTTACTATCATCGCTTAAATTCATCGACCTCATGCCTCGCAGTGAGATTTCTTGCCGCTCATCTCTTCTTCGCCACCTCTCTCTCTCACTCCTCTCTCATCTGGCTTTAATTCATTTTCTCTTTTTATTCGCTCGTAATACTCTGTCTCTCCACTCACTTTTTCATCTGTCGAGTCTCGGTCTCGTCTCTCTTCAGGCCCTCACCATCTCGTCTGTCTCCAACTATCCCTCCTTCCGCTGCCCTACATCCCTCCCTCCCACCCTCCCTCCCTCTCTATTGATCCAGCCATAGTTTTCTGTCTTCCCTGTGCTGGCTGGCTGGCTTTAATCAATATAGATAATTGTCTGCTTTCTCTTCATGCCAAACACACTGTGTTTTTTCTCAATGAATCCAGGTCTTTCCCCTACGCAACCCGCCTGCCCCTCCCTTCTTCACTCCACGTGGGAATCCCTCCGTTAATGACAGGAGATAACCTGCTTTCCTTACCGATTTTCTCCTCCTCCCCCCCAATCCCTCTCACCCCCTCCCTCTCGTTCCCTTGTTCATCGATTACCGTGAGATATCGCCCCGCATGCCCCTGTCAACAAATGTAAACACACCGGGCCACGTGGCTTGCCTGTGAGTACAAACACACGGCGATATACAAATATTCAGATTTACAAATGTACACTGAGTTAGACCAACACATGACCACGCGCGGTCAGGTGGGAGCCACCAGAGAGATCCCGATATGACATTATAAGCACACTTGGCCCTTTGGTATGAGAATATGTCTGAACCAGTACTGCAAATATTATTACATTTTCTTCCATTTGACGGCATTCAGAGGCTGAAAAAACCCCTTTCATTCCAATCTAACACATCACTTCCTGTGTACCACCTTACCTGGAACAGCTTAGTGTATAGAACTACAATTTTCATTAACTGATGTATGACAAAGGAAAATTATATAGGGAAAAAATTGTATCAAGTAATTGAGGTGCCAAAATATCAAAGCAAAATAGTTTAAAAACAGGTAGAAATTCAATGCCAGACATATTTACTTCAGGTTTACCACAGAATCTGTTGGAAATATCACGTGCTCATTAGCAATGTCAAAACCTAGCTTGTTTATCAGATGAAAATGAATTTGGGTACATTGTTGTAGTTACTAAGCAAGTCGCTCCCATCTCATAGATGTTCGGTTGGTCCATGCAGATGTGCCAACAAAGGAAGTTCTGCGTTCTCTCACACCGCTCATCTGACCTCTAATAATCTACAGGTCAAAGTACAGTACCTTGACTTTATAGCGACAGTTCGGCTTACAGTTAGTCAACTGTTGTTAGTCACCAACGTCACCGTCAAAGCATCAATCACTTATACTTAATAATAGCAATTTACCAGATTAAATGGAGTCACAAAACAAGTTTGGACAAATAAAGCTGAGCAATTACTGGTGAAGGCTTGAGAAGGCCAACATCAACCATATATCCATGTAAAAAGCAACATATTAGATACAGTCATTGTGTTCGAGCTCTTCTGTGGCTTCCTGAAAGAGTTGCAAACAAACTGCACAAAGAACAAATATGAGGACTGGGAAACAGTCAGGCAGTAAATAATTTCTATTTTTAAAGTTAAAGATTTAAGAGGACTTTTTTGCTGACTTTTTGAATTGCTTAGATGTACTAAAACTGTATCCAGCTGCTGTCTACGTACATTAAAGATGACACACGACCGATAACAACTTTATTAGCTCTGTAATTTGATTCTGTTTGTGCCAGATAGTGTGTGTAATTAGCTGTTATTTGTTACAAAAGTAAATTGCTTGACTGCTTTGATTTTTATGATTTGGTTTGACGTACACTCAGTAGGTACATCTAGGTAAAACTACAACAGTCTCGTACAAACATAGTTTGTGGTGCAGTTGAATTGTATTGCATTATACTAAGAATAGTTTTAAATTTTTTGTCCCCCACATTTTTATCAATGTGGGTAGGCCAATTCAACATACAGTACCTTTGTAACATAAGTGTGGAGCAGAATTTTTTATGTATGTGTCACTCTTTAAATTCTGTTAATTCTTTACCTGTATTTGTCACATTATCCATCTTTTCAGGTACAAGATTTAGCTCACTGAAAAATAAGTAGAAACATGAAAAAAATTAAACCAACTGTAATAAGGATTAATGTCCCCAGTTATCATACACCATTTAAAAGCGCAAGGACCAAAGATGGCAACACACATGAATCGTTTTTCTTTCCAGTCTCCTGCTCGTACGGAAATCAGTATACCAGACCTGCACATGAAGGCAAACATCTGAAACGTACACAATGCAGCCGCTCCCTAACAGCATGTGGTCCTGGCGTCCACACAATTAGACGCTATAGGGGGGTATGGCAAGGCCACGCTGTAATTACATAGCTCTATATGAAGCTGAGTGGGGTGGCGACGGGGGAGGCAAAGGGTAGCGTGCACTATATATTGTGCTGCATTGTGACCTGAGCTGCCGCATTGAAAACCTGGCTTACAATCAATAGTGTATCATCGGAGTGAATAGAGAGGTGAGAACATTGAGTCAAGTCAACTTTATTTATACAGGCCAATATCACAAATCACAAATTTGCCTCAAAGGGCTTTACAATCTGTACAGCATACGACACCCTCTGTCCTTAGACCCTTGATTCAGATAAGGAAATAAAAAACCTTCAACAGGGAAAAAACATAGAAGAAACCCCAAGAAGAGCAACAGAGGAGGGACGCCTCTCCCAGTACGGACAGACATGCAATACATGGCGTGAGTACAGAATAGACAAACATAAGAAAACTACACTATGGACAATCAGGATGACAAAATTATAGACAGACTGTAAACTTCTAAGAGGAATGTGGAGGTGCCGTCACACAGATAGACACACAAGAGGCAAAGCTCAAGCACAGCATTCACAACAAGGAACCAGATCCAAAACATCTGGAAAACGGTTCTGACAGGCAGGGGAGAGAGAGAGAGGGAGAAGAGAAAGAGATAGGCGCACAGCTTGGACGCTCATATGCTTGTGGGACAACAAACAAACAGAGTTAGAGAGATGCAGTGGTTTTCAGAAAGTTTACAATGTTCTTGTCGGCAGGACAGACATGGACTGTGAATACTAGGCTTAATAGATTCATTGAGGCTGAGACTGACCCACCGGAAGGATAATGGTAACGTGGCTGGGTTCCCTGATTCTCTCTACATGATGCCAGCACCCTCAGATTAGTCTCTATGTCAAAAGCTCTGGCCCTGGGTAAACAGGAAACAGTGGCTGGCGATGCTAATCTAACGTTGCGGGTCATGGAGTCCCCTATTACTAGCATTTGTTGTTTCACCCTGTCGGCAGAGGAGGCACACAGGCCAACAGGACTTCTACTAATGGGAGTGGCGAGAGTTGAAAACCAGTTTACAGTCGGAAGGGGTGACCAGACCAGGTCACACAACCTGTAGCTTGCTCTTGCGAGCCTTCCCACACTGCTACACCGGGATAAACTGTGCTTCATCTGCCAACGAGGCTATGCTAGAGTGCCCGATGAGCTGTTTTAACTGACGGACACGTCTCTCTAGAAGAGACGCCCGATCTGCAAAGGCGGAACGTTTAACGTAAACCATCGTACAACAACACAGTTAGCAAGGTTGCTTTAGCTGTGGGTGACTAGAGGCTAAGTTGTAGGCTAGGCTAAGCTAGGCTCAGAGCAAAGCTAACAGGGCAGCAACAGAGGCTACCCCCTAACACTGAGATCGTTTAGAAAATTAACAAAAAGTAGGAAGTCTAATACGATATGGACTTAGCACAGAGAGTAACAGAATAGATAAGTAGAAGAGTGAAGAAATAAAACTGAAAATCAAGGAGGGAGAGAGTAGACCGCGGTTGTCAATCTCACGGAAATCACGATGTGCGTCACGGGAACCAGCATCACATCGTCGAAGCAGCATCCATTGAGATGTACATAGGCCTATACTGTAGGCACACAACTGCAGGGTCGAGGTGTGCAAGATCACGCTGTTAATAAAGTGAAGAACAGTTGTACGCACATGATCAAACACACACAGATGCAGGGGTTTAACAAAGAGGAAAGATAGGAGCGAATACAAACGGACACTTTGCATCACATGTTCAGCCTTCAAGAAGACGTGTGGGACGTTAAAGCAGAAAAAAAAGAAAGTACAGAACACAACCAAGGCCGTGACATGTAGCAAGAAGGTCCATACCACAACAGCAATAACATGTATGATCATCAGTGTGAAGGAGAGTGTGTACTGTTTGTGTTTCAGTTGGATGAAGGCAATTTGAGCCACACAGAAGATTTTCTTCTACTCAGCTTAAATTTCCATTTCTTTTTTAATGCAGTCTGTAAAAATCCTCAGCAGAAAAAATTACAATAATCAAAACATTTGAGTGGTGATTGCCGTAATGTATTCAAAGTTCAGCATAAAGGAGAAGATGAAGAAGAAGAAGCCACACAAGCCTTCCTTATCTCACCTCTCTTTCTCTCTCTGCTCTGTAACTTTACTAGCCACCGCCACTGAGAGACCGAAACTAACCGCAGCATTTCGGCCATTTTGAGCTTGTTGTGTAGAGCGTGTTTGTGCGTGTTGTGTGTGTGTATACGTGTACTTGTGCACGTTGTGTCTGTGTGTGTGAAAGTGTGCTGGTGCAGAGAGAATGGACCCTTATCCAATTTGTACTGGTCAGTAGTGTGAAATGGCGGTAGGTCAGTCAGCCAGGCAGCGTGTGTGTGTGTCTGTTTGTCTGTGTGAGAGTGTGTGTGCATGCGTGTTAAGGAGAGAGTGGTCTTAGTAGCACATAACACTGTGGTGGTCCCGCATGTGCCAGCGTGCTTTCATCTACAGTGAATACCGACCAATGCGCGCGCGCACACACACACAGAATAAAGGACATGATTATAGTACAAATAATAAAGAGACATAGTGTAAGGAATAATATTATAGTGAAAAGTATAATTGCATCCTGCTGGCATCCCTGTTGTGTGTTACAGTCTAAATGCACGTACACACACATTCATTCCACCCACGAAAAGATAGACTTTTCCATTAAATTGGTCGTTATTGTATAGTCTACCCCCTATGGATGTGAGCCATACAATGACACAAAACACACACAGACCTATTCTCTCTATGGCTGTTACAATTATCTCTGCTCTGGAAGCCTGTAATTGTGCGTGTGTATGTGTGTGTATCTGTAATGGACTTTTGTTACCTTGACCTCACTGATGTGATTATTTTCAGTGTATTTGTTTTTATTTATGTCTATATTTTCAGGTGTTATAACAACCATCAAAGCCGCTTTAAGGAATCTTAAACTGCCTCTATTACATGCTTTAGATTTTAAATTATTAACTAGAGAAAAAATGTTTTTGCTTACAAAATAGTGAAATAGTTCTGATGGAAAAAAAAAAAGGCACCTGAAAGCTTTTATCGTCGTTTTGTTTTTTGTTTTCCAAGGAATTCACATAAACTCAAGTAAATTTTAGAATCGCCTCACATATAAAATTTCCTTTAAAAAAACAAAACAAAGTGAAGCACAACATTTCAGAGAGACATTTCTAAGCCGGCCTAATGCCGAAGAAAATCTCTCCTGATCAAACCTCTGGTCAAACAGCAGGTGATTTGCAGCGTCTGTAAAAGGTTACACGGTGCACATACAAACACATACAACCCACATGAAAATACACTCACACTCGCTTAATGACTCAGTGGCTTAGCAGCACCACAGCCATTGTCTACATCTGTAATTGTGTATTTTTCTGAGTGTGTGCGTGTCCATGTGTCATTTGGTGAGTGAACATAAGTGGGTCTGGGGCAGTCTGTTGATGGAAGGAGTGTAAAAATAGAGAGATAACAGCCACTCTGGAGCGAAAGAGTTTAAGGAGGAGGGGGGTCAGAGCAGGGTGGCCTTGAGCACCCATTCTTCCCTCCAGCCGTTGATTTGTCCATCTCTCTCTCTCTCCCTATTCTTCTCAATCTATGTCTCTCTCTCTCTCTCTCCGTGGCTGGCTCGCCGATTCGTTCAGCCCACCTCAACAAAATGGAGTTTGTTAAGTGGAAGGCAGCAACGGTGGCCAGGTTACTGATTCAAAGTTGGAAGGCTTGAATCCCAGATTCTGTCTGTCTGGGAAAGCCTTGAAGGAAAACATTTGATTTGTTGTGTCTTATTTCTATTTTTTTTTTTTTTTTATGTAGTAATTTATGTTGGTCATGCTGTTTCTATGCGGCCACTTTAATCGAAGATATCTTGGATCATTGTCCACCAATCAGAGGAGGCCATTTGCTGCCATTCATTCTTGTAGATCATGAAAATAACTTCCACTGAACAAGATAATTCACCTAATATGCTCCTTCTCACTATATCTCTCAATCCTTTTCTATCTATCTCTTTTTTTTTTAAATAAAGATTTTCTTTTAATATTTGAAAAAAATTAAAACTTGATATCTGGTTTATCTCTAAATGACACCAGTATTCTCCTCTCTGCTTAATATCTACATGCTCCAGCAGCCAAAAGTAAAAGCTTAACATGTTTGTATAAGAATAAAAGAGTGAGTCATTGGTCCCCATGTCTCTCCACCGGCCCTCTGCCCCTAGGAATGCTGGGAAGTTGGGTGCACAGTGAGGAGGCACGGGGGGGCAAATCATACCACTCACCTTCCCCCACCATCACCTCCTCTCATCCCTGGCTCCATCCCATCCCTCTGTCCCTTGGGGTGATTTCAGAACCTGCATCCCCATCCCATCTTATCCTTAAATTCGGAATCTGCCTGAAGCGTCCTGATCCCTGCCTGCTGGAACTGAGGACCGTCACGCTCCCAGATTAGGGATTTCTGATGCAGCTCTGGTCAGGACAGCAGCTCAGCCCTGCAGCCTGGGATTGTGTTTTGGCAATGTGTGTGTGTGTGTGTGTGTGAGTTTGTGTATTTCTTCATGTGAGTTGCTGCTACATATGAGCGTATTCATGTGAGCCTTGCTGCTCCTGGCGAACGTGTTTCACCTCCGCTTGTGTGTGTTTGGGTGGAAAGTCTTTTTACGAGAGAGATATCATGTTTTCATTCGCTCTCATTTACGCTTTGCTCTCGCCGGTGCGAGAGCTTTCTGTGTTCGGGTGCGTTGATGTTGCACGCAGGTAAATAAAAGCCGCCGCGCTGCGTCTCTTGACCTCTCAAAACAAGAAAAGGAGCCTGCAATTTTAAAAGTGAGAGAAAAAGAAGGAGAGGTAGAATGAAAGAAGAGGGAAGGGTGTGTTTGGCTGGTGTGAGGTGGGGCGGGTGGGGCGAGGTGGGGGCTATAGGCAGCAGTCAGAGGCCTCTGCGAAAGGGCCTCCAGTGTGTGCGGGTCTGGCTACCCCCTCTGCGGGGCCCCGATCGATACAAACTCAGAGCAATAAAGCTTTCCCCCTGTCATCTCCGCAGAATACAAAGCAGAGCAGGGAAGGGAAGGAGGGGAGGGAGGGTGAGGAGGGATGGGGTGGTGGGGAGGGAGGGGAGCTGTTCCGCTAGCCACACCAATTTCCTAACCCCCCTTTTCACCTCCCTCTTCTTCTTTTCCTCTCCCCCTTTTCCAACCCTAACCACAAACCACCTCACCCTCCACCTTTCCTTTGCCTCCCAATGCTCGCTCTTCTTCTTCTTCTTCTCCTTCTTCTTCTTCTTCTTTTCCCTCCCCATCCTGTTGGCGTCAGCCTCAGCCAAAGCGAATAGACTGACAAGCTGCCTGTATTTTATAATTAATGCTGTTTGAATAAATACACTTAATAATTCATCGTTGTTATTTAAGGAGAGATTGATGGATTGACTGAGAGAGAGAAACAGAGCAAAGATCAGATCTGGAGAAAGGTGGGAGAAGGACGGCGAGAGGAAACTAATGCAGCGCTGTATGGTGATAGAAAGAGAGAGGGGTTTAAGTAGAGGGGGTAGGTGCTGGTAACAGAATGGGGATGGGGTGACGGCCGTCGACGAAGGGGGGAAGGGAGTAGAGGTATTACACTGAGCGAGAGATGGATGTGTCGATGGAGAGGAGCTCGATGTGAGGGAGGTGGGAAGAATAAGGAGGAGATGGAGGTAGGGGGGATATTTAACAGGACAGGAAAGGAGAGGACAGGAAGGGGTAAAGAGGTCAAATAAGCGCTCTGTTTAATTGGGAGCCAATTTAAGTCGAGTCCAATCGATAAACCTGTAAACCTAACCAACTAACGGCTTGCAGCACGCACCATAGATCACCGGGCATCCGTGGCTGGAGGTGAGGACGGCAGGCTGGCTGGTTTCAACACACCTCATTTAGTCATTCAGTCATTCATTTGTTTGCACTTGTGGAGCTGCGTGGGTTATCAAACCTGGCAAAGATACAAGATCAGATTCTGAATCAGAATTAGGTGTCACAAAAAACAAAGAAAAGGCTTGATTTTAGACAGGGGGGTGTTTCAGACACAGTACTGGGATTTTTACCCCGAATAAATATCCCTGCAGTCACATGACAACCTCATAACTCCAAATTGAAGGATAATACGATCTTCTATGGGTGGAGAAAAGTCTGCCTTCCCTAGACTTATGAGATCCTTTCAGCCCTCACTAAATAAATGTGGTGGTCAAGCTGAAAAGGAGGCTGCAGGATTTTGACTCAGAATTAGTACTGAAGGATCTGGACTCCATGAAAACCAGTTTGAGTGGGGTTTTTTTTCCTATTTTTATTTCAAATATTATTTTAATCAGATTTTATTTCAGTTTTTTGGCAAATTACCTCAAAGAAAATTTGCCAGAGTGCATGTTTTGAGACAACAATGTGGCTCATACTACACAATTAAAACATTTTCATCAACTTCAAAGCTACTAAAGGATTCAGTAAGTCTCTTTCGGGACAATGCAATATTTTCCTTGCATTTTGTATGTTGAGTTTAGGAGGAATTATTATTATAGTATTTTTTTCTGTTATGAATTGCTACCAGAACACAGCAGTAACAGTGATGATACATCCAGGTTAGTTCGGACATGAAACTGGGATGTGACAATGCACGTCTCATGTCTCGGAGGCTTTTATCTGGCCTTTTTTTTTTTTCTTTTCTTTTCTTTTGTGAACCCCCATGTCTCATTTTTATTTCTTTTTGTGGTCATCTTTCTGTCCACTCTGTCCGTTCATTTTGTCACTGACTCTGTTGCACACAGTCTGTCCCCTCCCTCCTCATCCAATCACTCACACACACACACCATCAAGACGAGGCTGTGTGTCTTTGTTAGTCCAATTGTCACTGTCTTTTCCTTCCTGCTATTTCCTGTGTGGATGTTCTGTCACACTGCAGTTTTTTTTATTTCTTTTTTCTATTTTTCACTTCATTCATGTTCAGTTTTTATTCTCTCATTGCAATCATCACCCATGTTTTAACATTTTTGTCCGCTTGTTTTTCTTTTTGTTGATCTTTGCTCATTTATTTCCTTCCCGGCTCTGCTCTGTTCCTCACTTACTGTCCAAGCACCCCTCTACTCACCCATTCACTCACTCCTGCGCTACCTATCTGCCCATGCCTCTCTTTTTTGGGGGGCATTTTGTCCTCTAATTCTCTTTTTCTGCACACCTCGTTATTTTTTCCATCTCCAGCCATTATCCCCAGATTCCTAAATTTTTTGTTGCCTGTTTGTCATTTGCCAGTATATTCATTTTTTCATCTTCTTTCTCCATTTGTTTTCGCTCCCTCCTCTCATGTGTCTTCTCTACTGTCCCATCAACATCCTTCCTCCGTTCTCTCCATCACTCCCCCTGCCATTTTCTGTCTCTTTACTCCCCTTGTTTTTTCTCTTTGAAATCATCTCTGTCATGTCTCCCAGTCTCCACCATTATCCCCCCGAAATTCCCTAAATTTTCAGCATCTGCTCGTTGTCTTCATCTTTCTTGCTCATTTGTTTCCACCTCCCAGCATCCTCCCCCCTCTTCCTCCCTCATCCACTCATTTTCTCCCTCCATCTTTACGCCCCAGCACAGGGATTCTGGAAAAGGAAGTAACACACAGTGGCCATTTCCTCCTTCCCCTTGTCCTCCCTCCCTTTATTTCTCTGTTTCCATCCCTCCATCCCTGCGTTGTGCTCCTTGGGGAGGGCAGTAATAATGGTGGAGAGAAGGAGAGAGGGAGCGCGGTGCGATTATTGTCTTGTCGGGAGTCAGAAGAATCGATCGGCACAGAAATATGTGGTGCGAGAAAGAGGTACTGTATCGGATATAATAAACACTCTAGAGACATATTCGGAAAGCGCTCGCCCTCGTGCACGTTCACATATGCTCGTGAACACACATGCATACAGCCGCGCGCGCGCACACACTCGTAATCACTCTGTCTCTGATTCACACACACACACACAAGGTGCACGTGTGCACAAAACAAACACAGTTGTGAATAAACTCATGCAAACACTCTACACAAATCACCAACAAACCAGCATCTGCACACAAAATGTTACTCATTCACTCTCGTGAGGCAGTTACAATGCAGCCTCCTCAGTATGAAACAAGTCACTTGTGAATAGTATCGACTCCTCAGCAAGAGTATCTTTCAGATCAGCGTTAGTAAAGCCTGCGTGGGCGTACTGAAATTTAATTTTGTGTGTGTGTTTTGTTCATACATATCCTGGAGATATTTGACCTTCTTTAAAACAGGAAGTGGTTGATATTTCTGTAGAAAACACTAAAAACTATCTTTCTTGTGTATTGACATAAACATGTAACCATGAAACACGTTCTTGACCACCTATTGAAAGTGACATATCCATATTCATCGTAATCTTTTAGCTTTGCCAGCTGTAAAACTGTAACGTGTGGTGATTTTGAATTAATATCAAATGTGATTTCATTCTGGTTTTCTTATCAGACAACTCTAATGTGAATATCGGCTGAAAAAAAGCCAGAATAATCCTTTAATACTGCTTGTTAAAGTGTAAACATCAGTGGAGACATTAGCATGCAGCACTTTGTTTGCCTCACACCGAAGCCTCAGCTACAGGCAGGGAAACATGTTTATTTTTAATGATTAACACTCGCACAGGTACACACACAAACATGTGAGTAGCAGACACGCACACACGTACACTTTGTGCACACATGTGGACACACGCACACACACAGTGATCTTTCATTGCTGTTGCCTGGCAACGAGTCTGTGTGTCCTGTGCTAGCAGAGCGCTGTCCAGTGGTGCCATGACCGCTGCGGCTGACCACTACTGAAGGAGAGGGGGAGGAAGGTAGAGACAGAGAGAGGAAGAGATGTAGAGGGGATCAAGGGATGAGGTGAGAGAGAAATAAAGACACAGACGGAGACAAATTAGAGTTTTAGTTATACAAACATTACTCTGAGACAGAAATAATCTATTGCTGGTGGATGTTGAAGCTTAATGACAGAACCACAGTTAATCTGGTAACATCAGACTGAAGCCGTGAGAACAGCAGACTCCGCAGGAAGCAGACTCTTAGCAACATATTCCCAAAAATGACAGAAAATAAGACTAAATTCTGAGAGTAATGTGAATATGATCAGTTAAATTTAGTCTGCAGCTTTAACATAAAATAGTTATGATACATATTTAAAAAAGTACACACTGAATTTTGCATAAAGAATATCCACAATTAGACAATAACATGAAGGTGTTTTATCAGCACATATATAGTATTATAATATTTTAGTTAGGCTCGGGGTGACGTTTTGGTTAAATAAGAACTTTTACTGAAAATGTAAACCCCACCCAACCTCAACACACGCAAATCCGTAATTTCTCTTTTGTACAGAGTGAGTTATTTGCATTGTAAGGTTTCATTATTTCATGAAACTTTATGAGACCACGCGGAGGCTTGCTCTTACTGCGGTGTAGCCACAACAACTTAGGTGTCTAGGTGAGCTAGTTACAGGTCTGCCAGGAGCTAACTCGGTCTCTTGCACAAAAATATGGTCCACCTAATGAGAATTAGCTCCACCAATGCGTTTATCTGTTTCCAGAACAGCTCAGCAAATGTTTGTGCAAAACCCAAATGTATGAAAGAGAATACAAAAAACTACAGACGTTGAGGATGTGACGCGAGAGGAGGGAGAGAGACGGGATGTTAGAGATTAAATTTGACAGAGAGAGGGAGATGGGAATGGAGGAATTAAGGGAAAGAAAACAGGTAGAGGGGTTTAGATGGAAGGGGGAAGGTTAGAGAGAAGTTCAAATGAGATGGTCATATTATAGCTGAGGGAGAAGAGGAAGAGAGGAAATGAGAGGGATCAGAATAAATCAAGAATGGACCAAGTGGAGGACAGAGAGCAGTGGGAGGTGAGGGACAAAGTGAAGGAGTGGGGATGCTAATAGTAAGTGTGAAGGTCTGTTGCACCGGATCTTAACCAAGTCAGCTAGCTTGCTGGAGCTAACTGGCAGCTTTCTGTACAGGCTACCTGTTGGCAATAACAAATAGCAGTTTGTCAAATAGCCAAACGTGCTCACCAATAATCCAAAAATACTTGGTTTATATTGGAAAGTGACGAGGGAATCTGCGATCACACCAGTAGTGTGTTTCTCTGCTGCAGGACTTATTAAACCAGGGTCGGACACATTTTTCAGTAGGGGTGAAGGCGTGGGTAGCCAGGAGCATCAACTGTAGCTCTTCAGTTCTCTCTCTCTTATAGAAATTAGGAACAATAGTCTTATTTTCAGGTCAACGATGGTGCAATTTAAGAAGTTTTCCTGTGTGAATATATGCATGGGTCCAAGGGTCGCATCATGTTTTGTGTCAGCCTAAGCTAATTTGACACAAAAAAAAAAGTTCACTTTATATTTCCATCTCTTCTTTTGTAGTATAAAACATGTATATTTTGAGGCAAAATGTGCTGCTCAACCACATAAATATCTAACAAGTTGTCAACCTGGTTAATAGTAACTGTGGCTGTGTAAACCCACAGTGTAGAATGTATGAAATCAAATATACATCATTTGGAAGTATAATTTCTCTGTTTAAAGAGAGCATAGTTACTTAATGCTGCTACAGTCAACTGTATATATGCAGCAGCTTCTCTGCTCATCTAAAGCAGAATATATTCTCATTAAATGCAGCCAAATGTGTACCGATGCGCAGCTCTGTTTCTTTGGATTTTGTTTGTTTTCAGCTGCTGTGATGGTCATTAAAATGAGACATAACACACATTGTTCCTTTCTCAGATGTATTGTAGGTTATCAAATGTTGAAGTAAAAAAAGATGTGTTCATGCATAAACAGTACTGCTGATTGTAATAGCATACGCTTGCTATGTATGACACCAGTTCAGTTTTAAAAGTTGAAGTTTAGCTTTAAATTCAACATGTCATTTGTCTTTTAACATGAACAACAAAAGGAAAAACAATTTAATGCAAATATGACTTTTTAAAGACGTCATTCTTGTGTCAGTTGGGTCCAAAGGGTTTTTATTTCAGCTATGACTTTATAACAATAAAGTTGGAATAACTTTTTTATGGCATTCAGAGGTCATAACACTAAAGACCGAACTGCTAAAAAGATATCTGATAGTTTTTTTTAACACTGATATATCTCAACTTTCTCAAAACACCTGCCATGTTTTTATGACTAAATGTAGTTTTCCAGTGTTGTTGAAGTTTTATAGCAGTTATAAAAGCATAATCATTGTGGCTTCAGTGTGTGAGATGCTTGTAATGTTTAACATCATAGATTCAAATTATTCTGCAGTCCTCTTTACTGTGTAATATCTGACATAATTAGAGCTGCAACGATTGGTGGATTAGTCGATCAACAGAAAATTAAACAGCAACTATTCTGATAATCGATTAATCGTCATAATATTCTCTGGTTTCAGCTTCTCAAATGTGAGGATTTGCTGCTTTACTTTGTCATATTTGACAGTGAATTGAATATCTTGAACGTCACTGTGGGCTTTAGAAATTGCATAAATGGCATTTTTAATTCAACATTTTATAGACTTAAAAATTAATAGAGAAAATAATTGTCAGCTTAATCCATATAAATAATTGTTAGTTACGCTAAACATAATGCAGTTCATTAGAAAATGAGCTTATAATTGTGATAACTGATAAAGTTAAATAAGAAAAACCTTTTTTTTTTATTAAATGAGGAATAGCTCAATGCAGTTCTTACTTCTTTTATTTTTGTTTCTTTTTTACGTTTCTTAGCTCATTTTAAATATCTTCTCATTGCAGCGGTTGCAAATTTGCTCGTTGACACAGCATGTGTTTGTTTGGTAGTGAATGTGACAGAAGACAGGTGGAAAAGGCAGGCAGCCGGCAGCTCGTGTGCGTGTGCGTGTGCGTGTGTGTGTCTGTGTGTCACTGCGAGGCATTAGGTGGCCGAGACCATGTGCCTGACCTCTGACATCCACACGCCAAACAGCGTGGGCAACCCCCCTCCTCAAACACACGCACACACAGAGAACCCCACGCGCCGTCTGTCACCGGCCCCTGACAGGCGTGACCGAGGCGGGGTGGGTGGGCAACAAGGAGGAGGAGGAGGGCGAGTTTAGGACCCCTCCAGCCATCCTACCCCCCCCATTCCCCCTTTTCTAATTCCCTGACAGTGACCCTGCACCCCCCTCTTTTTACACACACACACACCAAACACACACGCAGGCAGGCTGGCCATGTCAACCCCAGAAGACAGATACATCATCTCTCTCTCTCTCTCTCTGCTATTAGCACTGATAGGAAGAGTAAGGACGAGGGTGGTGGTGGTAGTGGTGGTGGGGGTCTGCCATGAATCCGAGCGGCTGTTGTCAAACTGCCCCGGGGTGGAGGAGTGTGTTGGGATGGTGGTCACTGTAAATTTTACACTGAAATTTACTCGCTCAAAATACGTGACAATGATGTGACGTCTCAGTGACGTTTTCTCAGTGGACGTTGGAAGGTTTGTTGTGGGGAAACGCACATTTGTAGATGCAGAGATGATGTGTGTGTAACGTATTAAGAAAATTTGTTTGGTGCAAAACCTGATCAGAGAAAATAAAACTTCATTTGTACTGGACATCTGTGACATTTGGGGGTTTGGTGTGTGTTTGATTTGTTAGCATATATGAGGTGGTTCAGTTGAGATGGATGGGGGTTGGGGGTTGAAAGGCCCCATGGCCAGAGGGGTTAGGGGCAGTTGAGGCGTTATGGGGAGGGAGAGATGGAGGGGGGAGTGGGATGATAAAATGATTTTATGGGGTCCCTCCCTTCATGTGCTGAGAGGATGAAGGAGCCTGGAATAATAAATGTATGTGTGTGTGTGTGTGTGTGTGTGTGTGTGTGTGTGTGTGTGTGTGTGTGTGTGTGTTTGAAGTGGAGTGTATTACATTTCACCCCATGTTTGAATGAAATGGATCCAGCATTTTAGTAAATTGTATTTTTAAATAGTGTGCTTCTGAAAGGTTTGTTTGTGCAAGTGGTAGTGTTTATAATAGCTGCACTTGTATTGGGTGATAGGAGTAACACTACTGACGGGCGTTATAGTCGTAGAACTATCTGCACTATATCGCAGTACTGGTGACAGTAGATCTAATGCTGGTGTTAGTATTACCAGTATCAGTGATGGTGGTAGTAGTAAAAATTGTGATATTTTTTACAGTGGACTATTTTACTTATCACTTACTATTTTAGCAAATGTTGCAACAGACAGTAATTTATAAGGTCAGTAAAACTACACATACAGCACATCTGACTAATAACATTGATGTGTGAGTGTAAAATATAGCTTGGCTAATTAAATATGGAGGAAAATGAATGTATTTTTAAACCATCAGCTTGGTTTTTTTGTGTGTGTGTTTTTGTGGTGATTTGGTGCCAGTGAGTAATGACCTAATAAAGAGGATGATTTGTTGCTGAAGGTCACAGAAGTAAATTGTGTTTCTAACCAAGGAGGATCTGATATAGTACATGTAACTTCAAATATGTATTTAAAATGTTCCTGCATCTTTGGGGCATCTTTACATCTGAGAAATTTGTGTTTAGAGAATTCTATTCCAATTTTAGTTTTGAGGTCATGTTTCGGGCTCTTCATTTATTTCCCAACGTACCTGTGACTGCAGACTTTTTACCCTCAAAACTATTTAGTTATCAATACAAAGGAGTGGGTTTTTTTTTTCACTGAAAGGATTCAGATGACTTATTACTGTGCACATTATAGATACAGTACACACACACACACACACACACACACACACACACACACACACACACACACACACACACACACACACACACGCTCTTCTGGCTCAGTATTTCCAGGAGGGTGCTGCCACCATCTGGTTGTGTTATGTAACTGCAACCCTCCACTGACTGAGCACTCCCTCAGTTCTTGAAGAAAATGTATTTTCCTTTTCATTACAATAATGCAGGTGGAGTTTGATGAATGCATTATTGATCTCAGACAAGAAATTAAGACTTACAAATGTTTATTTCCATGATGTTCTTTGATGGAAACAAATTAATGAATAAAAATTAGCCGCTTTGTACTCAAACAGACCAAAGAACAGTTCTTACCTTCTTTTAATATGTAATTCTGGTTGGAAATTAAAGGAAACAGTATGTGATAAATCTCTGTTCAGTGTCCAAATATGTTCCAACTGCAAAACACTACATTTTTTACCTTCCTTCTCTCTTTTTTCTTTCATTTCTCCCCTTTCTTAGTTTTGATCTTCCCCTATTTTTCCTCAGATTCTAAATTTTCCCACTGCATCGCTCCATCTCCTTCTCTTTGTCTCTCTTTCTCCTACTCCTTTCTCCCCCTTCCTTCCCTCCTTCCTTCCTTTCCACCTCCTCTCATCACACCTTGAACTTGTCTGTGACCCTGATGATAAGATTACCACACACACAAACACACACACGCACACAAACACACACACACTCACAACCGGGCTTATATATAATTTCCAGTAAGCCCTTCTCTTCTTTTGTTTTTGAGTATTCATTCTTTCCGTGTCTCACATTTCCCATATCATACTCAAAATGTGTGTGTGTGTGTGTGTGTGTGTGTGTGTGTGTGTGTGTGTGTGTGTGTGTCTGTGTGTGTTTTTCCTCCACTGGGTATAAAGGAGGCAGTGAAGCAGCAGGACGAAAGCTGCAGTTATAATTATAGCAAGAAAGAAGAGGGGCAGGGTAGAGGATGTTAGCTGTGGTTTTATCAGGTGTACTTTGATTATTTTCACAGTTTCAGCCTCTTGTCAGACACGTGAATCTCATGCAGACAGAACGTGCGCACTAAATCACTCATAGCTCAAATTTTGTACTCCTCCCCACCACGTTTTTATGATGTCTCTTTTCTTGTTGAGCTGGTGCCATAGAGGACCCGTTTCTTGCAAAGGTTCTGAGCTGAGGAGGAACAAATTAGTTATAAAAGAACAAGACAGACAGAAGTTAAGAGCGTACCGCAGGGGGTGAAGGAGTGTTTTATCCAAGATGGCGGCGGCGGCTGTGCTGAGTAATGTCTGGTGCTCAGGTAAGCAGTTCCTCTGGCGTCGTCGTTCCTGGACCAATTACTTCTGCAATCCCCAGAAGTCACCACAAACAGAGGAGGGTAGTTAAGATATCTGCCATGAAAAGCTGATTCTTAATCCCAGTTCCACACCCTGAGCCAATAAAGTTTACATTTAAAGAGCTAAATTAAACTATGGCATCATCAGTTTTGTTGGTCAAGTAAGTTTTTGCTTAGCTGGGTTTTCTCTTGGTTGTTTTGCAGGTCATGTTTCATAAAAAAAAAAGGATGAAATTATTAGTTATTATATAAGTCTCACATCATCTCGGCAGAGTAAAAAACTGAACTGTATATCCCAAACCTGAACTTTTTTTTAGGAACTAAGAAAAACGTTGTTGGTTTTATCTTGACAGTGATGTATTTCTGATTTTATCCAGCCAATCTTTCATAGGGTTTCATCACCAATACTGGAGTAACAAGGTTATCACAGGACAATAGCAACATCTTTTCATTTCCACTTCTTCTTGTCAAAGATACAGCAACTCAGGACGAGCACACTTTTACAAATAGTTATCATACCAAAACTTGCTCCCTGTTCTTCTGAATTTAAATGCTTCCTGACAGCATTGATCTCTGGTTGAACTTTGACCTGCAAAAGGTCAAGTACAAGTACTGCAGGACTCGTTCAGAGAGCAGTGATTGTTTGAGCCCTTGTTTGTGTATCTGAATGGTGAAGGTGAGCAAGCTGCAGAGCAGGACAGAGTGTAAACACAAAAAAGTGTTTCAAACATGGAGAGAAGATTTGAATTTTTTTTTGGTCTGTTTCTGTAGTTGATGCAAGATCTCTGCTGGAAATGTATGGGTTTTATCAATTTTCTTTTCACACAGTAATTACTAAATTTTGCTAAAATGTTAAAACTCACATTTCAGTAGATTCTCATAGAAAAAATAAAAGTTGTGATGTAGTTGGACTTTGGACTGTTGCTGTTTTTTTCTGAAAGTAGTTATGGGTTTGTTTTTTTCCCCTACCATTTAAATTTAAATATGAACTTATTAAATGTATTACTGCACAACTATAGGCCAACCACAAATGCACTTGAAATATTCATATATATATAAGTTGTGATTATTAAAATGCTTAGAATTATTGCAAATAATCAACTAAATTAAAAACATACCATTATTTTTTATTTGCATTTTATTCAACATGCATTATTTTTCAGAGAAAAGAGAACGAGAGACAGGACGTCTGTCTGTCTGTCTCACCTCCTGATATTGTTGGATTTATCAGCATTAATGTGTGTGTGTGTGTGTGTGTGTGTGTGTGTGTGTGTGTGTGTGTGTGTGTGTGTGTGTGTGTGTCACAGCGTGTCCACAGTCGTCTCCTCGTGACTTACAGTATGATGGTCAAAGGTTTTAAGGACACCTGGACGGTAGTTGTTGAGAGTGTGTTTTTCCCCGTAGGCCAGGAATTTGAACGACCAACCTTCTGCTTTTTTAACCATGTAGCCTTACACATGTACCTCTGTGTATTTTCCATGCCTCTTTCTGATGTGTGTGTGTGTGTGTGTGTGTGTGTGTGTTTCTTGCAGATATCAGGATGTCTAAAGCAGAGGAGGAGAAGCCTGGCGCTGACTATCCAGGGGACAGTTCAGGTACACACACATAGACATGCAGCATTTCAAGATATGAATAATAATTACGTTTTATTTAGACAAACGTGACAAACGTGAATTCATCTGTCTGAGAGCAGTTTTCTCTCATGTTTTTTAGTGAACACACACACACACACACACACTAATAACCGACCCCTGTGTGTTTCAGACTCTGACAGAAACAGCCCTGATGACCAGGTTGGTTTTTTACTTTTATTCTCAACACTGATGCTAAGAACACTAAGCGTTTTATTGTATTTACTTTAGCTGTAGTCATTAAAAGAGTCATTACAAAATATAAAATAGGTGTGGCACTGTATTTTATAAACTTTGCTTTTTATCTCGGTTGATTATTTTAACTGTAAATTATTACGATGCAGTAAATATGTCGATACATTTTTTTATCTTTAGGAAACTCCATCCTCATGTCTCAACAGTAATTTAGCTTCCATGTGGATCTCTACTTGTGATGTTTTAGTGTCTGTTGTTGATGTTTGAATATCTGATTGCAGTATCAGCCCATTTACATCCTACCCCTCTCTATAATCCACTGTAGGGTGAGAGTAACTGTAACTGTGGCTCTCTGGGAGCATGTTGACACAGATTTCAGGGCAGCGTTTCATCTGAATCTGTCATTGGATGATGCTTTATCTTTACGATTTTTTTTATGTTTTGCTGCAGGTCCAGCCAATGAAAACACGCCCCTTCAGCCTCTCTCCCGCACCGGCTGGCACCAAGGTGAGCCGGTTCAGACATGCAGTGTGTGTGTGTGTGTGTGTGTGTGTGTGTGTGTGTCATTTTGGTCAAGCCCAGCTCATAACCTCTCATTAGTATTGGCTGTCAGCACCTTAAATACCAAAAACATGTATCAGTCAAACCTTTATGCGAGTGCTGAGTCATTTATTTTGTATCCATTCACCATTTTAAAAAACACTTTCCTGTACTGACTTGTACAGGAAAGTTGACTGGTTGTAGTCAACTTAAGATATTTATTTATAATTCTGCTGATTTTATGTTTTTCAAATATTGCCTGATACATTTTATATAGCTGTTATTTTTTGGTGTCAGGTTATGGATTTCAGAATAAAACCGTTCATGTGTTTTTGTGTATGTGTTGAAGTAGGTGTGGGTTTGTGTACATCCCTGCATGTACAGATGTGACAATGTGCTTGTGTGTGAAGATGTACTTTCTGTGAGTGTGTGTGTGGATATGAATGCATATGTGCTGTGTTTTTCAGCTTTAGTGCTCAGGGTGAGACTCTTGTAGGCTCCACCCACCTGACTGAGGCGCAAAGAGCCGTGAGAGAAAAGACAGAAAGACAGAAAGGATGTGAGGATGTGAGGGTGAGTGATAGACGTAAGGATGCAGCACCGTGCAACGGTGATGGATGGGTAATGAGTGAGCATGTGACGACAGCTAGAGGTCAGAGGTCAGCAGCTCTGGAATGTTTCTGACACCATGAAAACGAGGACAATTGACTCATCCTTCTGGATAGAAGACCGGTAAACACTTCATCCTGTGAATCAGGGGTAAGCAGCAGTAGGGGGAGGCTCGAGTTAAAGTCAAACGAATGAGTACTAATGAAGTATCTTTGACTTCTTCATCTTTTTTTTATTTTCACCTGCACAATCTGGTTTGTCCTCTCAAGCTTCTGCATTCTGAGAAACCTGTTCCCTGGCTTCATGAACTTCAATGCGAGGGTGGCTCCCAAACTGGTTCATCACTTTAGCTTTGCAGAAAGTCATAAATATGCAGCTGCTGAAAGTCAGAAACTGTTGAATATGATGAATGATGAGTCTGCATGTGTGAGAAAGTGGAATGCAGTTAGAAAGTGGTATGTTTGCAGGTGCAAAATGGCTACAAGAACTGTGAGTTACACTGTCTTTGATCACTGAAGTGTGTGCACATTTCCTCACAGTTCCGCAAAGTGCAGCCATTTATGTTCACTGCCTCTCGCTACAACGCAGTCACACAATTAGTTGTGTTTTTCACAAGTGTCGAAGGGATTTGTGTTTTTCGTCTACCTCATCATCTCATTTATAAGAAGAATCATTTCGGGGACACACTTGCAGGATTTTCAGGAGGATTTGTGCACTAATATGGCTGTGCACACAAAGACTTAAAACAGAGCAACATTTGTCATGGTTAACCCCATGATTTTCAAACTCAGCCATCTGGAGTTGGATGTCTGTAGCATTTTCTTGCATCAGCGCGTTTAACAGCAGTTTGATTTTGTGCAGTAACCTTTCTCATATATTCTCACTGTGAGTATGAGATTTGTAAACCTTTGGCTGGGGTGGGGCACCAGCCAAACAACAATCTAAAAAGTCAGATTGTCTGTAGATGACAACAGCTGTAATTACCAGCTTCGAGATCTGAGTGTGGGTGTGTGTGTGTGTGTGTGTGTGTGTGTGTTACTGTGTGAATGTGATGCAGCATGTGGCTTAAAAAAACCTTCCTTGGATTAATGCAGTTGTTACTTGCTAACAGAAAGTTTGTCTTTGTGATCTACTTTAGCGAAAGAGCGAGGAGAGCTCTGAGATGACCCACAGCACCGTTGTTCCCCCTGCACCTCCCTCCCAACAGCAGCAACAGACCCAACACCACCACACACAGCTGATGCTGGCTGGCAGTCAGCTAGCAGGGGTGAGACAACACACGCATGCACACACAAACACAGTAATTGTGTTTAGACATGATTCAAAATGTTCATTTGTTTTTGTCGACATGGCAACTGATGTGTAGTGGTGGACCGTTCCCTTCAGTTCATTTTTTCTGTGTGTGTCAGTGATACTTTTCTAGACTTTATATGAAAACTGCTTTGGAAATATAGCTCGAGGCACTTTCTTTGATCTGATCTGAAGTTTAAAAAGTTTCTGTCTCAATTGCAAGTGAAGCACTGCTTTTTAAACAAAAGTTGCATGTAGCCACATTGTTTATTTGACAGACAACTTTGATGACCTGTCAAAACAGTCGCAGTCTCACTTGAAATTTGCACAGTGAACTCAGTGGACTCAGTCCAGATTTCTGTTTGACCTCAGCTCATTTTACTGCTCTAGGATTCTCTGGCTACAAGAGGTCCACATCTGTGTCTAAAATCTTGCATTTCTGGTCATTTTAGTTAGTTCAGTGCTTAATGAATTAAATAAGCAGCTCCAATAAAGGCATGTTCATTGTGTGAACATGCCTTTATTTAGTTCATAATGGTGACAGCTGTCATGCGCTGGTGCACAGGAAGATATTCAGTGTAAGTACATAACTGCCCTGAAGGACAAGGAAACACTTGCACAACATGTAGTGAAATCTTCCAGGGTACAGTCTTTGCAGCAGAGTGAAATACCTAAGCTAATGTGTAAGTTAAGTGGATGGCTTTTCTTGCTTGTCTTGCTCTGGCATGCTTTTACTGTCTGCTAACAGATTCACATACACCTCTGTGCCTGGAATGCTTAGCTGACACTGCTCTTTGTTCTCTCTCCTGACTTGTCTCCACTTTTCTCTTCATTTTATTTTTCCTTTACATGATCATTCTCTCGTCCTCTTATTCTGTCATACTTCGACTTGTCCTTCACCTTTCCTTTTGTCCCCTTTCCGCTCCTTTCTGCATGTTTACATCTTCATCTCATTTGCCATCGCTATCTTCATTTCTCTCTCGCCTTATTGCCATTGCCCCATTCTTCCTCCTCCTCCTGCTCTCCCCCAGCTTGCCGCTCTCCTCCCAGCTCAGCAGCAGCTCCTCCTCCAACAGGCTCAAGCTCAGCTCCTGGCGGCCGCCGTTCAGCAGTCGAACGCCGCCCATGCCGCTCACGCGGCCCACGCCGCCGCGCAGCAACAAGCCAACCAGCAGCAACAGCAGCAGCAGCAGAACCAATCACAATCCCAGCAGCAGCAGCAACAGCCAACCAAACAGGAGCAAACTGTCCAAGCCCCGCCACCGCAGCTGGCCCTGTCACAGCCAATCCAGCTCACAGCCCAGGTATGACAGCCAATGCTTTAATGAACAGTATGAATCTTTTTACTCAGTTGTCTTGATAGTTGACGACTGATTGAGAATTTGGGTTGACAGGAAGTAAAGCATGTTATTTCTGAGTTGCACTTTTGACACTTCAAATCTTTGACCATCACTTTATTCTTTTATTATATATTATTGGAAGATGTGTTTTTGTTGCAGGACATCCAGCAGCTGCTGCAGCTCCAGCAGCTGGTTTTGATGCCGGGTCATCCTCTCCAGTCTCCTGCTCAGTTCCTCCTGTCTCAGCCAGCACAGGCACAGCAGCCGCAGCAGGGTGAGGTCAACTTAGGAAACTTCTGGTCTTCAGTTCAGATAATTACAATAAAATGTACATTTACAACCACAGAACAGTTACTCTGAAGAAGTAAAACCACCAAGAATTCACAAAATACTTTGTTTTCAATCAATGTAGAGCATGCATCATTTAAGAGCCATACATCACTCTTTGTTTAATGTTCTTGGTGAAACATTTCAGCCTTTTTTTGTTCCTTGTCCAGTTGCTTTACTGGTTAATTAATTTAATAATTTGATTGACTGGTCGATTGATTGTTTGGTTTGTTAATTGGTTGCTCTTCCTTTCACAGGTTTGCTCTCGACACCAAATCTGATCCAGCTACCTCAGCAAAGCCCAGGCGGACTATTGACAACCCCTCCTCGCCTGGGACTCCAAGCACAGGTAGAAAATCTCTTTGTGTGAGTGTGTGTGAGAGAGAGAGACCTTGGGAAATTACAGAACTTAACTACATGACAAGTGGGACTTGTTTATTTCATGCAAACCAAATAGATGTTGTATCTGCACCACAGGGCGTCTGTCAATTAAATTCAATTCAGTTTTATTTATATAGCGCCATATCATAACAAAGTTATCTCAGGGCACTTTTTCAAGTAGAGCAGGTCTAGACCGACTCTTTATATTTACAGAGACCCAACAATTCCCACCATGAGCAAGCACTATGCAACAGTGGCAAGGAAAAACTCCCTTTTAACAGGTAGAAACCTCGAGCAGAACCAGGCTCAAGGTGGGCGGTCATCTGCCTCGACCGGTTGGGTTGAAGGGGGAGGGGGGGAGCGGGAGAGAGAGAGCAGGAGTAAAGAGAACATACAGCAGCACAATACAGTTCCACATAGAGATGTAAAGTAATAGTTGTGGTAATGGCATTGATGTTAATATTAACAGAAATAATACTAAGAGCAATATTATAATAGTAATACTAATAATAAGAGCAATAACAGTAATAGCAGCAGCGGGTGCAGAGCAGGAGCACGGGGACAGCTCAGACTGACATTCACCACTATCAACTGCCATCTGCTGCAAAGCACCTGCAGAATGCAAGACACACTTGATTGTCCTTGAAGTTGTGCTCTGCTTAAGCAGACACGTGTAGCAAAGCAGCACAAGTCACTTTATATTTTTAACAAATAGCTGATCTCTGCCACAACAACCTATTTGCTGGAGGAAAAAGGTCAAGGTAGCCGCTTAACACAGAATATATTCCATAGCAGGTTCTTTTCATAATGGACGCAGTTTCTGAGTTGTATGAGGATCTTGAATCTTGATGATACATTCACACGCAAGTCAAACAGCTCACCTTGTGTCCTCAGCCTTTATCTTCTGTAACATAATGCATGAATGCATCCTCATACATCCAAGGGCCGTTATAGATTTTTCATTAAACTGTGATGAAGTCATGTCAAACCCAACAGCAGCCGTTCCCTGCTTGTTCATGTATTTTATGCACAGAGACGATGAATGTAAATGAGGCGTGCAGCAGCGGATATCGTGCATGATGTCTGGTCAATTAGTTGATACTCCCAAAGCTCGCAGGTTCAAATTCCTGCTTTAACCTACTGTGTGTGTCTTCTTGTTGTCAGCTGACCTGGTGGCAGGCCGAGGTTAAACTATATTTCCAAATATTAAATTCATAGTATTTTTCATAGTATGTTTAGAATAACAGATGGGCATGTTTTTTTGTGCATGATGTCTGTCAGATCTGTATAATTTGCCAAGGCACCCAGGGTTAAATTATTGTCTTTTATGCATGTTTCCCAGCTGATTGCCTCATGTGTATTCACTAAGTAGTTTATTTAAATTCCTGTAAAGTAATTTGCTTGACAGCTCTGTATAATTTAGCAGTAGACCATAGTACTAACCCTTGCAGGGTTTAGGATTCATTTAATTCTTTGGGGCTCACATGCTCAACCTCTGCGCACATGTATCTTTTGTTTATTTATGTCTCCGTCGTCCTGACATTACAGAGGGAAAAGAGCGGTGATGTTGTTGGTGGTGGAAGCAGCAGCAGTGGTGGCGGCTCTATAGTTGCCACTGGCAGCAGCGGTGTTGGTGTTGTGACCTCTGTAGGAGTCACCTCTGCCTCCAGCAGCGCCATGGCTTCCTCCTTGGCATCCGGCTTGACTCCTGGAGGTCATGGGGGTCACATGGGGGAAGAGCCCAGCGACCTGGAAGAGCTGGAGCAGTTTGCCCGCACCTTCAAACAGCGACGCATCAAGCTAGGATTCACCCAGGTAAAAAACTAAGATTAGAGGAAGGTGGACAGTAGTGTGTGTGTGTTTGTACAGGCAGACGTCGGTGTGTGTGTATGGATTTCTGACACTGTTTATCTGTCTCTGTCAGGGAGATGTTGGCGTGGCTATGGGCAAACTGTATGGCAACGACTTCAGCCAGACCACCATCTCCCGATTTGAAGCACTCAACCTGAGCTTTAAGAACATGTGCAAGCTGAAACCACTGCTCGAGAAGTGGCTGGGTGATGCAGGTAAACATCCAAAACGTATCAGAGCAGGTGTCGACAGCAGATATTGGTCTGTCACCCATTCCACCTGAAATGAGCCTGAGAAAAATCAACGTCAAGAAAGCAGAGTTTGTTCCCTGCAATCATTCATTTTGCATGACTTTAAAGTCTTAAGAAATGACCTCTGAAACTTGACCAAACTTTGAAAGAATTGCATGGATAGATCAAAGTAATTTTTGATGGAAATGTTGTTAACTGAAGACTCTCAATGTCTCTTTCTTTAAATTAAATTTCTTTGAATATAGTATTTTGATATATCCATAATACACACATTTATGTAACATTTCATATCTTTAGATAAGTACTCAAAAATACTGTATGTCAGTGACAGTACTATAAGCCTAAAGTTATCAATGTGATTTTTAGAAATGTTGTCGTCACCATATTAGTTAAGTGCAAAAAAGTGTGATAGCTTCATTCTTCTCTTCCCTGCTTGCCTTTTTCTGTGCTTTTCTATCCGTTGGCCTGCATGTCTTCATGTCTCTGTCTTTTTATTTTCTCTCTCTTTCTACCTCTGTCTCTCTCTCTCTCTCTCTCTCTCTCTCTCTCTCTCTCTCTCTCTCTCTCTCTCTCTCTGACAGAAACCATGGCAGTAGACAGCATGCTGCCCAGCCCATCTTCTCTCTCCTCCCCCATGTTGGGCATTGAGGGTCTACCCGGCCGACGCAGGAAGAAACGCACCAGCATTGAGACCAACGTGCGAGTGGCTTTAGAGCGCAACTTCCACGCGGTGGGCGATTGACTTATTTACGAAGTATATAGAAAACTGTATCTGTTTGTTGTTCAAAAACATAGTTTGAGGAATACCAGGTAGTTGAGTGCTCAACTGAATGAAACTAATAAATTAGGCAGGGTGTAATATAGTCCCGGGTTGCTAAAGACCCGAGGGATGCATTTAATGGTTAAGCAAGTATTATCCGATAGAAGCCCACATTGGTTTCAGTATCTACTCATCCAGTTACTCATCAGTCTGATGTTTTCCTCCTCAGAACCAGAAGCCTACCTCGGAGGAGATCCTGCTCATGGCGGAGCAGCTCAACATGGAGAAGGAGGTGATTCGTGTTTGGTTCTGCAACCGCAGGCAGAAAGAGAAACGCATCAACCCCTCCAGCAGCACCACCCCTCCCCTGCCCAGCCAGACCTCGCCTGTTGTGATGCACAAAGCCTCCTGCTACAGCCCGCACATGGTACAGTCCACCATGAATCCACTCAGCCTTTGCTACTCTTACTCTGCCACTTTCAGAAGTTGGCCTGATATTTGTTTTACAGATGGATGGAAGTATTTCCTGATTTCTCTTTCCCTCTCTCCCTCTCCAGATATCGAGTCAGGGCCTGTCCCAGGTCACCACCAGCCTCAGCACAACAGGTCAGCTGTAATTACTGTTTGTGCCTGTGTAGAGTCTCATCAATAAATAATTAAATGTTAGAGCAGTGTTTCTCAATTGTGTTTTTGGAACCCAGAGGTTGGTCACGGGAAGATTAAACTGGTCCTGACATTATTTGGAAGAAGTTGATATTTCTGTATTGTCGGAGCCGTTTTGATGAAACACTGAAGAATCATCACTTTAAAAAAAGAAAAAAGATTTCTGTGAGAGAAAGATTGAAATAGAAAACAATGATGTTTTGTTGACAACAACATGGAAGCACTGGTCCCATCTTGAGCTGTTTACCTCCATGAGTCATAACTCGTCCTCATGATTTATAGACCTTGGCTACAGTGTGAGCTATCCCAGGCTGACAGATGGCCTGACAGGTAACAAACACAGCAAGAAATTTATTTGCCCGTCGAGCCGGGGCTAATACTTTCTAGTCACAAACTTCTCTCTCCAGTCTGTAGTTGAATGGAGTTAAAGAAGGCACTCAAAAAGCTCAGGATTCTGCCCGTTGATGAAGAACTGTGTCACCAAAGTGTTTATTTAATAATAACGCTGTAACTCATCCGCACAGTGACAACAAACCCGCTACATGGCATCCATATCCCTCTTCTTCTCTTCCCCTCAGCCGCCAGTTCGTCACCTTCAGCCTCCTGCCCCATGACTCCCGTCAGCTCGGCAGCAGTAGGCTCCACCTCCTCCGCTGTGACTCCGCCCCCTCATAGCACAGCCAGCCCCGCCCCTCCCAGCCTCGGGGCCCACGGGCTCAACACTGGGTGAGTGTTCATGTAGTTGTAAGACAGTCGGAATATATTTGTTCTCTTTTCATCATAACATGAAACAACTAGAGACTCAACATTTGTTTTTTGCCACTGCTGTGGATCAACAGAAAATTTGCCCACAACAATTTTGACGATCGGTTAATCTTTTTAAGTCATTAAAGAAAAAGAAAAACTACCAAACACTCTCTAGTTCCAGCGTCTCAGATTGCTGCTTTTCTTTGTTTTGTATCATCAATATATTTGGTTTTTGAACTGTTGGTCCGATAAAGCCAGACATTTTAATACATCACCTTATGTTGGAACTTGTGTTGGACACTTCTTTCACATTTTATAAACTAAGCAATTCATCAACTATGCAATTAATCTAAAAAAATAATCGACAGATTAATCAATAATGAAAATAATCATTAGTTGCGGCCATAGAAGAGAGAGAAAGAGAGAAACATGTTTTCTTTCAAAATGAAAGACCGACTCTTTGAACAAGTCTCATTTACTCTTCTGTCTGAAAGCACAAATATGAAACAAGCTACAATACTTTTTATGGGTTTGTTATTTAATTTTATTACATTTATAGTTTTCTTTTCTTTTTTTTTTACACATTTAGAGTTGTTTTTGAATGAGTGAAACCTTCAACACTCCACCACCTGTAATGAAAACATGTTTAACTTGACACCTCCTGATAGATACGTAGCTGCATGTTGCAGAAAAATCGATAGTATTCAGCTGTTAAAGGTATGTCGGACTGCTGCAACACCAGTTTGACTGCAGGTCTGCGTGTTGTCACTCACTGAGACGTGTACAATCTGAGACATGCAGACAAAGATAGGAGAAGCTGCTGCAGCCTCAGCTGCACCATCAAACACAAGACAAGAGACGTGCATTGGGTTTACATCCTTTAACCTGCCAACTGTTTCTCCACATGTGTAAATGTTCGTGTATGTGTGTGTGTGTGTGTGTGTGTGTGTGAATTTGTGGTCCATCCACATTTCAGGAACACAATGATGGGAGTAAGCACAGGGATGAACCAGGCCCTCATTGGCAGCAATCCCCTGGCTACCATGCAAGGTGTGAGTGCATGAGTGCATGTGTGTGTGTGCTGGTGCATGCAGACTGTCCCCTCCAGCCCAGCGAGTCTTCATGAGTCTCCATTTCTAAAGACCACTTCACATTTCACCCTTCATCCATTCTGTCCAAAATGAATTTCCTTGCAGCCACACTCCTCTTCCTCCTCCTCCTCCTCCTCCTCCTCCTCCTCCTCCTCAGCACAAACTTTTTGAATCGCTCAGTATGGTGAAAGATTCAATTTAATTCTCATACAATAGCCTGCTATTATCACAAAGTGACAACAGCCCCTTATGGCAAAGCTTAGGAGGCCAAGTCAGCTTACAGTAAACAGTTGAACAGGCACAATCCCCTCCTTCTCAATATCAACGCCTGTTGGCTAAATAACTAGTTTCCACTCAAAATTCCCCCTTTTTGAAGGAGATGATCTGCTGCCAAATCAATTAAGCATCACAAATAAAGTTCGTTGAGCTCAGCTTTGAATCCGTCATGTGGTCCATCTCCCTGTAGCGCCGATTCAGACCTTCCCCTTTTTTCTCCCGCTCTGTTCGGCGTCATTCAGAGCCGGCCTCCTCCAGGCCAGGTGTTGATGAGAAGGATACAGTCTGTTATGGAAACTGCAGCTCTGGCGCTGTCGGCTCTGATAGAGTTATAGGCTGAAGGAGAGAAGAAAGAGGAGCCTCGGTGAAAAGAGGGGGTTGAAATGAAGTGTTGACGTGAAAGGATTTCAGGTTTGAATCCCTCTGGGGCCGCACACGCTATGAATGTTTACACTCGGTGCTGTAATGGATAAAGGTGTTGACTGTTACACTGGAATTCAAAAGTCCGCAGGTGTCACTCTGAGTTCGGACTGATAGACGGGTTATTCTGCCATGTTTGCTGCAGTAATTTGGCAGAAAAGTACAAGATGCTTTAAAGTATTGGGGTTTTATTTCTCATTCCAATATAATATAATGATGCCACAGCCTTGAAAGATGTCTTATAATATCTAAAATAAACCTCTTTAGGTCACTAATTGTTTTTCTATGAACAGTGTGCTCCCTACTGTTGATTTTAAATGTATTTTATTTATTATTTTTATGTGGCGATACTTTTGTGTGCAGACAGTCAACAGATGCTTGGCTGACAAGGAATTGTTCATTTTCACACTTTCACAAGCATCCGACTCAATCTATTTGCATTATCATGTAGAAGAGTGTGCAGGTTTCAGTGCATGTGCATGTGTAGATAAATCTCCATCTTCATCTTCATCTTGCATAGTGTTCATCACCTCCAAATGTAAGTAGACACATCCATTTCTGAAGGATCAGTTCACCCAAACTGCAAAAAGGAAACATTTTCTTTCTTACCTCTAGTGGTATCTAACTATGTAGATGGTTTTGATTTTATATGCAGGTTTTGAGATTTCTGTCTCTGAGACTTCTTCTGAAATTGAATGGATTTTTTTTTCTGTAGTGCTCACAGCATTGAAAAATGGCATTTCAACATTTAAAAATTCAGTAACAGCGTGTCTTTCCAGGATTAGTGTTCCTGTTAATCCAGAGAACAAATTGTCAGCAGGTTTAAAAGGAACTACTTTGTACCAAATTATTCTGATATTCATTTGAAAATAGTTTCGTTGTGACCTGGGTGTACCGACCCTTTAATCATTTACACGTGCATATCAATAATTCAACACTATAGATAGATATCTTTCCGTCCTCCTCCTCCTCCTCTATTCCTCTCAACCTTTGTCTTACCTCTCTTTCCATCTTCCTCCTTCCCTCTCCGCCCTTGTCTTCCTGTCCTTCTTCCATCACTGTCCACACTCTTCCCCTCATCTTCCTCTCTTCCATCCCTAACAGCCCTGGCAGCCAGCAGTGGTCAGCTGTCCATCTCCAGCCTCGAGGGGGGAGCGGGTCACATGCTTCTGGGTGGACCTGGGGGTCCCGCTGTCCCCCCTTCCCTCCGCTCCTCCCTCTTCCTCAACCGTCCCACCCTCCTCCCCATGGTGACCGGCTCCATGGCGACAGCCTCCACGCCTACCATAGGACTGGTCAGTGGCGGCGGCATCAGTGGTGGTGGGTGCGGCCCGAGGCCCCCCTTCTCCCAATCTCCATCCCACGGCGCCAGCAACCTCATGAGTCCGACCTCATGCCCCGAGGAGTCCGCATCTCCTTGTTCAAGTCCCGCCTCCTTCTGTTCCTTCAGCGAAGCCTCGCCTCCGCCCCTGGGAGGGGCCATGGCCGAGTGATCCCTGACTGACAGCCAAAGTATCCTATCAGAGGAGGAAGAGGAGGAGGAAGAGGAGGAAGCAGAGCGTTAAAGGAGCTTTAAAAATCTAAATTTACAACCTCGCCTTTCAACCAAAGCCATCTCTCTGTCTGATCCATCTCTGATTTCGTCTCTCTCTTTCTCTGTCTCCCCGCTGAAGTCTTCTGAAGCCAAAAATATACACAGATGGATGAGGGGAGGAAAAAAGAGAGAGGGAGGATGTAGAGGATAGAGAGAACTGCAGAACGGAGGGGGGAAATTTGAAACCAAATAATGATCTACAGCTGGAGAGGTGGCATTGAGGAGTGTTTTTGCTTGGCATCGGGAACCGAACACCATGCTTTTTATCAGCTGGAGAAAAAATAAACTCACTGAGGGCAGGGATGAGAGGCGAAACTGTGTGTGTGAGAAATGGGAGGCAAAAAGAAAAGACTTGTTTAACAAGCTTGGAAGGTCATGTGGTTGCAACCAAATTTTAAAAAAGCAAAGATGCTAGAAGAGAAACACACGCTTACAAAGATGAAAACCAAAATCTCCAAATACCAAAAACTGAAAACCAAAAAAGACAAAAAAACAACAAACGGAGAGAAAAGCTTTAGTTCAAAAAGACTTTTGCATTCTGATCTGTCCAGGATCAGTTCAGTACTCCATTCTACTTCATGCCAAACATTTTCCATTTCAGTCAGGATTTCCATTATTCTCAGTTTCAGTTAAAGATTTACAAAACATCTATTTTTCTATTATTTTATATTCATCGCTCTTTATGGTATTTCTTGAGAAATGCATAAGTTTAATGTTTTACAGCTGATCCCACATGCAGGATATCTACCTACCTCTCTCTTTACAGCTTTACAGTGTGAGCCTACCTTACATTAGAACAGGCAGTGTTTGTTTTATCCAGCCTGGAGTGGCAGACGGGTGGGGTTTACTACTATAATTACTATAGCATCAGGTAAGATGCCAATCCATACATACTGTAGATAAAAATAACTTTAAAAAGCTTTTCCTGTGAACGCCTGAGCTTTCTGTTATTCATTAAATCCTACTATGTGGCAAAACCCACCCTTCTGGCATGTAAATAGGATAAAGCCAACCATACATGTTGGAAAATCCCATTTGACCCCAGGTAAAGATTTCTATATTGGTCCATTTTTTTATTTTATTTTATTTTATTTTTTGGTTGTTTAGCTGTTAATGTCAATTTAAAGTGATTTTTTGGGGATTATTTACATCTTAATTTTCTATTCAAAAAGAACATTTCTATCAGGACTTTCATCACCATTATCATCATGATTATCATTTTCAATATTCTCATTGTTAATCTTTAAAGTTTGCTCAAAGTATACACACTCAACAGTATTTATACTGCCTACAAAGAGGATACACACACACACAGACCACAGGCAGATATGGACAGTCTTGGGATTTTCTTTCTGCATTACTTGCCTTCTTTTATTTATTCTCACCCCATACGCACCCGCACCATCATCATGTCATCTTCCAGACTGCTCATCTACCACCAGACAGTCACTCTTGGATACCAAAGCATCGCCTCTGGCAACATTGTCTCTGGATTCGCCCGGGAGACGAGTGTCCAGACAAAACCTCAGCAGTGTCAAAGAAAAAAAAAACCACACACACACACTACAAGCATAAGAAGAGTCCAAACCAAAAAAAAAAGAACAAAAGAAAGAGGTGAAGCACCGGCGCTCCCCTTACTGCCCCCAAACCCCTGCCCTCCATCCCTCCCTCCCATCTGCCCCTCTCCTTTGTCTCCAAAGATCAGATCAAAGGGCCAAAAGAAAAGAGGAGAAGAAGAAGAGGAGGAGAAGGAGAAGCGGTCAGGAGCGGAGGAGCCAAAGGTATGAAAAGCTGCAGGGGAAAACAAGAGGAAGAGGAGCAGGAGAAGAAGGAAGAGAAACAGGAGGAGGTGCGCTCGAAGCAGCGGACCAAAAAACCAAAAAGTAACCCAAAACCAAAAGCTACTACTACTGCTACTAGTTATGTATGAGTGACTGAACCGTAACTAAACCAAATACAAACAAAGAGGGGGAGGACGAGGGGAGAAAAGGGGGGAGTAAGGCCCTGTCTGTCTGTTCGTCTTTAGCTGTGATTGCTGTACTTGTATCGACAGACAGAAATCGTTCCCTCCCTCCCTCTGCCAGCGACCTCGGCTTTGTTCTCACTTTCTTTTTCCTGGATGGATAAAATATGAAATAACCTCAACAAACTGACTTTGAGAATATATATATTTTTGTTTTTGCTTTCCATAGTGTGTCTGTTAATGATGTATGGATTTGTCTCATTGCTTTCTACTTATTACGCGGCGGGAGGGAGGGAGGGAGGGTCAGGGAGGTGGTGGGTTTTGGCGATGTGTTGCCTATTTTCATATCTTCTTATCTCTTCGGTTGTGCTCTGGGTTTTTATTTTTGTTTATGGTTGGAAATAACTGTGAAAATGTAGCTTCCAAGATAAAAAAAGAAAAAAAGAAGTTTTTTTAGTTATTCCAGAATGTTGTGAAAAAGCCAAAACTGAAAACCAAATGTAAAACTTTTTAGACATACAACCAAACCAAATAGAACAACCAAACCAATGCACAAGGTGTACGAGTGTGTGTGAGTGTGTGTGTGAGTGTGTGTGTGTGTGTGTGTGTGTGTGTGTGTGTGTGTGTGTGTGTGTGTGTGTGTGTGTGTGTGAGCATGTGTCGGTATAAAGATAATTCTCTTGAATACAAACCAAACCGTAAAACACACAACACATTCTTTCTGTCACATAAACATGTCGGACAAAATAACATCACTCAACTCTTATTTTAGATGGTTAGAAGCAAAACTCTGGTCATTTTCAACCTGGACCCGTTTTCACACAGTTTTCCCATCATGCTTGTTGTCTCCAAACTTTCTCTCCTGCTGCCTGGAGAGCACAGATGCAGCTTTTTTAGCCCACTTGTCACCTTGTAAAAAGATGCACAGATTTAGTTTTTAGTTTATTTATTACCAGATAACTTCCACTCTTTATTATTTACAGTCGGCTTCTGAAGCCTGACTGCGCTGTAGTTGTCATTCATATCGTTTAACAAATGTTTCTTTACAGAGTGAGAAGTTAATACGTAAGGCATTTTAGACGCTAAGAGTTTTAAAGCAACCAGAGAAGGAATGTTTAATGACTTTAGTCCATCAGCTAATAATTGCTTACAAATTACATTAATTATCAAACTGCCAGCTATCAGCCAGAGTATGCCGTATGTGTTGTTTTGTATTGTTTTAATACTTTTACAGGCAACCACTGGTTTCTGTTCATTTCAGTATAAATGAAAATCAATTTAGAGAGACTTAAAACAAACTTGAGATTGGTGAACATCACGTCAAAGTTATAGTATTGTAAGAGTAATGCAGTCGAGAGTGCATATTCACGAGTTATGTGACTTGGAAACCAAACCTAGAAATCAAACTGAAAACGAGATAAACAAGCAAATGTGTACAGAACATCTGGATGATGGAAGAATGTTTAAGTCTCTGATTACAACAGTACTAACACATGATAACAAAACTTTGCCAAAACATAGGTTCACTGTGGTAAATTTCCAAGTCAAACTAAGTTGATTTTCATGTCATACTGCCTTTAAAGCTGAAAGCAGAGCTAGTGGTATACTTTGATAAATGATCGCCAATAGAGCGTGTTTGATTTTAAGTTAATGGGCTAAAATGTGAAAATCTGCCTTTAAGTAGCTCTACAGTGAAGCAGTTGGTGTTTTCTGAGTATTGATCGCTCTGATGGAAGAAAAAGACAAGGCCCAGGTTGAAAACAGAGTCGAGCTTTAATGTAACAGACACAGGCAACCAATGATGAAGATGATATGGGGAGGGAAGTGGGAGGTGCTGACGTCTGAGACGGATTAAAGGCTGTTAACGTCCCCTTTTAGAGGGAATGTATCCATTAGTTCTTATAGGTTTTTGTAGGGGGAAAATAATCTATGTTGAACTGCTCTTACTTGTTGATGATGTATAAAGAGGCTGGGGCTATTATGCTTTGATGATGACGACCGAAGACGATGACTTGATTTAAGAACCAAAAGCTTTAAAACTCTTTATCTCTCACGGGCTCTTTGTTGGAAAAAAATATTTGTATTTATTGTATGAGGGGAGGTGTGTGCTTTTTCGGGGATGGGAAAAACAGTCCGTTTGTATTTTATGAACTTCTTTGTCTCTCACCTTGTTTATTTATTGATTCTTTATTTATGTATTTATTGGATTCTATTTATGTCTTTCTGGATCTTTGTAATAGTTTTTCAGGGGTTGTTGTGAGGCTTGTATCTGCAGAGAGGGGTGTTCTTGAGATCAAGACAAGAAGAGAAGATGCCAAGCGAATGTTTCAAAGCAAAACCAAACCTAAAGAGACTGTTGTAACCTGACACAGAGAGAGAAAGTAGCAGGGAAACTGTGACGGAGGAAAATGCTGTTTAAATTAGCTTTGAGGGAAAATTGTCTCTTGAAGTTCACTGTCCCAAGTTTCCCATATCATGCAGAACCTGGAGTGTGTGTTGCTGCTTTATAATCTCCACTCAGTGATGTTTACTTCCCTATAACACTAATTTATTTTTTAAAAGAAGCTTTTTGAAACGTTGAGTTTCTCATTATGGATCAGACTTGTGTGGAGAATAGTTGTCATCCATGTTGTCCGGTTCCTCCAGCTCTTCACTACTTCAGACTTTAAACTTTTATTTAGTTATAACACTTTATGTGTTTACTAAGCAGAGATTCACACATTACTCAATTAAAATTAGTTGCACCAAACAAACAAGTTCTTAGAGATAAGTTGTTAATTAATATTTACACACAGTAACTGCCAGGTGTAGCTGTTACATAGCTAATGGAGCTAACATTAGCTTGCTACTATATGACTTGTTTAGATTGACAAATAAAAGAGATGATATACAATATGGTCTACATAGCTGACCTGACAATTGATCCAAATGCTATTAAAAATCATGTACACTTACACTTTTAAATGACATTTCACAAAATTAACACAATATAGCTATCTGCTATATGCTAATAATGTCCGAGTAAATTGAATATGAATACCACAAACTCTGAAAGTGTTTAAATAAAATATAAATAACACAAATTCATACCTACATTTACAAATGATTAACAATTAAGTTTAATATATAGATTAAAACCCCTGAAACTGTTATTTCACAGCTTGTGATATTTCCTCACAAGCAATTTACACATTACTAAAGTCTTCACTACTAACACATTTATTTTCTAATAGTGCAACCTGATTTAGTACATCTAGTACAGCTAGGAGTTAACACACAAACTTGGTGATGGATTTTACAAATATAGCTCGTGCAACCCAGTCTTTGACCCAGCTCAGTTCCACACACTCCAAACTGGTTAAACTGGTCAGTGGTTTGACATCTCTCAACGTTTGCCCTATGTTTTGGTTTAAAATCCAACATTTCTGTCCCGTTGAGTGAGTTTCCTCCGTTCACGTCTCCTCCTCTGCTCTCTAAAAAGCTTTCTGATTCCCTCCGCCCTGCTTCAGGACGAGGGCTTTAACTCATACCTCTGATACTCTGATGAAAAAACCAAATAGACATTCAAGCTTTAATGAGAAAAAAAAAATACAAATAAAAAAGACGTGACTTGTCTAAACTCAGGAGTGAGGGATGTGAAACTGGCCCTAGCAAGTTAGTCTGATGAAGGAGAAACAAAGATTTTCATTAACCAGTTGTTCTTATGGCTTTAACCTACAGAGTACACCACCATGTCCTCTCGCTGTTCGGAGTTCAGTGAAGTGCTGAGGATGTGGCTGTGTTTTGTAGAGAGGAAGGTGTGTGTGTATATTCGTCACTGCTGTTGGAGGAAAACATTTGAACTCCAGGTTTAGTATTTTAACTTAAAATACATGGGCTAATTTATGTTTTTAGGGTGTTGCTCGACCCCTTGGGCTGTTAAAAATTCACTGCAGAGCTTAAAAGATGAACTTAAGAAAATACAAATTTATATTTTTAAGATTTGAGGCTTTTTTTTGTTTTGTTTTTTCTCCGACAGCAGTGCAGCTCTGTCTGTATGTGTGCCTGTGTAGTCCGACTCGGCTGTGGTGGACAGAGAATAATACCAAAGTTAAAACTACCACAGTGAGACACTACACTACAAACACAACACACACACACTCACACACTCACAGTCATCTCATGTGTATATAGACATTCAGGATTCTTGTTAGGGACTGTAACTGCTAAAATAAAAGGTATCCAGCGCCTGACGTTGATATAAAAACACTGTCAGATAATAAGAGCACTTCAGGCCTTGACAGTTTTCTACTGTAGTTCTTCTGTGGCTGTGAATGTTAATTTTACTACTATGCTCAACTTTCCAAGTCACCGTGATATAAAAGACTCTTTTTTTTTTTTTGGCCTTGAGAACACAAAAAGTAATACCTTATAACAGAGTGGGAAAAAAAGGAGAGAATAACTTCAGTCGATATTGTTTGCCCCACGTTATCGTTTATTTATTTAGGAGAAATTTAAAAGAAACATTTTCCTTTCTATTTTTTCTACAATGCAGCTTAAATCCAAAGGTTAAGAGGACAGCAAAGATAGATTTTACTGCTAAAGAAAAAAAACCTCAATAGTGAAAACCAAAGAGCTCCACTGTATCTTCTCACCTTGATTTTCTTTTTCTCCGCATTGTACAACTCCCACGTTTTTATGATGGCTGTAAACTCCAAAAGTATTCTTTAATATAGCCTAATGATGATGATGGTGATGATTAACATAAAAGATGAGACAAACACTGCTCTGTAAGCTTTAGTATCTGTTCGGGTCCTTTTTTCTGTTTTGAAGTATGCTTGCAATATGCTGTTTTTTGACCTCGAGGCTCTCTCTGTCTGAGTTGATTCTATAACCTGATTCTGTTGGAAACGTTTGGGTTTGAAACTGTTCTCTACTGTCCCTTAACTCATCGCTATCTGTGTGCCTGTTGTTTTGGGGGCCAGGGAAATGGGGACAAAACAAACCTGTAAGTGTTAGGAATAAAGTGCGAATTTAGACCAAAGTCATCTCCTGTGTCTTTGTTGTTGTTTTTTTTATTTGTTTTTTGCTGTATTCAAGAATGACAAGGTTGAAACTGTAAAAGCAAAAATGAGACCGGGACGTATGATAGAAAACAAAAAGCAAGCAGAATACGTCTCCCTGAATTAACACAAAGATGATGCAACATTTATAGTGTATGAACATGAATATATGAGTTTAAAGAGTTTTAAATAAAGTTTTAAAGTGCATTCTTTACATAGGTGAAAAAATAAATAAACCTTTCAAAAGGATACAAATATCTGTTAATTGCTGTAAAGATGGTAAAGGGATCAGTAGTATTCAATTGTTTTCTAATATACACCAATCAGCCGTAACATTATGACCACTGACAGGTGAAGTGAAGAACATTGAAAGGCACCTGTCAGTGGGTGGGATATATTAGGCAGCAAGTGAACATGTTGTCTTCGAAGTTGATGTGTTGGAAGCAGGAAAAATGGGCAAGTGTAAGGATGTGAGCGACTTTGACAAGGGCCAGATTGTGATGGCTAGATGACTGGGTCAGAGCATCTCCAAAACTGCAGCTCTTGTGGGGTGTTCCCGGTCTGCAGTGGTCAGTACCTACCAAAAGTGGTCCAAGGAAGGAAAACTGGTGAACCGGCAACAGGGTCATGGGCGGCCAAGGCTCACTGATGCGCGTGGGGAGCGAAGGCTGGCCCGTGTGGTCCGATCCAACAGAAGAGCTACTGTAGCTCAAATTGCTGAAAACGTTAATGCTGGTTCTGATAGAAAGGTGTCAGAACACACAGTGCATCGCAGTTTGTTGCGTAGGGGGCTGCGTAGCCGCAGACCGGTCAGGGTGCCCATGCTGACCCCTGTCCACCGCAGAAAGCACCTACAATGGGCACATGAGCATCAGAACTGGACCACGGAGCAATGGAAGAAAGTGGCCTGGTCTGATGAATCACGTGGATGGTCGGGTGCGTGTGCGTCGCTTACCTGGGGAAGACATGGCACCAGGATGCACTATGGGAAGAAGGCAAGCCGGCAGAGGCAGTGTGATGCTTTAGTCAATGTTCTGCTGGGAAACCTTGGGTCCTGCCATTCATGTGGATGTTACTTTGACACGTACCACCTACCTAAACATTGTTGCAGGCCAAGTACACCCCTTCATGGAAACGGTATTCCCTAATGGCAGTGGCCTCTTTCAGCAGGATAAAGCGCTCTGCCACACTGCAACAATGGTTCAGGAATGGTTTGAGGAACACGACAACGAGTTCAAGGTGTTGACTTGGCCTCCAAATTCCCCAGATCTCAATCCAATCGAGCATCTGTGGGATGTGCTGGACAAACAGGTCAGATCCACAGAGGCCCCATCTCGCAACTTACAGGACTTAAAGGATCTGCTGCTAATGTCTTGGTGCCAGATACCACAGCACACCTTCAGAGGTCTAGTGGAGTCCATGGCTAAACGGGTCAGGGCTGTTTTGGCGGCAAAAGGGGGACCTACACAATATTAGGCAGGTGATCATAATGTTATGGCTGTATGTCGGTGTATGTATATTAACAATAGTTAACATGACCATGCATGATGTGAAAGGGATCATTCGCATTGATAAGCCCACAAAGACTAACCCTTTGCAGTTCCCCTCAGCTCTGCGGAGCGTTTAGCTTCTTTTAGCTCATTGTTTTGGTTTTTCAGCCCGCAACTGAAATGTTTTGGTTCAGTCTCACAGCTCTCATCCACCTCGTTTCCAGCTGCAGCACGCAGCTGTTTTCAGTGAATAAAACGCTCTGATAAACCCAACTGCACGCCACCTGCATCAGACAAAGTTAGCGACTAGCTGGTGAACATAGCGGAGCATTTAGCAGCTAAAGTGCCAGATCATTTTCTTAAAAGTTGTAGACCAAAAACAGCCAAAAGGAAAGTGAATATAGGATGGAACTATCATGGTCATCATTCACTGAAATGGGAAACAAACAGCTGTCTGCCGAGTTAAAATACAATGTTTTGTTGATCCATCCATCCATTGAGTGAATATTGAATTTTGGCATGAAAATGGAAAATGTTTGTCCTCCAAACACAAAAGATTTCAGAGGTCAGTTTGAGTACTCAAACAGTTTCACGTGCAGTAAATTCGAGGAATGTTTAAGTGCTCTTGAAGATGAAAAAACTAGTTACAAAGAAACAAAAACTCTTCAGGCACTTTTAGGCAAAGCAAGTTAAATGCTGACCCTGATGAAGACACTGTGAGGTGGAAACCCTCTGTGTTTTAAATTATTAATATTCACGTATATAAAAGCTTTTAATATACTTTTCTCCTTGAGGGCCTGAATAATGTTTCTTTTCGATGACATTACTGTATATTGGCAACTTAAACCTAAAAATACTTTTAAAGCAGTTTTATATTTCAAAACCCCAGTTGGTCAAATTCTGGATCAAACTGTGTTTTTGTGCTCTCTTGTCTCTCTTAACACTAATATTTTATTTCACCTGCAAAGTCGATATTTTCAGTATTTTCTCATTTCTCACGGGGTCGGGAGATTTGTGTCCAGTGGAAACAGCCGAGCTAAAACATGTTGGTGTCAGTGCTGATAACAGACATACAGTATATACTATTATACACGATGGTCCTTTATCTCTCTGATTCCTACTTTAAAACAATAAGACAGCATCACTCTGAAGCCATGCTCAACCAGCGGAAAGACAGTCAAACGTCAAAACAAAATCTTTCTGCTGAAAATATATTAATGTGGTCTTGAAAGTCTTTCACTTTCCCATCTTAAATTTATCTGCTCAGTTTCTCTCTGAATCCTTACACATTTTTTAGTTTTGTCGAGAGTTGCAGGAGGACTTTTTGCATGTGTACTGCATGTTGAGGGGTGCCACCGGGGAGGGAAGCCCCTGAATCCTTAAGGGGGCCCAGAGCAGGACAGGAGCCCTGCAACCTGCCAGGGATTATAGATATTTAATGTGTTAGTGATTTCTAGTGGCACAAAGTATTTCTGCCCAGTAGTACCACAGTCCTCCACACTGCAGCAACTGGAGCCTACAGTGTTGTTGTTGTTGTTTAGGGAGAGAAGATCAAACTTGTTTTCTTCCCAAAAGCTACATCTTCTTCTCAGCCGGTTTCTACAGGCTTCCTCCTCCTCCTCTTCTTCCTCCTCCTCTTCTTCCTCCCCCTCTTTTTTTCATGAGATGGATGCAGAGTGGTTAGCAGCTTTGTAATGTCACAGATCAGCCAAACCAAAATCCCCCACAGCTCCTGCCATCTACAGTAAATCATACCAGTGCTCCACAAACATACAGATAGCTTGAGGGTAAAAATGAGAACTTATAGTTTTCTCAGTTCCCTGTCCAGCAAATTACTGGGCGCTGAGATATATATACAGTCAAATCTATTGGATCATTCCATGGTCGCCTATTTGCACCAGTAACACAGTAAACTGAAAAACACACACAGTTTCATCTGATATTCTTTAATTTCACCCTGTCATTTTGCTTTTTAATATCACTTTTTTTTATCTGCTCCCTTTCTCAAAGACCTTAAACCTCTGATGTTTCACACTGTATTTAGTTTGACTTTGTCCCAGTCGTATATGAAACATTTTCTACCATCAGCTGCCAGCTGTGGTGAAATAAAAGGCAGATATGAGGCTTCTGTGTGAAACTGATGATGTGTAGTCTTGACATCCAGCCGCCTCCCTCATGAACCGATCTCATGAAATAATGATGCTGCTATTGGTCCTGGGTGGTTCAGATCTGGGTGGCCTCGTGTGTGTGTGTGTGTGTGTGTGTGTGTGTGTGCGTGTGTGTGTGTGTGTGTGTGTGTGTGTGTGCGTGTGTGTGTGTGTGTGTGTGTGTGTGTGTGTGTGTGTGTGTTTCCAGTCAGTCCCAGTCTCTCTTCTGGGAACTAACATGTTGTAACCCACAGGTCCCTCAGGAGCAGCTTCGCCTGCTGCAAGGAAGAAACTAACTCTGTCTGTGTGTCTCCGTCACACACTCAGTCGCTCTCAGTCCTAACTCCGTCCTCGTGCTCTGTTGCTCTGTAACCATGAATGAACCTCTGTGTTTGCACCTTTACACACTCTGCATGCCAGATGTGAATGAGCCAAATGTTTGGGAACCATATTGAAATACCAGGTGTGAAGCAGCCGTGAAACCAGCAGCTTCAGTCTGACCGCAGCACGGACGCTGAAGGCCATGGTGTAGAGGTCTTCATAGAAAATGATAATAACTTGATCTGTTTCCTGATCTTGAGGATTTACTTGTCAGCCAAAACTTTTTTTTTTTTATCTTTAATGTTTTTTTTTTACTCCCCCTTCCCAAAAGAATACACACAGAAAACTAAATATCACTCCCCTTTATAATAATTCATATTAACCAGGTTCCATATGATATCAGTCACAATATTAAACAAATGTATATATCAACAGTAAACACACACAAAAAAGATTTAAAAAAATAAAAAGATTTTTTTTAAAAGGTACTTTAATACTGTTTAGGATTTTTTCCCAACGCCCCCCTTTAGCAACTAGATTTGTTTTTTCCATTAAATCTCCCAATCTTTATAAAATTGTTTGGGTTTTTCTTTAAATGATATGTGCTTTCTTCATATGGAACAGCTAATTACACCACATTGATTGCTGTTTTTCCAACAACAGCCAAATACTAAACATTAAACATTTCATTCAATATCAACTCTTCCTTCAAAAGTAATTTAATTTACCATAATTTCTATTTTTATCATGTATTTTGAGATTTCATGGCATCTGTTTTAGACTACTTGTGATGTTTTCCTTAAAGGACATAAATGATATTTAATTTTGAATAAACACTCCTCTAAGTAGAGTCATTGTGAGAGAAAACTGACCTCAGCCTCTCTGTCAGCACGGGCAGCACGTTGAGTTGCAGTCTCTCTTCAACCACTAGATGGCGCCCATTCTCTATAAAAAGATCATGATTATACAAGACACTCACCTTCTTCAGTTAGAACATGGACAGGACACTTTATTTTTGTTGCTCCTTATGTTCTTTTTCAATAAACGTGTGTTACATTTGACTCTGGTGACCATCTTAAGTGGCAGAAAGTAAGAGCTGATCAGAGAAGACACTTGTTCAAGCTGTTATCTGCACAAGTGCTGCTGTAAACAAACAATCTACTCGATCTGCTCTCAGTCTCTGTTATAATGAATGTAAATGAGTTTTTGCCTTGTTTTGAATGGGAGAGTCACGCTGTAGCAGTTGGCGTGTTTTGCTACATTTCACATGTAAATTCAGTCCCAACAGTTAAACTGTCTGTGTTGTAAAACCGGTACAAATACGTCACACTGGTTTGAGTTATTTTGAATAAATATTAAAATTACTGGGCAAACAGCTCACACTACATGCTTTCGTGCCCCTGGACTGTTTTTCTATTTGTTTAGTCATTGATGTTGGTTTAAGGTAACCCTCAAATTATCTGTGCTTCATTTGATAGCACACAGCCAATTATTGACTGGATGTCCCATCACAGGTTAGAGTCCTGGAAGTGCAAAATGCACTTAAAGTATTAAAAGTAAAAGTACTCATTATGCACAAAAAAGGACCCTGTGACTGATATATTATTACACATTATATTATTAATTGTTATTACAGATGCATCAATATGTAAGGAGCATTTTAGTGTTGTAGCTGCTCGAGGTGGAGCTCATTTTATCTACTTTACATAGAGTTAGCTGGTTTAGTCCAGTGGTTTGCAACCGAGGGGTCGGGCCCCTGAAAAGGGTCACCTGATAAACCAGAGTTTTCATTTTCTGGACTTTTCTTCGATCATTTTATACAAAAATGAAACTGATTGAAAGGTTTAGAGTGGAAATGTCTCCTTGGTGGAACTGCTAACAACTCTTAGAGATCTGAAACATGACAAGGAGCTGCAACTAGACTTTTGTACGAGGAGGTCGCAAGCCAAAACGTTTGGGAACCACTAGTTTAATATTTGGCAGTGCATCATATTTCAATCTCATCATGTGTTTTTTTTAATGTAAAATCTTTATCTGAAAAGCAACTACAGCTGTTAAATAAATGTAGTGGAGTGAAAAGTGTAATATTTCCCTCTGAAATGTAGTGGAGTAAATGTATAAAGTAACATAAAAGTACCTCAAATTGTGCTTAAGCACAGTACTTGAGTAAATGTATTTACTTTCTTTCCACCACTGTTTTGGGAGCAGACAGGTTTGGTTAAACTGTCAGAAGACACCCTCAGATGGATGAGTATGGTGAAGGCCGGCCTCCTGATTTGACCCCAGCCTTCCTGTCTCTGCGTGAGAGCACATGGCCGCACGCCTAAAACGTAAACACACGAGCCAACACGACGCCACATCTGCTTCTGACGTCCGACTGTCTCCAGACACCTCCAGACACAACGTCCCCTGGTAACCGCGGTGATGCACACAGTCACTCTGTAGCTATAGAAACAAAACTGTGCTCTCTTGGCGTGTGCGGTAGGTGGCCGGCTGCTTGCGGTTGGCTGGATGGCTGGTTGGTTGGCGCGTTGTCGGTCTGGTTAATCACCGCAGTCCTGGTGTGATGTCTGTTGCCATCACGCTCTCCACTTCAGCCAAAAGGAGCAGGGCTCTTGCATATTGCTGGGCCTATATGCTGCTTCCCGCCCGGGCCAACCCCACCAACCCGGCCCAAACCTACACAAACACAGTGCCAGCCAATCTCAACCCAACTCAGACAAACTCAGTCTCAATCCAAACCCATCCAAGCGTAACTGTATGCAGCCAAGCCCACCACACTCCACCCTGCCCTAACCCAACATTTGATATTTAATACTCCAGACATCATTTAGCCAACACTCTCCTCCACAGTGACTTATAACTGCAAATGGTGGAAGAAATCATCCTAATTGTAGGTGGCAGGATCAGCCTGTGGGTAGAGGGAGCGTCTTGTAACTGAAAGGTCAAAGACTTGATCGTATCGACAACCGATTTGTCTGTCAGTGGACTGTCAAAGTGTTTTCGCAAGACACCAAACCACGAACCACTCAGTCTTAGTTACTTTGGATAAGAGTGGCAGCTAAGAGCCAAAACCACAAATATATCCAAGTATAAAAGAAGTGAAAAAGACAATAATTTAAATGCAAATAACTAGAAAATGATAGAGAGGTTTTCTTTTTTGAGTTGAGGGAAGAACTAAGCAGCCAAACCTTCTCTGTGATGCAATTTTTCAGTTTTTATTTCAGGATTTCTTGACTGTGCAACTGGCCAACAAAACACTTTGTCAGACCCAGGAATTTTTAAAAACCTAAACTGGTTTTATTCAAACATAGAAAGTAGACTGAAAAATCTGAGTCCCCTTAATCTCTCAGTACAGTAACTATAATTTATCTCTGAGACACGCAGGTACAGACAAGAGTTGACATACAACCGGGCCTCACATGCCTGTACAGTACAAGACAGTAGACTATACATGTCAGTCTGAATATGTACATTATATTCAAACAATAAAGACACGCAGGATGACAGGACAAAAGGGGGGAAAGAAGGCTGCTGAATCGCAGATCTGTTTTCTTGTCAGCACGACATGAAGAGAAGGAAACAGAACATAGACAGGACCGAGTGACGAAGAACAGGATCAGAGGAAAAAGGGAGACGATGGTGTAGAAAAGGAAGTGAAGAGGGAGAAAGTTAGGAGAGATAGTGAAGTACGCCAGTGCTGAAAGACAACAAACCTCCCTGAACAGAAAAGTTCAACACTTCTAACAGTGATGAGGAAAAACCCAAGTCACACACTCCTGCGCCTGCAGCTTTGCATCCAAGCCATAAACTTTTGGATCAACACGGAACCAAATCTAAGCACCCAGTTAGTATTTTTATTGGCCTGTCAGGTTGTTAGTGCTGTCGACTTTTACATACTTTTCTGTCTCTGCTGTCAACAGACAGTAAAACGTATTTGAATGAACCACTGTGAGAAGGCAGAGATTAAGCATCCTGAATAGTGAAGTTCAAGGATGTAACTCACCGGTTTGTTTTTTTAGGACTCATTTTGTTACTTGAATGTGTAGTTTTGCACAGCTACATACCACTTGTTACTTGGTTTATCACTATTACTATAATTTTAATCCAATATCTCTGTATTTTTTGAGACATAAGATTGGTTACTCTCTACTTTACTGTGTACTGTATATTTCTACTGTCTGTCTTAGTTTTACTAGTTTGTCAGCCACTTTAAATTCCCCTAATAAGTTTATAAAAGAAGAATTGTAAAGTTTTGGTAACAGTCCAAAAAGATTTGAGGTTTTTACGGAAACTTTTCCTCTGACAATAATCTCAATTGTTGCATTAACGAGAAGTTACCTGTGTACTCATCCAGCTAACACAGAGCAACATTATCATCCCACTGGTGTCACGTTATGTTCGTATTTTATTAATGTCTTACTGCTGCTCTGCATGTCTGCATGTGTGCTGTCTCGTGTTGCTCTGCGTAGATTGTGCCACATGTCTGGAGAGCGCTTCTTTTGCTGCTGTTGTCGTCTTTATGGCGTCTTGTTGTCATCTGTATGTAAATTTCAACCATCACCTTATTGGTTGCAAAACATCTCGCCAAATGACTGCAGTTGAGCATTAGCCAGCTGGTTGACAAATTTAAACCAAATATTCTGAATAAAATGATCCAGGCTGATTTTAAACAAGACCTGACCTTATAAACCTACAAACTGTCTGGCACCAAACAACCGACAAAGTTAGCTAGCAGCTAAAGACCCAAATAGTCTATATTATATATGTATAATATATAGATCTAACTAGTCCTAAAGAGAAAGTGAAGTTTGGGTTTGGACTCCAGTGCGATGATAATGTTGCTCCGTGTCTGCTGGATGTGCAAGCGGCTTATTGTTTGCTGATATTTTAAATACTACAGGTGTGTGTCTGTTAGCTTGTTTCTTCTTTAAGCTTTAAAGCTTTAAACTGCTGGAGGCAGCAGCTGTCAACGCAACACTGACGTATCATCACCGTTTAAGTTGATATGGTGAACTTGTTAGCAAACAGCTGCTTATTTCCACATCCAGCAGTTACAGAGCAACATTATCATTCATGAGGAGTCGTGTTTCTGGACACCTGATGAATGTGAGTCCAATATTCACTCTTCTTTTAGCTCTGTTTTTGGCCTCTACCAACTCGGGAGATAAAAACTGGGTCTTTAGCTGCTAGATGTTTGTCGCTAATTCTGTCTGCCGTTTGTTGCTGGACAGTTAGATTAGTTTAAGAAGGGTCGATGAGGACCCAGAATCTCAGATGTTTAAGAGTTACTGGAGACCAAAACAAGTCAAAAGGCCGGTGAATACTGGAATTACGTTCATCAGGAGGCCAGATAAACATGAGATGCTAACACAGCTACATGTCGGCTCAGTGTTTAAGCAGGCTATTATTTGCTAGCATGTTAGCCTCAACAACTTTATAAGGTACGTTAGGCCAACCATAGTGTTAACAATCTAGTTGGCTAACCAGCTTTATTTATATACTGTACATGACCCCATAACCCACCTGACTGAACTCAACAATGTTCCCCAGGGACTGCTGAAGGTAATTATCACTTCAGATCACTTAATAAAGTAGACGTACACGCAGCAGATTGAAGGAACATGATCGATGATATGTAGACTTAACCCACTTTTCCTTTGACATGCAGACGGCGTGTTTCTATATTGACGGAGCTGACGGAGCGGTCTGGGCATTTGGGGAGTGTATTATGGGAGGAAGCAGTGCATGGTGCCAATAGGAATAGGAAGAGGGAGTTCCTCCAGAGATAGACAGAGGAGACTGTTAACACATACACACCGAGCTCCATATAGACTGACACCGTTCCACACATACCTCACTCTCACTCTGACTGACTGGCTGCTCCACTTTCGAACCCCACCCCCCCCCACCCCCCCCCCACCCCTTTCTCTCTCACTCTTTTGCTTACTCTTTCACTGCCGTCCCCTTCTCCGCCTCTCTCCGTCTTGCCAACTCACACTTCTCTCCTTCACTCACCGATTCCTCTCGTCTGTGTACTCCGCCTCTCGGGTTTCCCTTACTCATGTTCTTCTTCTTCTTCTTCTTCTCTCTCCATTACAGACTTGGCACAGGGCCGCAAATAGGTCAAATATAACTCTCACATTCCTCCCTGCAGTCCCTCTTCCTCCTCCAGGACTGAATGTGGCCTCTATCTCTCTCCACATTAAAGGTTTATTGAATGTGACTCTGCTGCGTCCCTAATTAAATGCTCACTTTTTTTTTTCCAAGTTCCCACCACTTGGCCACATAGTGAGTGTTTGAGGATCTCCAGTGCAATTCATTATGCAGAGGAATAATCCTGTGGTGGTTCATTAGTGACAAAACTAACTGAGTGAGCACAAAACATGTTCAAGTGGTAATCATTCTGCAAGTCAGGATAAGGGTGCACAGAACAGATTCATTAGCACACAGTACGTTTTGAGCATTCATCCCTGAGTTCAAGGGCACTCTGTCTTAGACTCTGTTCACATTTAACTGGCTAATTTCGAGACGCCAGGTACGTGTGAAAACAAAGTGCATTCACACTTGCATTTTCAGGTTGTTTTGGGAAAGATCCCCGACCGCACTGAAACTCTGCTGCATATGGAAAATGGCTGAACCAGTACTGCAATAAAATTTCCATTCACCTCCATTGTATTGTGGTGGCAGCATGAATCACTGACTGATATTTAAAAACCTGGACAGATACAAGCAAAACTATCTGCATGGCTAGATACCATTAAGTAAGAAACATATTTGAACTGCCCCTCTAAGCCTGGCAAAGAAAACACTGCAAAAAGTGACAGCACTATAAAGTCAGACATCAATATCAGCTGTTTTCCCAGTCACTTATAGTGATTCAACACCTTTCTGTGAACTCAAAACATCTGTAACACTCTCCAGTATGTTCTTGCATGATCTTATAATTTGTTTTCCTCTTACAAATCTTCCTTTTGCATTCTCGAATATTGATTTTAAGATTGATTCTAACTCTGATTTTTCTTCCGCTTGCTCAAGTTTGACTTTGATAAACTGCCACAAAGGATCATTTTAGCATATGAGATGGTTATTTATTGATTACTGCAGTTCATTATTCAGATGCTTCTTGGCCTGACTGTATGCAGATAGAGCTTCAAGGGGGCTGTCCTCCCCGAAATTCAAATGAGTCTGAAATGTCCCTGTGACCTCCTGTAGCCTAATAACAAGCTAATGGAAAGAGCTCTGCCACCCCTCTTTCTTTCCTCTATACATTTGTTTTCTTTTTCAGGCACCCCGCTCTCTCCTCCCTCTCAACCTTTCCCTCTTTAGCCCCCTTCTTTCTCACTTCTCTCTCCTCCTTCTCCTCCTCCCCCCATTTCTTCCATGGCCTCATCCTCCCCTCTTTCCTCCATTTCTGTCCTCTCTCTCCTCCCCGGCTCAGGAGCGTGTTAATCCCATTACATGTGTGTGAATACCAGCTGGAGGAGAGCGGGAGAGAGAGAGACAGACAGAAAACAGAGAGAGAGAGGAGAGGGGGGAGAGAGAGAGACAGACAGAAAACAGAGAGAGAGAGGAGAGGGGGGAGAGAGAGGGGAAGGGAACAGAGAGTGTTTGTGTCCGAGTGTGACTGACTGCATACTCTACAACTGTGTCAGCTTCATGCAAAACGCCCTCATGTAACACAGTGGAGTTTACGGTAATATAATGTAATGCATTATAATGAAGTGTAATGTAGGAGTGTTTCAGTTTTCAGCTCTACTAATGCAGAGGCGGACTTTGTCATACAGGCTAAAAAATCCTACTATGAAGTTGTTTTTTATGTCATTAAGTGTAATTTACTTACTGATATTTATCTTTTGGACAAATGTTGAAGTAGCTGTGTCTGTCCCTTATGTGAGGCAGCACTGTTAAAATGTGTAAAAATTAAAAAAAGTTTACTTTATTTTATATTCTATTGGTGACCCTTATATTTCTAAAAATACCAAACATGTCCGCACGAATGTGGGGGAAATGTGTATAAAATGACGCACAAGACATATAAGATGGGATGGTGCAACCATTTAAAAATGCAGTCTTGATTTGACAAAATATAACTGGAGGTTCTTCTTCGAGCTTTTTCTGGAGCTTTCAACTGCATCTCACGATCGTCATCGGCAAACTGCAGTTGGCTGAGTTTTAACAGACACAAACCAAATCCCTGGAAAAAAAGCTAGTAAGTGGCCCTTAAGATTATTTTGTCCCAAGGTCAAGAAGAGCTTCATTGAAAAGCTGGAACAACATAATACAGAATATACAGTACATACTCTATGATACTGTTGGACAATGTGGAATTAGATGATTTTTCAGACCTTAAAGCTTCTTAGTGGTAAATAAAATGGGAAACTGGATGTTCAAATGTGTTTAATTAGAGAACGTTAGTAGACCTTGTTCTGTACCATCTCTCTTACACCTGATTTATGTACCTGTTCTCAAACCAAACACTGCTTTTTGCCTTTTTTGTGCTCTCTGCTCTCCTTTGCAAGTTTTTACAATAGCTGAATTTTCAATTTGGCTGGAAGAGGGCATGTGGCTTAGCAAGGCCACAAGGAAAACATTGTTAAAAAACAAAGTTGGTTATGAGAAATAGTTTTTGCTCACATCCCGGCTTCAGACATTAAACCACTGAAGTGTAACATGGGGGAACCAGTTCTTTATTTATGTATTTTTGTCCCATTTGAGTTCTGGGACACGTAATTAAGATGTTTGGGAATTCAGCAGTAGTGAAAGAAGATCTTTCAGATCCATTATATTAGTAAAAGTAACAATACAACAGTGTAAAAATACAACATTTCAAGTAAAAGTTTTGCATTCAAAATCTTACTTAAGTAAAAGTACAGAAGTACTATTAAAAATGTATGCAAAGTATCAGAAGTAAAAGTACTCATAATGCAAGAAGATGGCCCCTATGAGTGTTGTTTGTATATATATTATATTATTTGTTGTCAAGTGACTAGTAATCAGTATAGCTGTCAGATTACTGAAGTGGATTAGAAGTATAAACTGGTATAAAATGGAAATACTCAAGTAAAGTACCTTAAGTGCAACACTTGAGTAATACTTTCTTTCCACCTTCGGAGTTTGATGAGGAAAAAGTAAAATGAAATTGCAATTTTCTCTCCTTCTGACACAGCTCAAGTGCCCAGGATGTTTAACCAATTGCTTCTCAAACAGCTCAAAGTGACATTTTCCATGTTTTAGTTGCTTGTTTTGGTTCTGACTCGGCCCTGCTCCTCTTTGTGATTCAGGGCCAGTTGCTGGGATCTCGGGGAGGCGATGAGGCTGCGAGCTAGACAGTGCAGACAGGCCCAATGCGGCTCCTGAAGAGTTCAAGCGCCAAGAAAATAAACAAGCCTTTTGATCACAAAGGGCCCATTCACTCTCTCTCTCTCTCTCTCTCACTCTTTCTTTCTTTCCCTCCCCCTCCCCCCCCCCACTTATCCTTGGTAGTTTCTCCTCAGCTCTCCTCTCCTGACCTCTATCTTTTTATCCTTTTTCCTCCTTTTAAAACCTCTCCACGTGTCTCTTTACTCCATTTTCAACCCTCTTTTCTATCTCATCGACGCATCCAAGACTGTCCTCCTGCTTTTTGACTGAAAGGCAAGAGCAGCAGAGAGATAGGCCTCCACAGAGACAGACAGACATCATCTGACCAGCCAGGGGGCAGACAGACAGACAGACAGACAGAAACACAGACAAGGGCCTCCTTATTCCACAAACATACGGTCATGGTGCAGAGCTGAGGAACACAACATGGAAAATGTCTTCATCACTCCATCTTTAGCACGAAACACGAGCAGAAACTTTCCCCTCCAGCCACTCAAACGTTTTCTGCAGTCACAAACACACTAGCTGCCTCACTCTGACTCTACTACTGTATGAGAGAGAGAGTGTGTGTTTTCTTATGCATACAGATGGGGCTTGGTGTGAAAAGGCCTCTCCCATTACAGTTTTGTTGTCGAAAGTAAAGTGCTGCTTTCTCTGGGTGTGGCTCGGTTACCATTTGCCCCCTCGGGCCTATTTTCCATTTTAAAAACGTGCCAGATTTCCTAGAAAAAACAAAGACATGAACGTAGTTCTACTTGGGGCTAATGGGGCAAAACCTAAAAAAAAACAAAAACCTTATCTTCACATTGTAAGCCGTGTATTTTAAAAGTATGCTTTAAAATGTGATTTATTCACAATATAAAGTGACAGTGGTTTAATGTCTGAAGCCGGGATGTGAGCAAAGACTATTTCTCATAACCAATTTTGTTTTTTAATAGTTTTTTCCCCCCCACACACTAAAAATCATAGTCATAATTCACCCAATTTCCATCAATACAGCACCAACCAGCATTAATGGTTTACGTGTGGAAAACCACTCAAAACAAAGGGTTGTATTTAGGTTAGAATTAGTGTTATTTTTATTGTTTATTGTTATACTAAATTACAATATAGTATGTTTCTGAAATATTATAATCTACTCTAGCTCTTTTAAAACTTACATCACTGTTACTGATTGTTAATAATATGTGCAGTTTTGAAAATCAAATACACAGAATTCTGTAACCAAGAATACATATTTTGTGTGTCAAAAAACCTTAGTTTGAATAAATAGTGATAAAACTGGGACAAAAAAGTTGGTCCAGTATTGTGTCAGTACTGGGTACATTTCTGACCCAGTGATTTCAGGTCTGCAACAGCATGATCTGACGTTTTACAATATCCTCATTCATTAATCCTGCAATTCTGTTATTTCTTCATCTTTTACCAATCAGTGGTGATTGATTGCTCCTGTTTACTGATTAGGGTCATTACCACCTCAGTAATGAACTGATAGTGACTCTGGTGATCAATTAGTCCCCAATCACCCCACAGATTCACACGTATGCAGCCGTCAGATGTCCTGCTGAGCTTTTGTTGCCCGTTGCTTTCACATGCAGCCGTTTGTCTGCGCCCCCCCCCCAACCAGGCCGTTGTACCCGCAGACGCTCGCTCTGCGTCCCTCCTGTTTCATCAACAAACTTTTATTTCCACCACAGCGTTTCACTGCTGGCTTCTCAACACGGTGGCGAGCTCTGCTTCAAGTTGTGGGTGAAGAAGTTGGCTTAAAAACTCAATGAAAGTTATTTAACACAATATTTCAACCAGACTCATCACACTTTTGAGGATGAAGTCTTGCTGTGAAACATGAGGCTTTGTACATTTTTTTACCAAATCTGTGTTTTATTGTTGTACTTTGGAATTGAACCAGGAGTGCTTTCTGCCACATTTCTTTGTTAGATTTTAAAATACGCACACAAACAAAAAGCTATCAGAGGACATCAGAGGACCATATAGCATTATAATTATCCAGAGAGCCTATATTAATGAATATTACTGTGAATTACTCTTTAAGTCCTTGCGCTAATGCAGAAAATCAACTGTTTTGCAACAACAAAAGCAGCCACTTAGCATGTTGTTGATTAGGCAGAGCTCCTATTATACAAAGTACTGAATAAGGTTTTGCAGGGAGTCCAATGAAACCAGTCTAAATTTTTGAGCTGCTTTAGTTTTAGTGGAGTGTTTTGATGATTGGACACTTTGTCCCATCTCTGAAATACATTTTGTAAAGAGTCAGAAGAGCGTGTAAAGAAGAGGATGCGCATCTGATTCTCAGGGATTCAAAGTGCTCACCAGCACATTAAATAACTAACACTTCTATCTGGTTAAAAATGACTATTGTTTTAATGGAGGTTTGGTGGGAAGATGTATTTTGATTTATACGATTCTTGCCTTACAGTGGGAACCCCCCCTCCTACACAGCTACATGTATCTGCGGTTGCTGAAGACTAAAATAACAAAATGAGAAACAGTTTAATTTGCATTATGTTATTATTCACTAAAGGTTTTTTTTCCAGTTAACTGGTTGGTGTCTTCTTGCCTTCAGTTTTGCAGTCGCAGAGCAGAGTGTGCAATATGAGAATGACTGTAAATCAAGATTTACTCTCTCAGAACAAAATCTTAGTGAGCACTTGTTCCTCTTTTGGTGCGTTTTGATCTCACAAACATGTCGTACTATCTGACGACGTCATGCTGAGCAGATCAAACACAACAGGACCGTTCACGCCTCACTCTCTCTCTCTCCAGGCGTTTATCTTGACGTGTCCTCAGGTGGACAAAAGGTCAGCAGCGGAGCAGAGAGAGGGAACGTGAATGAAACAATTAGTCAGTAGGCCTTTTTTACTGCAGACATTTTGACTTGTCGTAGTAAGGAAAGGCACAAGTGTTACTAATAACATTCACAATGACTCCGTGCTATTCAAGTGTCTCAGTAAGCCATGACGGTGTGACAGCATGCACAACACCAGGACCCTGAAACTGAAGCAGCTAAATGGAATTCAGCCATCATTCATTTTATTATTAAACTATTAAAGCAACAGTTTGACATTTTGGGAAATACACTTATTCGCTTTCTTGCCGAGAGTTAGATGAGAAGATTGATCCCACGCTCATGTCTGTCCGTTCGATATGACGCAGGAGCCAGCAGCCAATTAGCTTAGCTTAGCACAAAGACTGGAAATAGGGGGAAACAGCTAGCCAGCCTCTGTTTATTACCTTTGGACAGAGCCAGGCTAGCTGTTTCCACCTGCTTCCAGTCTTTAAGCTAAGCTAAGCTAACTAGCTGTTGGCTGTAGCCTTGAATTGAACAGACAGACAGACGTGAGAGTGTCGTCAGTCTTCTCATCAAACTCTTGGCAAGAAAGCGATTATTTCCCAAAATGTCAAACTGTTCCTTTAATATAGTAAATAATCAGTTTTGTGATGAAGGTCTAAGGAAGCATCACATGGAGGCGGGCAGGAGGAGACGAGCTTAGGTAAAGAGAGGAGGGAGTTAGGTAGGCAAGGAGTGAGAAGGACATGAGGAGGTAGAGAGGAAGAGGCGAAAAGAAAGTAGGAGATGAAGTTACAAAACCGAGGAGGATGAAGGGCCTGTGCAGAGAGAAGAGGAGTAGGAGTGTAATGTATGGGGTAATGTAGTGAGGAGGAGAGCAGCTCACAGAGGAGGAGGAGGAGGAGGTTGGCGGAAGTGAAGCGTCAGCCGAAGGAGCGATGTGACAGCAGAAAGCAGTTTTCAGTGATGAGACGTTCTCTGTTGTATTGTTGACGTTATTGTGCCTCAGTGTGTGTGAGACAGTGTGACAATCGCATGAAAAACTTCACCCACCTGCTGGCCTTCACTTCCCACACACTGCCACTCAGAGTAAATGAGCAGAGCAGAGGAAGGGATGGAGAGAAAACAGTGGGATGACTGATTAGGCCAGAAAGAAAGGAGAAAGAAAAGGGCTGCACACTTATTCTCTCCACTTCGTTTCCGTCCCTCCGCTCTTCAGCTCAGCGAGCTCTCTGCTCTGCAGCTCAGGCTCTTCAGTAGGCTTAATTACTGCTCCTTTCTTTCAACTGCCTCTCTCTCTCTGCTGCCTCCTCAGAGCTGATGTAAGTGCTGAAGGGCCCTTCATTAGAGAGGAAGAAAGGAGTGTGGGAGAAAAGAGCTGTGCGTGTGCGTGCGTGGTGAGCCCATCATGCTAATAAGCGCCTGATAGGCTAAAGGCGACGTCCTCTTATAATTATAGTCGATGTAAATTTCAGTGTCTCTCCCGGCCACCATCCATTCCTGTGGGACAAAACACCTGTTGATTGGCCTTTCCTTCCTTCCCCGCGTTTAAATGACGGATGGCGGCTCCCTGGCCGCCTCGCTGTCGCGGTTTACAGGTAAACACGGCGCCTCTCATCACCCGCGGCGGTAACGGGTCTCCACAGCAACGCCGTGACGCGCCAACCGGGAGCGAGCGGGGCGACAAACTGGAGGCAGCGGCGGCAGCTCCGGGTAGCAGCCAGCGCCTGGTCCTCATCCGAGATCGTCTATTGAGACGACGAGTCACTCGAAAAGTAAAATAAAGTCTCGTTGGGATGTCTGCTTCTGAAACGAGTCTTAGTAAAGAAATATTTGTATCCCTTTTAATAAACAGTCTGTGTTTATATTATTCATTAAATTATTATTTATTGAACGGATTGGGTCGTTGTTGCCAGCATCAATGCATTGCCACTTGTTCACACGTCAAAATAGCTGAAATGATTACTGAATTGTTAGATTGGCACAAAAGTAGTCAGCAACTATTTTGATAATCAATTGTCATTTTAAAGCAAAAACCTGTTCTCAAATGTGACTATTTGTTGGATTTCTTCCTCTTTTATGATATTAAACTGAATATATTTGGGTTTTAGGCTGTTGGTCCAACAAAATAAGACATTTTAATATGTCTATATGCTTTGGGAAATTGAGAGGGGCATTTTCTGATATTTTATACCCTAAATGATAAACTGATTAACAGAGAAAATAATCTGCAGATTAATCGGCTAAACAAGGCTGATTTAGCCTTGCAGGCAAGCAAGCTTTAGTTTTTATCTTTATGTTTTGTTGTTTATTTTGTACCCTGATTCTGACGATATTTTTCTGAATATTTCATCTCATCTGTATTTTTTATGGGTTTTTATGATAATTAAATTTAACTTGTTATGTAAACGTGTCTAATCAAGCATACATGGGCTACCGTAAGTCTGCGATTGTGAAAATTAAAACTGTGTCGAGGATCTTTGCACCTTTTTTTCCTCCCAGCTCACCGTCGGTCAGGAATGGAAAGCGTAGACATAGACGATCTCCGGCAACAAGTGGGCGTTCAGTTCCTCTCCCCCTCCCTCCCTCCGTGGGTCAGCGTGGGCGGCCCCGTGTGGCAGGAGGAGAGCGAAACACGACACCCCGGCAGAGGAAGAGGAGTGGGGGTGGTGGGGGGTGCCGAGAGAACACGAAGTGAGCGAGCGAGCGAGTGGAAAAAGAAAAAGTCCGTGCCGGAGGAAGAGAGGGGCAGAGAAAGAGCAGAGCTGGCTTTGGTCGTTTTCTTTCTGCTCCGCTCAGGACGCGCTGCTGTGAGGATGACGAGGAGGAATCGACCATGCGACACCGTTGCAACGAACGGGGTGAACGTTTAGACTCGTCGCATTCCGTTGCTCCAGTACCGACCAGCGGCAGCACGACTCCTCCAAACTTCGACCTGCGCCATTCAGACCCGGGCTACCGGATCCCCCTCCTCTCCTCCCCTCCCCGCCCCTCCTCCGGACAACTTTTCGCACCAGAAGCCCCGCACTTAAAAACAAATGCTCCGGCGCAGAAGTTTGTTTTTGTTTTTTTTTCCCCCCCCAGCAAACGCCGATGTGTCGAGATAACACGCAAGAAGCCGATGCGAAGTTAGCTGAGTCTTTTTTAATTTTAATTTAATTTAATTTAATTTTTTTTTTTTTAAATTTAACTTAAAAAGCCGAGCTCTTAACCGGGTCAGGGTCTTTTTCATCGAGTCACTCGTGAGAACAACACCGGGGGGAGGAGCGGGGTGTCGCCGCTAACTTCGCTAGCGGCCAGCTAACTGAAGTCTAAAGTTACCAGTCGACGGGGAAAGTGACCGAAGCAGCACGCCGAAGACGACGGCAAAGATGAAGACCCCGTCGGACTCGGGTAAGTCGGCGGCCACGCTTATTTAATTCACTTTTCCCGACGCTGCCGCCGTTCTTCAAATGAAAACAACGGCGCCTAGCTTCGGCGGCTAGCTGGCTAGCGAGCTCCAGGGAAAGTGTGACCAAATTATGGCGCTGGGGTGGATCCGTCCGAGTCTCTCGTTACTGTTTCAGCTAACCCAAATAAGCGAGTCCCGCTCGCGGCCACGTTGTTTTCCGGCCACAGTGGATCGATGCGACCACATGGGGCTACTTTTAAACTTATTTTCCGCGATTATTTCACTTTAAAAACTGATGTCCCGAAGCCACCGTGCTGAGCGATGTAGAGTTGGCCCGGATCAGCGGTGAGGAGTCGGGGTCGGGGTCGGGGCCAAAGTGCGTTGACCCCGACTGCGATATCTTTGCGTGTGAGATTCAGCTGAAGCCCCAGTACAGGAGGACCTAAGTTTAGTGGAACAAAAGCCTACATTTAATTCTGCCTTCAACCAAAACCACATGTAAGAACTAGTGAGTGAGTGCAAGTGTCGGAGCCTTTATAGCGCACCCGCACTACTTCTTAAATCTAAAGAAGAAAGGCAGGGGAAAGGGCTTGAGAGAGAGAGAGAGAGAGCCATTTATATTTATGTTGCATTGAAGACGCTGTAAGAATGGCTAACTAAAAGAGTAGTGCTAGAAAAGCAGTTAATAGTTAATTTGGGAGGAGAGGTACTGCCTGCATAGATTACTTTTCTGTGTCTGAGCATGTATGTTTGGTTGGTAGGGTAAATCCAGTTACATGTAAAGTACCCAGCTATTTGACAGAGATTTATTTTAAGGAAGTGGCAGAGCAAAGTACACGACTTCATGATTTTTGTTCATTGTTTTTGTATTTTCATTATTACAAGGCTGGAGATCACGTCTCCGTTTATCACTACATCACAGCCTAAAGTGAAAGGTAGGAAGTGATTGCATGATTGGATTGGGAACCTAACAGTTGATAAGATTTAGGGTTGTAGCGGAGGTTAAGGTTAGTCAGTACTGGATAACAGGCTGTGTGAGATTCTAAAATTAAATCAGGAAACGTACCGTGTCCCTTTTTTTGTTTACAAAGTTCAGTTAAGCTGCGTGTTTTGCTTCCCGTAAGAAGGCACTTTGTAAGTAAAGCTGTTTGACCTTTGACATGTTCAAGAATTGGATCCAAGTGAATTGTTTTACCAGTGTAGTTAACGGCTTCACTAAGCTGCTTCGAGAATTTAAATAATTTAAACTCTGAGTTCTTTGGTGCTGCTATTTCGAATTCCACTCATTTTTTGAGCCGTTTTTGTTGTCATTGAAATTATTATGATTTTCCACCCATCATAACTCGTGATTTCTCCTCCATTGTGCATTTAGGTGCTCATAAACTCAGTTTAGTCAGAAGTCTTGTACCGTAATCTTGGGAAGACAAAGGTCCAGTACACATAATGGATGTTTAAGAGGGGATCGCCACGACACACACGCCATAATCAGAAATATGACTTTTAGATCTATGTGCTGTCTGAGATAACTTTTTATATCACAAAACAATTGTGAGAAAACTCTATTCATCTTATACTGGAGAGAAATACAGTTCTCAAATAAGCTTAAATGACCAAAGTCGACTGTCAAAAACTTTCTACTGATGTCTTTTGTTGTTTCCATTGTGTTCGTGGGTGACATAGCCCCAAAGTACTTGAGAGCAGAACTGCACGCCATGACCCATGAAACAACCCTTTTTGATCTTGACTAGAACGCATTGTGCAGAAAATTCTTAGCAGGTGTCGGGCAATTACACACCCCAAAAAAATGTGTTTTCTTGGGTCATAAACATTAAAATAAAAACTGTAGGACACCGATTTATTATATTTGTCTCACACAGTTGGATCACAATCTTTGCAAGAGAATACTTTTTAGGAGATACAGAAGTAAGTGGCCATTTAATTTTTAGAGCACCACTCAGAGTAATATGTCACTGTGGCCTATTTCAGACGTCTGAACATTGTATTCTCTCCAAATGACTTCCATTATCCAGAGGCTCAGATTAGTAAAGTCATGCTGCACTTCCATTTAGTTTGGTTTAGCCATGTGCCATGCAGCAGAGGACACCTCCATTTGTCTGCCAGTTAATGATGTTCTGGTTCGGTTATGCTGTTAGTAGGGCTGCAGCTAATGATTATTTTCAGTATCGATTAATTTCGTTTCGTCTATTAAATGTCAAATAATTGTGAAAATGCTCATCACAATTTCCCAGAGCCAAAGTGACATCTTCAAATTGCTTATTTTGTCCAAACAACAGTCCAAAACCCAAAGACTCTTCATTTACTGTCATAAATGACAAAGAAAAGCAGCAAATCGTCACATTTAAGAAGCTTGAACCAGCAAATGTGACAATTTTGCTTGAAAAAACGACTGAAACGATTAATTGATTATCAAAACAGTTGGCAATTAATTTTAATCGTTGCATTTCTAGCTGTTACTAACAGCTTAATGGAGTTTAGACTGTTGCTGGTGTGTCTGTTCGGCTTTTAAATGAAAGCCAACTTGATGTTTCCAGTCGTTCCTATTTTTCAGCCTTTGTTGTGCGATTCATACCAACTCCCCTTAGTTTTTGGGGATTGAAATACATTTGCTTTTTTGCTCTGGTGAGTCACAATTCTAAATGAAGCTGTGTAGCTTTTGCAGTGACATCATTAAGATGTAGGTCATTTTACTTTGAAGGTTTATTTTATGTGGAGACCCATGCTAATATCCAAGGATCCCGATGGGTAACGCCTGATCTGTATCCACATTACAATATGCATGGAGCTACACAGACCCTTTGTCTGTCCCCTTTGTCTGTCCCCTGGTGTTGGAGCCTGTTGACTACTTTATGTATATATGGGTCAACCTCCACTCTCTTCCTATCAGGAAGTCAGCAGTCTGGCCCCACCAGCTCCAATTTTCCACTTGTGTTACTCCTTATATCAACACAGAGCCACATGTGAGACGTCACAGCTGTAGACGGCCCAGGCCAGCGAGCCAGCACGCTTTGTTGCACTGTGTGTGTGTGTGTGTGTGAGAGAGAGTGTGGAGTGAAAGGAGCCATACATGAGCAATTAGCTGGTGTTAAGTCTGGTAAGGGCTGGGCTGCTGTTTATGACTGAGTATATTTATGTGTTTGTGTGTGTGAGCCGTGCACACATGCCTGCACGTGTACGCCCATATGTCTGTCACTCTGCGGCTCGACCTGACATTGATGTGGTCACAACAAAGTGAGTGACTTTTACTAGCGCGACCAAATTGCCCTTGAGGAAGACCATTTGGTTGTGGGCAGTTGACTCAGCCTATTGTAATTACAGGAAGAACAACTAGACGTCTTTATGCAGATTCTAATAACACTGGGTAGACCAGAGCTAATGAACCAAGGGCTCATTTTGTTAGAAAAAATGACTCTGTTAGTTTCCTTTGGGAAGGACTCTGTTGTGTTACTGTCTCACCATTATACTGAATTATGCAGTTGGCACCAGCAGCAGAGACGGCACAATTACACTACAAGTCGAGGCCAAGTTGTTTGAGAAGAGGTGCTGGCGATGTGGTTGTGCAGTCTGTGTGTTTTAGGACACCCTGTCCCTCTGTGATTTAGTGGAGAAGATGCTGTAGTGCAGTGATACTCAAGATACGACCTGTGGGCCAAATCTGTCCCGTGACAGGGTGCCAGGTGCCCCGCTGACTATTTTCTAATTCACAATGAAAATTTGATTGATTGAATTGATTTACACTGGGAATTTATTGTTCATACCAATTAGTAAATGTTCAATAATGTCCCTTGGATGTTAAAGTTGCATATTAGCCTATTAGCAGTCTGTGCAGTGCAAGTGGTGGCACTTGATTTCTGTGAGAAGTTCACATACACCTGACCTGTGCGGGCCACATAGGAGAAGTTTGCCTTCAGGGCTGTCTGCCTGGCAGAAATACCTGAGGGCAAACTTCTCCCAAATGCCTACGCAGGGCTGCTGCGACCGAATTTGCCTCTTGGCAAAGATGAGTGAGGACAGAAAATGTCGAAAGGTTGACAATAAAAACAGGCAAGTCAATGAAAAATGGGCAGATGAATTTGCCTTTATTTCGCCACCTCATACCAAACTGCTGTGTTAAATTTGCCAAATGACAATTGCTGTATGCAAGGTTGCTAATGTCACGAGTCATAACATGCTAGCTTCAGTGCAGCGTCCCCGTCTAGTAGCACTGCATGATATCTGATAAATATTATTAATGTTTGCTTATTAACTGGCCCCTGGCTTTCTGTCATTTTGCAAAAGTGGCAAGTTGAGTAGTAGTAGACCTGCTGTAGTGTCATGTGCTGCTGGTCGGCTGCAATTTGTGTAGTGTTTATGTCACTAGACGTTAAGGAAGAATGGATTAATGGCTTTTATAAGGGTTTGTCCTGATGTGCCACTGAAGTCAAATATGTAACATGGAGTTTCAATATTAGTTTTATGTTTTTATTTGTGGGAAAGCCCTTTTGTTTTCCAAAAGCAACTGCATATGTTTGCATTTTTAGCAGTAACAGTCAGGCCATAAACAGGAGGTTACGGGCCAGGTTCAGGTCTCTCCAATAGATACGAAATCGCAACAGAATCCATTTAGGAGGAAAATGCCACAGCCAAAAAAAAAACCCTAAATGCCAGTGTTCTCACAGGATGGTGTACCTTTTCCCTGGTTTTCCTCCTACTATGTGGTTACTGTGAGTGATCAGGTCAGTGCAAAGGTTGACCCGATCACATTCCTGATTACTACTGAGCCGAGCCCGGGCAAGCAGACCCTGGAAAAAGTACCGCAGAGTGACGTCAGCATTTCTCTGGTGTGTTGTCAAGTGGCGGCCCAGGTCAGTGTTGCTATGATCATCTCTCGATGTTACTGCAGGCCTCTTTTCCTGGAAGTGTGTATGTACAGTGGCTCTGGTGACCCATACAAAGCTAAGAGAATAGACAACCGGTTGGGACATGCTGGCCAAACAAACCCTGGGGCCTCACACGCACAGGAAAGCCTGGGAGTTCGGTGTTGATAGACATCCGTGCCTGCAGTCTTATTTCGTTCATTTTGTGAAAGTGGTGTAATTATGTCAACTAAAGAGTTGCATTGCTAGCTGTCCTTCAAAAAGTGGTGTAAATTTGGTGCTATTCATCATTTTGAGATTGTGGGTCTCACTCATGTCAAGTTGTGGATAGCTAATTATGGAATTAAACCTTCACACACAAGTTGAGGCAAGTGTGAGATGACATGTTTTATTTAGCGGCATTGAAAATGTCTCGAGCTGCATACCAGCTCCATTTTTTAAGCTGTTATGTTTTCAGTATTTTGGATTTTCCTGTCTCCATATCCAGGGGATATTTGGTACACAGAATTATTTTGATGTTAGGAAATTCATATAACTCCAATATTCAAAAACAGGCTTCGCTGTATATTGGAGAGAAATTTTAGAACAACCTGTTCACAATCAGTTTTTGTTATCATTAAATGCAAACATGACGCGTGTATATTTTAACATGTCCGCAGTCACACTAGGAGCTTTTAGGGTTTAAGTGCCTTGCATAAAGCATAATCCATCCTCTTGTACTGTGAAACCATTAGGCATCACCCATTTGTAATGTTGCACTACAGTAGTAATACAGAGGTATTTTTCTTTTTTGTACACACTTTACATCTAGCTGCTTCAAATTCTCATACTGCAATTAGTGATCTACGTTTCCCAGAATGCCTTTTAACAATATTGTACATTTCAGCTGTGGGCTGTACATGTAGGTGGAAAAGCAATAACAATACAGAAACCTTTTTCCAGTGGAGGATAAATGAGTGAATACATCTTGGGGCTGTACTGTATTATGATCTATTGGAGGAGAAATTGTTCTCTCTGTCTCTTCATTGATGAATTTCTCTCTTCGTGGTTGTTGAACATCTGTATAAAGTGTTGAGTTTAGAGAGCCCTTGCTCTTTGATTGAGAGGCTGACACCAAAACTGGACATTTATGTTGATATTTTAGATAGCTGAATCATATTTTATGGTAGCACCACAATAAATTTCGGACCAAACAGCTTTGGGGACTCCCTGAGAGGAACTGCCCACCGGGGAGTTCCCCTGAGAACTAGATACCTTCAAGGGCTTTTTTTCTGTTTGCATTCGCAACGCTAATAGGAACACTGAAGTGACGTAAGCTGGTTGGCGGTTGGTATAGCAATGTCACTTCTGCACGACATACAACAACAGCTACAACTGTTGGTCCATTTGTCCGTGTTTTGTTCTATATTTTTTAAGGCTACCGTTTTAAAGATGTCGGTTGCTGATGCTGCATTGGCTCATGTGTTCGACCAATCACAGTACACCTACGTCACTCAAGGTTCCTCTTGTGCTGGGAGAGAAACTACTCTGAAGTAGGAGCTAAAGAAAAGTCCCTCAAAACGGCGTTCTAAGAACTGCGATCGTTCCCAGTTCTTGCAACGTGAACACAATAAAAAGGGGGTTCTAACTGTAACTATAGAACTATGAAAAAGTTCCTCTGATCTGAAAACACTTAATGTCTACATACATACAGGGCACGCCACCAGCTGCTGTTTTATGCCAGTTTTGGAGTGTTTTTCAAGGCTACATTTTTCATGTGAAATGGTAACTTCCTTCTCTGCCCAAGCATGGGAAATTTAAAGAACATTTGTGAAGCCTAGGTGTTGTCTTTCTGTGTAATTATACTGTGAGGAATTTAGTTTTGGAGCTCTCAAAAAAGCAGAAATACAGGCCTTGCTTAGACAAAGTGCTGCTTGCTTCTTTATCTTAGCATTGTCATTTGTAAAGTACAGACAGCACCACGTTTTACTCCAAAGAATGTCCTCATCATCTTTGTCAGCCGGTCTGTTTGTTTGCTCGGTATCTGTAAGTATGTGTGATTGAGTGAATCTGTGTTGGCTCCGTGACCCCCAGCAGGGCAGATGAAAGGGCGGAGCAGGTCAAGTGGAACCAGCGACTCGCTTCACTGAGCAGATAAGGAAGGCTTCTGCAGCAGGACAGATATCTCTGAAACACCTGACAGGATACTAGGTTTCCGGCTTCAGTCACACACTTACAAATCCCTTTTGCATAAACTTGCCGTTTTATGCCATTTAATCAGTATTTACAGCTAGAGGCTATACAAAATCCAGATGAATATGTTAGTGATAAAATGTTGAGTAAAGCTCTGAACCTAAATCATTTAACCATCAGACTAATAGAATTATCCAGAAGGCCGTCTGAGTGAAGCTTGTAAAGCCTTTGTTCATCAAAAAATGTAGACAGTTCTTTTTTTCTTGCACTATTTGCCCTTGGAGCTCTTTGGAGGTTTTTCAACAATCAAGGCTGAAAGAGACATAAGGTGTAGAAAGGTAGGTTTGTGCTTTGTCTGTGGCTGTTTTGGCTGGAGTTATCCAAACTGAAAGAGGTGTGGAGAGTCATGCTGTGTGTTATGGCTATCATCTGTGGTTCGTGGAGAATGAGAGGGGGGAGGCACGGTGCCCTGGTTGGTTTGGCGTCGTTTATGGCTACAAGGATCGAGGTAGGCCTCCACCAACATGTGAGTCTGCAGAATGGATAAGGGGACAGACTAGGTGTGGTCCTGTATGGCTCTGTATAATACTGCCCACATTACCACTGCCAGCTCTAAAGTAGTTACAACCAAGTTGCAGTCAGAGCAAAAATATCTACCAAATGCCATGTGTTTTTAGCGAGTCTGTTTTAGCTAAGAGGAGTGGTCAGAAGTAGCCTGCCAGGTTATGTTCTGGCAATTGGAGACCTTCAGTAGGTGGCAACATCTCGGTTGTAATGTTCTTTACAGTGCAACTGCGGCATTCATTGGCAATGCATTGCTGTACCAGTGGAAAGTCTTCAGTAAGAAAAAGAACTCAGTTGATTTAGAAACCAGTTGTAAAATGATGCAAAATAAATTGGATGCATTTTTTCAAAAGGGACCACCTCAGGAGCCAGTGAGGGAGAACCTGCCAACAGGTTGCAGAGAGACAAAGAGCACTTTTTGGGTTTTGTGGTTGTTTGTGACTGATCCAGCCCAGACTTTTCCAGCCTATACACTTGTTGGCGTTGCACCTGCATTTTTAGCCCACACTGCTTGATTTGAAAACATGAAATGTCCAGCTTTCAGAAATGCCAAGCACATTTTTTATTCATATTCTCACAAATGAGAACCTTGGTATCTAAATACTAATTTCTACAAACCCTGGCTCTGTTGGATATGTTGCCACCTAAACCTCCCTCAAAAGGCAGCAGAAAGTCAGACTACGAGCATAAATTGAAACCAACTGTTGGCTTTTATACCTTGCTAGACATTCATTACAAGTGTGTCAATGTGTCTCAGTTCTGTGTGGTGCTTTGCTGGGTTCAGTAGTAAGTACTGCCCAAGGCTTCGGAGCCAATAAGTGACTGAATTTTATTTGAAGGGGTCGACACTGATTCAGGTGGCTGTCCAATACTTTAGTCTCAGAGGTTTGGCTCTGTACTCCATAGTTAACTATGACGTCCCACAGTGCAGACATTCGCAGGCTTTCTGCAGTAACCTGATTCCCTAAATGTAAAGAAAAAAATAAGTTTCTATAATGATTGAAGAAGCCTGGTTAATACAGCTAGATTTCTGCTGAAGTAACTTGCTGTCTTGGACATGCACATGCGTAAAGGAGTTTCTAAAGAAGTTTTACAAGAATGCATGTACAAATGACAAAAAGACTCACTGTGGCAGCAGTCCGCAGGCTGAAAGGAAAGATCATTACTCGTATAAGTGTCCTTGTATCCAAAGTAATTAAATCCAAAGCCAAGACACAAAGATGCATCTGGGCTGGCTCTTAATAGTCTGAAAGGCATATTTCTTATGTATGACACGGACAGATTCCTCCAGCTGATCACCACAGAATCAGATGGATATTTTTATATCGCATAGTTACCCTGAACTCAGTTCGTGCCCGTGACGAGAGGCAGCTGCATGTTGCCTGTAAGTTGGCATAGCATGTATATGATGACTTTTCATGAAATCCCATGTGTTGGTGAAATAAATGAGTAAAGAAATCCCTCCTCTGGGGTTTTCTGTTTGTTTGGTTTTTTTTTTAAATTATTATTATTAACTACAAAAAGGTGCCCAACATTAAGTCAGGGCTCATCCATGTCTAAAATAAGTACAGTAATGGCAGGTTTATACAGTAATTGACAGCTGTTAACATCATAAACTATGGATGTATTCAGACACGGGCAGTATTTGACTTTTTGACTACATAAAGTCAGAGAGACCTGAAGAAGGAAGACCTGCTGGCAGTTGTTTTCTTGTCTCAGTGTCGAACCTTCAGAGTCAAGAAAACCTGTCGTGGGTCTGTGGAGGGGAAAAAGGCGAGCGAGGGAAAGAGATGGATTCAACAGAGCACGGCCTTTCTTGTCTGTTGAGTTTGCTCCAGTCATTGCTTTGTTGGGAACCCTGTGTTTTTTTTTTTTCTTCTCTTTTATAGCTGTCACGACTTGTCCCAGGATTTTTTGTGGCCATCTGTGTGTGGTGTGTTTATGTTTGAGGCGACTCTGCGTGCGAGGGTGTTTCATGATGCCTAAAATATATGACGTTTGTGTTAGCTAAAGGCTAATTGCCCTAAAAAACTTTTTTTCGCACCCCAAACCACGCAAATGCATGTAGGCAGCGTCTTTCTCACACACGCCTTCACCTTCTCACACACCCACATTCAGACGAGCACACGTTCAGTGAACCCTTTTCCTCCCCGTAACAAATATACACTTTTCAAATACACACACACACATAGTGTACAGCTGCACATATCTCACCTCCAAGCAGATCAAAGAAGAGACGGATCGATAGGAGAAGATGTAAGACAAAGTAGGATGACGTCTTCTTTTTCAACCAGGCAGCTATATAACATTGTTGACCAGTTGCAGGTGACTGTGTGTTTGGATCAGGTTCACCACCACCAACAGCAGCGATCAAAGCCAAATGTGGCTATTTATTTTGGTCTAAAATCAACCATTTTGCCAGTCTAAACGTGCCAAATTTGATGTCATTTATTCCCAGCCGTATCTCCCACCATCAATAGCCAGACAGATTATGTACATCTACCTCGGGGGGTCTACACGATTATGATAAATTGTCATGAGATGTAGAAACAAATGTCTCTATTCCAATCATTCAGCAACAGATATATGCATTTCTATTGGTGAGAATAACTTAAAGCAGCTACCCGTACTGTTAAAGGAAATGTAGGGTTTGGACAGGTCTTGTTCGCTGCTTCAAAGGTTGGCCATAAATTACATTGGTGATAAGAATGGCACCATTTGATCAGGTCAGCCATAAAGTTTTCTCCCTGCCTGTCATTTCTTTATCAGCTGATGATCACATGATGAATGAGCTAATTAAAACAAATCATCTGAATGAGAAGTAATGCTGCATCATTAACCACTGAATAAGACTGTTACTTTACATGTTGAATTCATTAAGTTGAAAGCGCGCTGCCCTTCATTTTTTAAGAACAACAAGTCCTTGTACCTAATTGACAGAATAGGTCGTTCGTCACTGACTCCCAAAACGACATATATAGGCGTACCAGACATCGTTGTCATTGTAACAATAAAAAACACGTGGTTAATGTTACGAAACAGTTGCATTTTGGTTAGGTTTAGGCAAGAAAACTACTTGTCAGGTTTAGTAAAAGATCATGGTTTGGATTAAACTAAGTACGTTAAAGTACTTGCGTCACGTGACTTACTAACGTAACTTAACTTGCGTACACAAATCATCGTTGACTTTTGGTTTCACATGGGACATGAACAGCGGCCTCCTGAGTGAAAGTCTTGTTTGAGGGTACCTCACCTGGCTTCCGCCTTTGCTCCCATCATAATTACTACTACCACTTGAGGTCGCTGCCTAATAATAAATGTAAATAAGGTTCGTAATAAGCTGCTTGCACAGAGGCACTTTCCGGCTGTATTATTGGGGAGGACGGTCTCCATAACGAGTCGATTTGTGACCCATTTGCTGTCCCTGTTGGTTGTTTGAAACCCCCGAGTCCAGTGGCAGTGATGAATGAGTCGGGTCTCTGTTTCGAAACGTGAAAGTCAGTTAGTCCCTCAGACACTCACTCACTCACTCACTCATCTCGCCCACTCACAGCATGCACACTTTATTAAGGGGCCTGGGCCCCCCACATGCCATGAAAATGGGTGATGTCTGTCTTGCATTAACACACACACATACAGACACACTCTTAATTTTCTCACTACAGCTAGCGAGCATGGCTTGCTCATTTGGGCCGCCATCTCCCTGCGGTGACGCCGTTGTGCCTCTGTCTTTAATGTTTTTACACAGGGAGCGAGCCACTCAGTCTAGAGACTGGAAGATCCAGCTTTAATGCAATAGACTGAGGAATTAAGACTGCGGTGGCTCTGCCAATGAGGAAAGACTGACTAACGCATCCAGACATCACACATGGAGAAAGTCCCTTGTTGGCTGTTTTTACATTTTAAGAATTTCACGGACACACTCATCCAGAGCGAATTACTGTCACTGTGATTGTGCTATAAGCTACAAGTGGTAGATCAACAACATTACGACGAGCCAATATTGAAGAGTGTCAGCTCAGAACCGCAGTGCTCTGGCAGTAACAACAAATATTCATGTTCGAGTTGAGAAGAAAATATAGAAAGGGCTTCTTTCTATTCAGTGACGACCTTCAGCATTATGCAGAGCTAAGAGACGAATTTGGAAGTGTACAAGGTGTCCTTGATGGCTGATGTTTGGGAACAGTTTGGGTTTCTTCCAGTTCGAGTCTCCAAGCTGATCAATAATTCCCACAGAGTATGTGAAAAGGAGGTTGATTGGACATGTATTAAAAGACGGACATGATTGTTATTATTTATGTTATTTATTTACTTTAGTTTTTTCCTTACCCAGATTGAGGGTTTAAAGATAGAGGGTGTTATATGTTGTACAGATTGTAAAGCCCTCTGAGGCAAATTTTGTGATTTTGGACTATACAGTATAAATGAAATTGACTTGACTTCTCATAGCCAAGAGAGTTAATCAGTGCACAAATATGCACATTCCTGTCTGATATTTGCTCTTGACACACTCCGATAATAAAAGTCTTGATGTGGTTACTCTTCTGGCTATGACTGAAGTTTTATGACTTCAGGAGTTTTTAGATACAGTTGCAACTTATTTAAAATGGAAATGCAGAAAGGATTGGTTTGTTAATTCTTTACTCCTGCCCTGTTTTGTCACATCGTCTAGCATAGCCGTGCTGGTTGTCCTACTAGTTGTAATCAACAGTGGAGCCTCTTTGTCTGTGTGGAAAGATGCTGAAAGGAAAGCGGCATTATGGGAAAGACAGAGGGGGGGGGGGGCAAGAGGAGGAGATGAAAGTTGATTGGCAGGGAGTACGAGAATGAGTCACTCATCCAGCTCCCTGGATTTGGAGCTACGGGCCTATTTTGGGCTGTGGTGACACGTGTATGTGTGTATGTATGTGGTTGTGTGCGTGTACACATGCACACTAGTGTTCACATGGCTCAATCCAACAGCTGAAGTCACCAAATTTTCGTTGTTGGCCTAGCCACTGTGTGTGTGTGTGTGTGTGTATTGGAGGAAAATGAAAGTAATCTGGCGACCAAACCACAACACAGAAGCCAGATTTAAACGCAGATATTTATCTTCTCTCTCTCTCATGCTCTGAAGTCCCTTCTACTACACCACCACTCTGTAAATCACTCCAGTTCCATAGTGGCTTCTATCAGTTTCTGACAACTTCACTTATAAGTTGTGTTTATATGGATTATTCTCCATTGACAGTCAGGATAACAATCTAGTAACAGTTTGTCTATGAGTTGCTGAATTCAGGGTGTTTTTAATGATTACTGACAGTGGTGCAAGTGCTGGACACCTTATCTGATCATTTCATTTAGTCTTCATGTAAATACTTTGGTGGGAAAAGCCATTGAGATTTTCCTTAGTGAAAAGAGATTCATGGTTACATTTCTTCTTCCCCAGATATATTGGTCTTTATTTGTCTTTCCCTTCCTCCTCAAACAAGGGCTTCAATATCTTGCTTGATGACTCTGCAGGAGGTGCGACACTTGTTCTTCTTGCGGTGATTTTAACCGAAGCCTTCTGGTTAAAGAGTGGTCTTCTTGTTCAAGCTGACTGGCTGCCCAGTTTGATGTTATTAATCAGCAAAGCAGTTGCCTGACTGTGGAGCTGGCTGGTTTGTTGGGCTTAACATTGGTTGACTTCACTCTGCAGGGTGCCAGCCTGCCTTATTTCCTGCAGACAGTGTGTCATAAACATGTACAAATTAGGTATGTTTTGTGTGCACATGTATGTGCATGACAGTGTGTGTTGCTGCGCAACCGATAAACCGAATCAGTGCTGCCTCAGTGAACCTCTGCATAGAGCCAAGAGAGTCATATCTGTCTCTTATTCTATTTCTCACTCACTATCATTCACGCATATTCACACATTTGTGCACATAAACACACACACACAGTTCCTTCCAACCAAATTCTGCCCTGACAATAGGAAGCAAGCTTGAAATCTCCAGCGAGGCAGTCAGGTGGCCAGGAGCTCATTACAGCTGAATGTTTTACAGGGTTGTCATTTTCTGGAAGGAAAGCATGCTCAGACGAGTTTCAAAGCACGTGTACATGCATGTATGTGTTCTTCTTGCTCTCTGGGAATACAGGCCTGAAGCTGACGAGTCTCCAACCTTGGCTCAGGTGCTGCAGATTACGAGATAGAAGTTTGAGCTCTGAGATCATTGATAATGTGATTGGTTATTTTGTTTCTCATTAACACAACAGTGATAATCCTTTCATTTAATCAGCCTGTTTGTCTTCCCTTTGGGGCCACCAGTACTTTAATTATATGTCTTAATGAGATTGAAAGGTGCATCCATTAAATGATAAGGGCAGGTAACCACAGTAACATGATTTTGACATTATTGAATCAGCTATGGGGGCCCTGCTGAATGTTAGAGTATAATAAGTGACTCTTGAATGCGCACACACACGCCGAGCCAGGGCTGGCTTAATCACAGCCTTGGCTGCCTCCAAGGTGCTGCGGAGTTCTCCAGGACGTGACAGGTTTCTGTCTGGCGAGGTTCGGGCGGCCGCTGTGTCACAGATTAGAGTGGCTTAGCTGTCTCAGTTGTAGCAGAGATGGTTTATACACTTAAAGGCTTCGCTTTGCAGTCCAAGGCTTTGCTTCTGTGGCAAACAGTCAAACTTCCTACTTTCTACTGTGTCTTAACTCTTTTCTGCAGACTTGAGAACACAGCAGTGCAGCTGTCTGTGCTCTGAAACGGCGAGGCTTTGTTTAGTTTGGATTGCTCGCAGTCTACGGGAAGCATCCTTCACAGCACTAGCTATTTGGAAGATGGATCTCTGAGATGGAAAGCAACCACCATCATCCCCAAGAGAGCCAGTGGGCTGATTTAAGCCATACAATGCCACTTCATTGAAGGCTACTTAAAGCTCCAGCGGTGTTGCCAAATCTGCCAACAAACCTAGCGCTGATCATTATGATTTGCAAACTGAGCATCTAGCCTTTAGCCTCACCGTAGATATTTGGAGACTTCGGCCATTAAAACCTAACCCACTTGACAAGACTCCAATAGAGCAAATGTGTGTATTATGCCCACTGTTAAAATGATCATATTTAATCTTGATCTAGTTTTTTGTAGACTTTATCTACTGTTGGTATTTGAGCTTTTCTTCCTGTCTCTATCCTTTCATACTCTTCTCAGTTCCTCCATTGAAAACAGTCATTCACACATACCTTTCACTTATTTTCTCTCATTTTCTCTCTTTCCATGAAGCTTTCTCTCTTCCTTCGGCCTCATGGTACATGGTCAGTAGCAAGACACTTATTTCTGTCTGCATTTCTCTGTCTCTGTGTCTCCTCCTCCCTAACACTGACTGACCCTGTCTCCCCTCCTTCCTCTCCCAGTCAGTCTGTTCATCTGTCTGTCCCTCTTTAAGTCTTATGTAATGGAGGGATCATGTGAGAACTGAGGTGAGGGTTCAGGCCGTGCACCTGCAGACGGCCATCCTCCTTTCCCTTTGATCTCTGCTGGATTCTGTTTCTTTCTCTCCCTCTGCTCAGTCTCTTCCACTTTTCTTCTTCCTCCCCTTCTCCACCTTTCCACCTGATTTCCTCCTTGTCCCGTCTGTTTCTCTGACTCCTCCCTGGCTCTACTGGCTCCTCGAATCTAAACTCCATCCTTTAGGGGTAATTATAAGATCAGCTCAATGAGGAGCAGAGGGTTTTTAAACAGTAGTTTGAGGCTCAGGACTCCTCAATAAAGCAGTGTTAGATTGTGTGTTGTGATCCCAGTGTTGTAGACGGGTAGTTTACACAGCAAGACAAAAATGGAAACCCAGACAACCAGGTCTGCACGATCAGAAGTTCATCATCTTAAACTGTTGATTTAAAATAGACCTTCCATTTTATACAGACTGTATAAAGTGCAGGATTTCAACAGGTATAATTAGTTAAGATTTTCATTTTTAGTTCTTAAACAAGATTTTGCGTTTAAATGTTTTTTTATTTGTGTATTTTTCGCCAGAATTTGACTTTCTGCACATGCCAGTACCGTTTACGCCCAGCGGAGATTCCCCTTTTCCTGCTCTGTACCCATTTATTTCCTGCCTTTCTGTGTTGTCCTGATCCCATCCCTGATAAACCCCATCCGGATTTCACAAGGCAGGCAGCCCCCGGCTATTTAGCCTGGCCTGTTACCTCTATGCGTTGCTCTCCGTGCCCCTGAATCATTACCCTGCAGACAGACACACACCGACCTTTCCAATGCCTAAATATAGAGCCACCAAAGAATGGGAGGAAGGGAGGGAAAAATAAACGGGGGGATAGATGGATAGACAGAGTAGGAGGTCGTTTGTGTTTAGTCTCAGCGGCTGCAGGCCTTCTGGACAATACCCCAATGATGGCTATCGGTTATTAAGAGCACTATTCCAACTGTGGTGACGTCAGAGTCCCTAAGAAAAGCAGACCTGCGTGCTAAACCCCCCTCACCCACCAGCTGTGGCTGCACAGACCCTGTGTTGCTCTTGGAAAGGAGAACACAGGTGGCTAATAGTAAATGAGTTTTTCTACCCTATATATAGAATCCAATGAGGCCTGAAATGGTGTGTTTCACCTCCGCCTGACAATCAAAAAATTCTTCCTGTCTGGAGTACAACTTGCCAGATAGTACAAAGGGCTTTGGGTTTACTTCAGTTTTCCCTGACTTGTAGCTGTGCATCCAGACCTCGTGTGCCATAGACTAACCTGAAGTAGCTGTAAAACAAGCAGCATAATGTAGCGCACATTGATCGGCTCTAACGGGCTGCTGACCCATGCAAGCGACTGTAGTCTGTAAAACCTCTGCCAGTTTTACATGTTGACATTATGTTTGAAAAGGACTCCAAATCATTTTTTCATTAAAAGACGATCTGGAAGGTCTTCTATTTACAACCCTACACGGATCAAGTGTAAATAAAAACGGTTAACATTGCCAGTAAAAGCACACAAAAATATTATTAGTTTTATACATATGCTGTTTTTGCATGCAAACCTAATGCAAGAGACTAAAAATATTGGCTAAACGGTGCCTTAATTTCAGGTTTCATTTTGAAGCTGCAGATTTGACACTTTCAAGCCACATGAGCTTCATTGCATTTCTTTAGAAAAAAAAAAGGTTGGAAATTGGTCCCACCCAAAATTAGAGACCTGCTCTCCCTCCATGCTGAGGACGAGATAACAAGTCTGCAATCTCTCACCTCATATATGTAAATCCCTGTGTTGCCTTAGTCTCACGTGCCAGATGCCAGATATCATGCAAGCTTTGTGTCTGTTCCTGTCAGTCTTGTCATGTTTAAACCGAGTTAGCAGAGAATTTGTCACAAAGGAGGTTTATGTTTAGAAGCCAGATACCCAGGAAATGTAGAGAATTTGTTAAAAAAAAAAATCGTATCTTCATTACAGGAGGACTTCTGCCTGAAAGAGAATGAGGGCGACTTGTGTCTCGACTTGTTTGTTTTTGCCAAAAAAAGAACCTATAGGGGAGTGTCTCTTCCTCCTTGCCTAAGGGCTGAGATCGCCAAACATTGTAGATTTCTTCTAGTTATGATAGTTTGGCTGTTTGTTCAGTCGTACTGCTGTTTTCCTGTCCTTGTCCTTCTCCCACTCTCTCTTGCTTTCTGTCTCGGCCTTCTTGTATCTGTTAATCTCCGTTTTTACTCACATCACATTAACCAGCAGCTGTAGCAGATGCACCTCCAACTGGACCCTCAGTTGTGCATCTGTCAGAAGGCCACACCATCAGCTATGCTGTCTTGACGTTCTGTATCTGTGTCTCCTGCTATCCATATGTTGGCTCTGAATCATTTCAGAAAGACCCTGAGTGTGAATGGGCGGGCTTCGTCTGTCCTCAGAAGCTAAATGTAATGAATGCACAGGATTTTAGGCTCAAATATGATCTGGGTGGTGGTGAAACTTGCTCCTCCGGTGCTTACAAGACAGGGCAACGTGTCCTTTCCACAGTGTGTCAGCGAAGCCGGCGCTGCAGCGAGAGGTCTCTGCTGGTCAGGCAGCCTTAGACAGATCACACCCTCACACTGTAGCTCTCTGGATCTGTGCCCAAACTCTAAACTCTTTTGGCAAGTTTCTGTAATTGAATCATATTTTGTCTTGTCTGTCGTGACTCGGCCATTTATTTTTAGAGCTAAAAGCTTTTGTTGCTAGGAGACAGTGTGTCTTAGGAGAGGCTAGGCGAGGGAGGGACAGAATGAAAAGAGAAAAGAAGGAAAGAAAGTGATGGCAGTGGTGTTGAGGGGGAGAAAGGCGGAATCTGTGAACGACGAACGCACAAGCTATGAGTCAGCAGGGACATCTGCACCACACACACACATGCAGTGGGCATAGTTGCTATTCCTGTGTTCTTTGTCTGTGTGCTCTGTGCACCCACGCATAAACCCACTTACCTCTCCCCACTAACCTGTGTTGTGTGTCTGTGTACTTCGTGTTTGTGAGGGAGATATTAGCTCGCCCACTTTGATTTAATCCACTCCTCTTGTGTGTTGTATGCGTCAGCGCGCGTCTGTGTATGTGGAAGTGTACCGCATGTGTATTTTTCTCTAGCAATCGCCAGTGTACCCCATTATACAGCAGTGTGTTGTCTGTGTCACAACGTCTAACCTGTCCCCAGTGACAAGAGCCTTACTGTCTGGTGTATGAATCATATGCTCGTACCCCATTAGTAGTCTGCCTTCAAATGGCTATTATCAACGTCTGTCTGTTGGCTCACTCTCCAAGCACCATAGGAGATCAGAAAGCAGCATGTGGTTTATTAGTCATCAGGAGTCGGCCTGTTTTTCAGGATATTTTTTTCTCTTTCTTAATATGACTTTTGTAAGATGTTTTTGAGTGTGTTATGCCGGCCTCAAGCGATTTCACTGTTGCAGACAAATTTCCAATGTTGGAATAAAAATCATGAGAGTTTTGTTGTTGTCCCGTCATCTCGACCGTTTCGTGCAACTCAGTCTGAGCTGTCTTAAGTCAGTCTTTTTCTCGTCTTGACAGTCCGATAAAATAAATTGTTTCATATTATCGGAGGTTTTTAGTTTAATGACGTAAACATTGTCAACAAACAATAGGTGCGCTCTCTCCATCACCGAACAGGAAGTAGCAAACTGGGTAGATAGTAAACATGGAGGTGAGTCCGGGGAGGCGCAAGAATGTGAACAAGTCTCGGTTCTCTTAGACTCTGGAGAAGGAGGAGACACTGGTGGAGTTGTGGAGCGAACTGGCTTGGAACTGGAGTTGGTCTCCGGGTGCTGCACAGTGGCTGCCCACTGCTCCCAACACTTAGGATGGGTTTAATGCAGAAAATGAATTTCCCTACGGGATCAATAAAGTATAATTTAACTTAACGAGTTCCTCTTTGATGTGTCCTCCCGTTTTTGCTCTGTTGTTGTAAATTTCCACCAGGAGCAGGATGGGAAATGATCTCAAAAGGAATCTAGTTGCAGTCTTGCAAATAGTGACCCTGCAAGATCCCCAGTCTTTGCAAACTCTTATAGTCTATAATCTTTTAAGTGTCTTTTCAAAGTCTTCTAGTGTATGGTAGGCAAAGAAAGAAAAAAAGAAAGTGCTATGTTGTGAAACCAAAAAGCCACCATATTTGCAGATTTGGAGAGTGAAAGTTGCACATCACTTTCTTAGATTTTAAATTATCAATGTTTCATCTGTTTCTGAAATTCCTATGGTCAAAGAAGTTCTTAAAATGCAGCAAATACATTCAATGCAAAGACCACACCCCTTACTGGTCACTTTTATCACTTTTTATTTCAGATACAAAGACATTCCAGTGTTCAAACAAGCATACTCTCTCCATTGTGGCTCATTGAAAGACACATTTCCCAGCACAGGCACACTATCAGTGAATCGCATACAAAATGCATTTGAACTGTATAGATCGAATTCACATTTTGCTTTGTTCCCATGTCTCAAGAGTTGGTTCAATCAGATTAAAATCAAGAAACGTCTCCAATTCCATTGTGAAATGTCAGTAAAAAGGATATGCTTGGGGTTTATAGATTGTGCCTTTTTAAATATTTGTATATCTCTAAAATATTCCTATGAATTGCAAATGATCAGTGAATGAAAGGATCTGTATTTTTCATTAGGGAATTATGAAAAATGGAAACAAAGTTGAGAAAAGAAAGGATGCAACTCTGCTCCGCTGGAATTCTTGCAAAATTTGGTGTCTGTTGGACACTAAAACGTCACAGCTTGAATCTCTTAAATATATCCTAAAGGGAGAAGCAGATTGCAGTTACTCAACTTGTGTGTGTCTCCATTATTTAGCCAGACGTTGATCACAAGGGAGCTTGCAGCAATGTCAGAGGCAACGTGCCCGTGCAATACTTGGAGTTAGGTTGCTTGCTAACTTTAAACTCCTGAAACAATATGGACAGTTTTTCATGCACTAAAAAAATCTATTTAAAAACATCTGCCTCCAGTGTTTAGTCACTTGAGTTGTACTTGACCTTTCGTTGTTGTGTGGCAACACTATTGAAAACACTCTATTACATTTGCAAGTGCATTTTTGTGGTTTTCTCTCTCTCTCTGTATGAGTGGCGTTCTCATAAGTCTTGGTGTACAAAATGTAATTTGTTGAGGTAAGATTTTCCCACTTTCAGTTTAAGTATTTCTACTATAACAACCGCTACTGCTACTTCTACCACTATTTCCTTTACCACTACTACTACTACTGTGGATTAACGACATTTGCACATCTGATAGTGGACTTTGGTTTCACCGTGTCCGCCTCGATTAGTTTTTCCATGAACTTTGACTCCATTTACACCTGCTATTAAAATGTCATCTGTATCTTGATAAGAGAAAACACGTGTTAAGGCCGGCTGTAAATACACACATCATCGTGGTCAGAGTTTGATCGAACACATAAGTCCATTGTGATCAATATCAGCCGAGTCAACTATTTGTAAATGCACTGCATGACAATTCAGATTCAATTTTAGTTTTTAGTTTTTTTGAGAAAGCACTGCCCATGTGGACAGGAATGTCGTGACTAACTCTGGACTTTGTCGTCCGCTCACCTTCACAAAACCCCCGATCAAAAAGACTTTTACATCCGTGTTGATAAAATAACCTGACACCTGCCGTTATTGTTTCATTTACTTAACCGTTTCCCAGCCTATTCATAAATGAATTTAATCCCAATAAGCACACAGTGCAGACAGTCAGAGCACATATTGTGTAAATGGAAAAGTTATAATTGATTTAATTACCATCTGGGCACCATATCTAGATACAGTTTACCCTGGGATTTAGTTGCCAGGTGTGTCTCCCTTACAACTTTTACAACTCCTTTTTTTTTTTTTTTTTTTTTGTCGTCTTATCTGTTTTTCATCTGTTCTTTTGTGTGGTTGTTTTTGTGTGCTATGGTCTGCTTTTATGTAGCTGCCCCAAGGCGGTTTCCTATCAAATGTTGACAGGGCAATAAAGTACTGAAAAATGAAACAATGCCCTGATTAATGTGTCAGATTAGTGGGCCTATACACAGATACATTAGATGACGTTTGGAGACCCTGATCACATACATTATTATACAGCAGCTTTCACATTATATCAGCACGATTGTGTCACGTGCAACTTGGGTCAGTAGGCCACATCACTCCAATGTTATAGTCTGTCAGCCTAGAACATTTCATTGTTAACAGTTCACTGTCACTGCTATATAGATGTGACAGACTTTGTAGAGTGTGGGAAACTGATTGTAACCTTGGTATTTAGGATAGTGTGTTTCTTTACGGTTACATAAACACACACACACACAAAATTCAGCATTGTTATATTGTGGCCATATGTTTCCCACCCTCAGCTTTCTCAGCCTGATTGCCAAGGCACATCTGGTCCTAATGAGGTGCGTGTGTGTCTGTGTGTGTGTCACCATGCCTTTGCTATTCAGCCTTTCAGCCTGGCCTTGTGTTGAAGTGGTGTTGAGTCTTTTACTGCCACCCACCGCTTTACAACTCAAAGCCTATACTTTTAACTGTCAGATAATAGTGTGTCTGTGCTTGTGCGAGTGTGTGTTCTGATAGTAGTTAAAAAACCATAGCTTATATTTTGTCTGCACATATCTCAAGGCCTGTTAATCTGTTATAGCAGTGCTGATTTTCCAGCTTTGATGGCGATAGCAGTGAAGTTTTGATATGACTGTGGTCTGTGGGAACAGATTTAGCCGACATGCTCATCACCAGCTTTCCCTGAGGCGCTAGATCCGCTGTGCGCCAAAGCCATAGACCGAAATGTGTTAAGGATTTCAACGTACATGTTTCATCCTTGATTGTGTGATTCCCAACAGTCTCACGTCTTGTATCCTTTCACGTTGCTCCACTCTGCTAAGTCATTTCTGTTTCTCTCTTTCTCCTGTTTTCTCTCTTTGAAAACTTGGAACCTGATTCCACACATTTTTTTGCCTCGTTTATCTCCAGAGAGACAAAATTCAACCTTCAAGCACAAAAATGGATGGCGGTTTTATTTTATTTTTTTTTGCAAAATGCAATATGTCTTTTAGTAATAAGGTATTGCCATGCACATAGTATAAACTCCTGACTACTATTACCTGTAAACACAAGCATTTTTCACCTATTATGTGGGTGATCTTGGTACCAAAACAGCTGCAGTCAAGTAGACAATTATCAGCTTAAGAAGGATAATGGTTTATCACATGCAGTGCACCAACAATTTGAGACAAACAGAAGACTAGACAGGGTTAAAGAGCTGGAGAAAACCCAGATTCTTCCTGTTGTGTCCATCCTTTCTTTGCCTCTGTCCATGATCACCCAGCTAAACGCCCCTCTTCTGTCCCCCAGGGTTTGCCTTCCCGGATTGGGCCTACAAGCCCGAGTCAAGCCCAGGCTCCAGACAGATCCAGCTGTGGCACTTCATCCTGGAGCTGCTGAGGAAAGAGGAGTACCACGACGTCATCGCCTGGCAGGGAGACTACGGAGAGTTTGTCATCAAGGACCCAGATGAGGTGGCCCGCTTGTGGGGCGCCAGGAAGTGTAAACCGCAGATGAACTATGACAAGCTCAGCCGAGCACTAAGGTGAGACTAAAGTGGGTGAAAAAGGGTGAAATAAAAGAAGGATGATGCCTCCACACTTAAGCCCAAATATACCTCACATGGCCACAAGGGTCCAAGCGACGTAAATTTCATCATCTGCAATACAATGTCGCTGAACACAGACATGTCCATCTGAAAGCCAAAGGTCACACCTCTTTAAGACACAAACCCTGCATATGACACAAGAAACTGAACATATGTCCAACCAAAACTTGTCCATTCGCCCCGGACTGTCGCTATTGCCATCCACACATGACACGGGTCTAAACCGTATTTTCAGACCCAGTGTTTCACCAACAAAAAGCGAGAGATTCAGCATGGTGGTTGTAAAAGTAAATGCAATACACATTTCACTCTGCAATCGTGTTTGTGATTGAGAAGAGCAGAGTTTGTAACTGAAAGTTGTGGAAGTTGCCAACATTAATTACTTTGCTGAGTTTAAAGTAAGCAGCTGGGTCAGATGACACTTGTTGATATATTAACACCAATGACAAACCCTGGCTTTTCTCTGGTCCTTGCTCCAGTCTGAAAGGTATTAACCATCCTTAGTGAGGCTAGGCTGGACTGATGCTAATATTTAGCTTCATATTTAGGTCATGTGTTCTTAATAAGGTATCAACACCAGAGGAGTCAGATGGTGGCCCAGACGGGTCAATCTTAAGTTACATGAACTGGAATCAAGTTGTTTTGAACTCCAGATGAACTGTGATAAACTCACTCAAGCATACAAGATTGATTTTAAAATAAATCCAGTTTAAGGGTAAGATACAGCACAGCAGACCACGGGGTTAATGATAATAGTTTGTCCATTCATACATCAATCTCACACACATTTTTAAATTAACAGAAGCTGAAGAATAGAAGGAGGTAGAAAGTAGTGATGAAAGCTTTCATCTTATTTCTTTGACTCGTGCTCTGTCAAAGTTGGTGTAAACCTTAAAGTTTGAGCTTATTTCTCTCCTTTTTTTTTAAAGTATCACTTATTTCTCAGACTTTTATGTAACTAGCGGGGGGCTAAATTTAGGCTTAATAACGGCGCCAAATGTGTAAGAAATAAAGAGTTGGTGTTTGGTCGTGAATTGTGCATCTGCGCGCCGTGCTAAAACTCCGGGGTGATTTAGAAACGCACACCTTAACCCTCTGCGGAGCACATGTGGGATGCTGCAGAGTTTTATTTAGCTGCCAGTCTGTTCTCTTATCATGTGTGTACACACACACACACACACACACACACACACACACACACACACACTGCTAGTCATCAGTGTCGCCTCCTGTGTTGTAGGTTGGTGTGGGTTATAGTTTGCCATGGTGGTGATGACTAGTTACACTGCCTCATCGCCACACACACACACACACACACACACACACACACACACACACACACACACACACACACACACACACACACACACTCTCTCTTAACACCTTGTTATATGTCAGCCCTCCTCCGGCCCATCTGTGTCTTGTTTTTAAACCTTTTTTTGTCTTTGCTTTATCCTCATATGACTGCATATTTAAAGACACCCACCAACCTTTTCTGAACTCATATTTTAATATATTTTAACACATATTTGTTGATCAGAATGTGATCATGAATTTAATAAACAGTATTATTTATTTGTTTGTTAGTTCATTTAACTGGGACAAGACAGATAAGCACTGTTACGTACGGAGAAACAATGCAAAGATGTAATGTGTGTGTATATAGGGCGTCATTTTCTTTAAAACTACATTTAACCACGTAGCTCCATCACTTAAAACATCTTTTTCAATCATTACAAAAGTTGAACACAATGTACAATTTATATCAATCAATAGAAGCATTTTGCAAGTAAAACAAAGACTTTAAAATGTGTGCGCAACGTTGATGCTTCATGCTTAATATGGTATAATTTCTGGTAAGCGTTCGGTATAATAACCGGGATAAATTGGCTTTTAAATGAAGTAATATTATATTAAGAAATGTTTGTTTTGTTTGATCTTCCATTTTTTTCCTGTAGTTTTTATTTGATGCCGCTTGTGGAAGATTTGGTGCAGATCCACAGTTATTTGAAACATATCATAACTTATCACTAATACACAGAAATAGACCCAAAACATAGATCTCCAGATTAAACATGAAATGTCCCACAAAGGTTTAACAGTAAATAAACAGTCAGTTTGATACAGATGAAGTTACTTTCTCTGTGGTCTCAGTGAGTATTTTACATCGAGGACCAGCTGGAGCCAAACTTTGTTGTGAATGTCTTTTCTGCAGTCTGTAAATCTTTTTATATGAATGAAGAGCTGTTAATTAATCCTGAAGCCTTTGGGAGGAAGTTGTCTCTCTGTTAGATGTGAAGTCTTTGATGCTTTTCTGCATCTTTGAAGTGTGTTTGTGTGTGTTCATGCATATACAGTACGTGTGTGGAGACATGCCTGTGAGTTTGTGCTCGCACACATCTGCATGTGTGTGTTCAATACATCGAGGTCACGTCTATACAGTCAAAGTCCTTTCTAGTTTATTTGAAGGAAGTTCAAATGGTCTTCAAAGAGCAGGAGGCCTGGAGTGAGCCTGGCTGTCCCATATTGAGTCAATATGTTTGAGTGTGTGTGTTCGTTCTTTTCGCATGCATGTGCCTGGACTTTCCCTGACTCACTCAAAGTGCCTATACACACGTCTGTGAACACTGTCCCTCCAGCTTTTACTGCACATACAGGCCTGATATTGTTACACCCACTCACAAATACTTCTGTTTCGTGTGTGTGTGTGTGTGTGTGTGTAATATATATATTGTTTAGGGTTTTTTTGCATGTCGTGTATTTTGCGTGTGTGCCTGCTTGCCATGTACTTGTTAATTTCCACCTGTACACAAGCTCTCAAGTACTGACCCTAAGCACAAATTTAAGCACCTGCCATTAGCTCGAGTTTTTGCTTTTTTGTGAGACTTCATACTTCACTTCAGCTATATTTCAGAGGGAATTAATTTTCTTTTAAAGCCACCAGGTGACAAGTTAATCTTCCTTTTCAAAATGCTAAAAAATTAAGAATTGGCAGAGATTTTAAACTAATAATTAGTGCATGTAGTACTTGGAGCACCTCAAACATTTAACTTACTGAATGAATAATTTCACACAAAATCTAAATGCAAGACTTTTTCCTTTTTAATAGAGTATTATTCCATTATGGTATTGTATGTTTACTTAACTTTACTCATTGATTAGAGAACCCTTCCACCACCCCTATACATTTGAGTTTGTTATAGAAATGACTTAAAGCCACTGTGTGAACAGCTCTAATTCGTTCTGTGTGTGTGCTCAGTAGTTCTTTCATTACTTGCATATGTTTTCTGCATGCATTTTGTGTTTGAGTCTGAGTGCCTGCTGTATATCTGCCTGCTCCTTTGTGTGTGTGTTCTGTATTACGAGTGATGGTGTGGGTGTGCGTAGTGGTCGGCTCTATCAGAAGAGGCCCTTCACTCATTGAGTCATTGAGAGGCTGGATGAGCTCCTGGTTCTCACACACACACACACACACACTGGCTCTACTTTGTTCTGTATTGTACCAAACTCCAGTGACTCAAACTGATCACACTGATACAGCTGGGCACGGCTTCATCATTATGACAAATATTATATCCATGATTATTGTGTTTTTTAACTGTCACTACTAGTGTGACTGCTTTTAGGAAAAGAATATATTTCTGAACTGTAAGAATCTTATTTACATCTTGACTACTTTTTTACAGCTGTAATGGTGCGCAAAATTCGGAGTTTTGGAGTCATAGTTTGATTTTGTCATCCATCATTTTGTAGCTTTGAGGAAAGGCAAAGAAAGGTCAAGGATTTTGACTTAAAGTTAAAGAGCATTTACAAATACTTCCTAGAATTAGTTTGATCCCACTTTTAGAAAAGGGTGGAGTAGTTAATGTTGGGTTATTGTGGTTGTATGAACATTAATCACCTCACGGATACGTAATTCTGTTCTCTATTTACAAGGCCCTATTGTATATTTTTTATGTTTATGTGCGTTATATCATGTATGTTATATGTGGCCAAAAATAAACTACTGATCTTGTTAGATGGCTGGAGCTGAATGTAAAAAGAAAAATGGATCGATGTATAAGTAACTGAAAGACTCACTGCTTACCTGGTATGATTTTACATTCAGCCTTTTCTGCTGCTGGTGAACAGCTTAATGACAGCAAGAGACATGTTTACAACTTCTCATTCAAGCAACTCTATATTTTTAGGTACAAATTTAGCCACCGAGCTCCTCTCTGCCTGATTCTACTGGAAATGATGAAGGACGTATTACAGTTCCCAGAATGAAGTGGCCCGTCTCAATAGAATGAGCCACACTGATTTTATAAGTTTTCATGTAAAGAAAGATGAATGTGGTTTTGTCCCGAGGCTATCGGTGAGTCACAGGGAGCCATTTTATCTTTTAGATGAGCTGTCAGCGGCTCGCTATTCACTCCTCTACATCGCTCTGTGTATTGACGATGACTAATGCACTCTTACTAATGGAGCCGCCTGGGTACAACTAAATCAGAGCGGCAAAACAATGATTGATTCAATAAAAAGAAAGGGGGGCACTATATTTATTCTACCTGTATGAAAATAATGAAATGAAGGTGTTATTTACGGACCTACATCACTGGTTAAATGTTTTTTGTAAAAACAGAAGTTGGTGTGTGTTTGTTTTAGAATAAGGGGGGATAAAGGTAAAGGAGCTGAGTTCTTTGTTGGGTTGTTGTTAATGTTATGTCTCCAGCAGTGGAGAACAGACTCTCTGCTGCAACGCTAGTACTGAAATAAAACCGAACTGCAGAACTGCTCATGTACAGTAAATATTTCACATTGTTAGGGATACAAGTGCACACAGAAAGTGCAGATTTGATTGGCTGTTGATGACTAGTGACCCTAAAAGCTGTGGCCAAGCCAGCCAGCAAGATTGCTAAATGTCCACATATGAGCCACTTGTCACAGTTTATTCAGGTATACGGGGAAATAATGGACTATGGTTATTTGTTGATCAGTTTGGTTGCACTGTGAATAATCACTGGTCGGCTTTGTGACTCTGAGTCGTTTCGCTCCATAGTTTCAGCTGGAAGAATGTGCATAACAAGTGTATTTTATCCATGGTTTCACACTTTCACACAAAATGTGGCCATGATCAGAGGTTTACTGCATGTTGCTGATGATGTGATAAGCATTTAAAAACGGTAACTCACTGGGAGATAACGCTGTGTCTGTCCTTCTCTCTTCAGATACTACTACAACAAGAGGATCCTCCACAAGACCAAAGGGAAGAGGTTCACCTACAAGTTCAACTTCAACAAACTAGTGCTGGTCAACTACCCCTTCATTGACATGGGCTCTGGTACGCACACACTCACATTCATATTGTAAATGATGTGGTTAGCGCACCCTCAGGTGGTGTGTAGCTTCAGACACTGAAGAGTAGAAAAAGTGTCTTAACATGTCTTTGTTATAATTTACAAGGGTTGTGTCAATGTATTAAACAAGCACTTAACCAGGGCTTTTGGTTTTTGAAATGATTGAAAGCAGAAATTGTTAGTGTTTTTTAGCGCCCCTTGTGGATTTCTTTCTTTTTCTGCCCCAGTGATATCCCTTGACAACTGAAATGCGTGGTTATTTTCTGGGAAAAGAATGGAATCACACTTGACAGCAAGGACCTATTCAAGGAGTGTAAGCTCTGGGACAGACAAAAAGTTTTAGACCTTCAGGTGTCTGTGAATTTTAGGTCCTTGTGTGTCAATTTCTAAACTTCACTTAGCAATTAATTTGCTTACAACTGCAAACAACAAAAAGTTACCTGTGAAGTATAATTTTAATCAGCCAAAATAACTTCTCTTCACATTCTGACACTGTTTACTTGTTGGCCAAGAACAGAGGTTTAGATGCCACTACACTTACTTTATGTAGCATTACAGCGAGCCAATCATAATCTAATATTTTGCTCAGATTTTGAGTCACAGACAGTCAGTGTGTGCAGTCGTCAGACAGCTTTTGCGAAAAGACCCCAAAGACGGTATATAACTGAGACATTCAAATGTTATTGTCTGAGAAAGTTTCCAGTCACTGTGGTGGCCGACTTACCAATTTACTCGCCAAAAAGAAAAACTAAATCTTATTGGTAAAGATTTTTGTGGCCAGCCCTGGTCACAATCTAAACACTGCATTTAATATAATCGAAATCATATTCACATCAAGTATTTCCACCCCTATTTTTTGCAAAGAAAAATCATATACCCAAACAGAATTTGGGTGTAGTGTGTGCATGTATCTGCCTGGTTACGTGTGTGTGTGTGTGTGTGTGTGTGTGTGTGTGTGTTTGAAGACATCAGTGTGCCACGTCCCAGTTTATCCCTCTCCTCCCTCCTCTGAAGTCGTCTCCCATTCTGGTCCCGGCCACCCAGTGTAAACACAGCCCATATGGAGCGTTGGATACTGGGTGACATAAGTGCAGCACGAAACTTTAATTATAGCCTCCGTGTGATGTGGCCCACACACTGACATGTTGTGATATGATGGTTTCATATGATGGTTACACACACACACATGCCCACGTCAATCTGGATTGATACGCAAGCACAGACGCTCACAAACATACACACTACATAAACACGCACAGTTTTTTTTTTTCTCCTCTTCGTCTCTGACACACATGGCTGTGAGATGTGTGCTTTTTTTAAACAGACATACACACACACAGCGGCACTGGAAAAAACAGAGGAACCCAACCCATGTTTGTGATGGCAGTAAGAGCGACTTTTCCAATATTTAATTCTGGCACGTGCACAGATGCCAAGAATTTATTGCAGTGCCACAGTCTCCCTGGCAGGAGAGAGAGAGGGAGGAGGGGTTGAAAGAGAAGGGAATTTGTGGCTTTGTGTAACCCAGTGTTTTCTTTCTGTGTGCCTGTGACCCTCTGGGTAAAATAGTTGGAGTTATGGGAGACATGTGACCTACTCTCATTAGTTACTTTTCCCTTTCTCTTCAGTTTAAAGGGCTGGTTCATCCAAAAAGAACAAAGAACATATTTTGTCGCATAGCCCCAGTGGTGTCTCGCCATGCAGATAGTTTTTGTGTGTCCTTCCAATAATTTAGACTCAACTCTTTTCTTCCTCGCAGGTCGAGGAGTCCCTCAGAGTGCCCCTCCAGTGCCAACCGGAGGCACCCACTTCCGTTTCCCCCCCTCCACGCCGTCAGAAGTCCTCTCATCTAGTGAGGAGCTGCGCAGCCCTGGCATGTTCAGCAGCGTGGCTCGCCGCATGGCCCGCGGCTCTGTGAGCGACTGCAGCGACGGCACCTCCACCAATTCGGAGCTGGAGGAGGCCGTGGGGGCCGACGAGCGAGGCGTGGGGCCTGAGAGGGCTTTCAGGGGCCTGCTTCCTCACCGCCTGCCTCATGATTCTCTCTTCAGGGTCTATGGCGGGGCCCCGAACCCAGCAGGGCTTGCCAGACCTGCCCACAGGGTCCACCCAGAGCCTCTGTCTCCATTCCCTGTCTCCCCCCTGCCTGGCCCTGGGGGTCTTCTGGCCCCAACTCTGTCCCCGGCGCTGTCCATGACCCCTACCCCCCACCTGCCCTACACCCCCTCCCCCTCCCTGTCCTCTCCCATGATGGGCTCCCACTTCTCCTTCAACCCGGAGGACATGAAGCACTACCTGCAGGCCCACACCCAGTCCGTCTACAACTACCACCTCAGCCCCCGAGCCTTCCTCCACTACCCCAACATCATCATCCCTCAGCCCCACCGCCCCACCCTGGAGAAGCCAGCCGCCCATCACCTCCACGGCCCGCCCCTGCCGCTCTCTCATTCGCTAGGCCAGCAGCCAGGAGGCGGGGAGGAGGGGCAGCTGCACCCGTCACCGTTCAAGTTCAAGCTGCAGCCGCCTCCGCTTGGGCGCAAACAGAGGGACGCAGGGAGCTCATTGGCTGCTTCTTCTTGCTCCTCTTCCTCCAGCCAATCCTCCTCATTCACAGTGTCTGGTCAGATAACCAACGCAGGGCCTCCTAAGATCAAGGTGAGACCGCCAACATTCCCGTGTTCGTGCCTCTCAAACATTTCAGGACATGAATAACATCTGGCCAGAGTCATAAATAAAATGTCATGTTGTAAAATATTCTTCCTCTGCAGGTGGAGCCCATATCAGACATCGAGTCAGAAGAAGAGGTGGAGGTGACTGACATCAGTGAGGAAGATGAGCTCAATCACAATGATGAGGATGATGAAGGTGACATTTTCACCCCGACAGCTCGTCACCATCATCATCGGCTCAACAACCATCACCAAGCTAACGGGAACGGGAGCAGCCTTTCTGTCCCTCCACAGAGTAACCCTGATGAGGATCCTGATGATGATGAAGAGGTCTTCAAGACTCCTGCCACTCCTCCCATTGGCAGCAGCAGCCTGTCCTTCCCTCTGATTGGCCTGAAGAGTGAGCCGGGTCAGGCAGCTCCCATCAGCCCCGGAGGCACGCGCTGTATCCCGCTCAAACTCCGCTTCAAGCGCCGCTGGAGCGAAGACCAGAAGATGGAGGCCGACGGAGAGAGGGACGAGGCGGAAGACAAGAAAGTGAGGGCTGAGGGGGAGGAGGAGGTGGAGAGGAAGAGAGAGGAGGCAGGCAGGAGAGTAGGGGAGATGGAGAATGGGGGAGGAAGAGGTGTTATTTTGGGGTTGATGCTGCCACCGCCTCCCACCCAGCGCAGAGCGAGCTCGGAGCTGCAGAGGGCTACAGCACAGCTGTCTCTGGAAAACACTGGCTGCTGAGCTTCGTGTGCACGCGCGCGCGCACACACACACAGAGGGCATCCTATTTAGATACAAAACACACACCTACAAACTTAATAGTTCTATGTAGACCATAATGCCTTGTGGTTTCTTGCCAGCAGTAGTGAACGTAGCAGGTTTGGGTTTGACACAAGAGTGTGCTTAAATGGAGACAGTAACTGAAAGGTGATTGTATAAACACACTTTAATGTTGTTTTTCAGTGTAAATCTGGACTTGTTGGGCACTTTTTACTGACCTCACAGCCCCACAAGCTCCTTGAATTACTTAACATAAAATATTTTCCCTACCTAGGTTACCTCTACATGTTCATGAGGTACTAAAGAACAAGATGAATGTGTTACCATAGTTTTCCTTCGTACCCTCCTGTGGTCAGTACTGTCAGCAAGCAACAACTAGACATTATGGCCTATGTAAAAACCATAAAACATAGACGTGCCTGTTTACCCTCTAATGTACTGCAAGACACCTTTGTGCCCCTGGTACCCTATCAGACATGAACACAGCACAGAGTACAACATTAAGAGAGAACCAAACTTAGTCTGTGTATTGACTTCTGTCCCATTTCTAACATTAGAGCCCTACAGAGAGGAAGTCTACTCTTAATATCTCTTAGGAATTGCACATTGCCTTTTCAATGCCTCCTCGCCCTCATAGTGCCAGTTATGCCATAAGTCTGCCAGGGATCGCCTCACATCACACCTGTGCCCGGACTGTGTCTTTAATGGGTCTATTTGTTAATCTGGTACAGTGAAAAGAAGCACAAAGGCAGCCTGAATTGTACAGCAGTAGATTGAATTAATTTCACACCCACATCTGGCTCTCTTGAAGGTGGCGAGCTCTCCTCCTTACTTCCCCTCTCTTTTTTTCTCATTTGTACTCATTGTAACAGACAGACAGATCTCAATGTTACTAAAAACACTTTGAACAGCCCTGATAGAGATTACAGAAGTGCCTCTCTGCCTGCACCCATCACCATGCAGTCGTTTACAAGATGGAGGGCAGTGAGGAAAAAGAGAGAAAAAGAAAACGTAGACTTTGCTCTGATGGATCTTACAGACTGAAGAGGGATTTTTTTCTTTTCTTTTCAAGAGGTGATTAGGAAGAACTCTCCAATCACAGTCTTTTCTCCAGGAAACAACTTGGACACTATCGGCCAGACTCAGTGGCCCCCCCTTCATCCTCAGCTCAATCACTACAGTGTATAAAGACATGACATGAGGGTGGAATTGTACATCTTAAGGACAGTCAAACTAAGCCTGAGTAGGAGAGGAAGATTCAAACGAACTGACGTTGACGTCTGAACCTTTGACCTGTCACACGGCATCGTTAAGACATTTGTTAGCCAGCGAATGGACGTAGTTTCCACTGTACAGAAAACCCACCTGGGTCTTTGAGGAAAGCGCCGGATCTTTCTCTCCTTTTCTGTTCACTTGTTGAGGAAATGAGGAAGCAGCTACCAGCAAGGCTGTAATTACAGACACACTTGTTTCTGAACGTGTGTGTGGACCCACAGCTGGTGTGAAAACATCAGGCCTCGAGGAGACCGAGGGTTTCTCAGCTATTTGTGTGTCCCTGCTTGACTTCGCACAGAGGTTTGAGGGCATTCGTAGTGTTTTCTCCCTCAAACATACAGATCAACAGCTCTCTTCTGCATTCCCCCTGTTTTGTTTTGTTTTTTCCCCCTTAAAGACTGTATTCATTCTGTCAAAAGATGCTTGTGCCTCATAAGGACATGGACAGTATTTTAGGGCATTTGCAGTGATCTGAGGACTTTCTGTATTTTGGAGATAATAGCCGAATGTGTTCATGTGATGTTTTGAGAAGCGGCGATTGAAGCGAGCTGATTTGTCTAGGGGAGAACGGGGAACCATGTACTGAATGTCGAACATCAAGGTTAACTCAGGCAAACCTTCACTGAGATGTTGAGAAAAACGACTTATTTTTATGGCGTTTTATTCATATAGTTTAAAAAGAAAAGAAAAAAGACATTGTGCCCATTTTAACGAAACAAACGATTCCAAATAAGATTGTGCCTTTTTTAAAGCCAACATCAGTTTTATCAAGTACCCCCAGCAAAATGTTTTATCACACTCACAGTACCACCATGCCTTCTGTTTTTGTAAGAGATACAGAATAAGTAAATCTACACATATATATTTTATTCAAATATATATTGAATTCAAATATTATATTTCAATATGGTCATTTGATACAAATCAGGAACATCCTACTATTTTTAATGGTAAAGATATGTATATATTCTAATGGGCATATTATTACCAGTATAATTCAGCCTTTGCCTTCTCACCCTTGCCTTCTCTTGACCGTTGAGCTGCCGTGACAAAGACCACCGGTATCAGAGTTTTATATTTATATTGTAAAAATTAAAAAAAAACAAACAGTTATTGTGTGTTCAGGGGATGGAGGGTGTGACGGGACGAGGGTAAGTGAATCAGCAGAAACTTTTAACCAGATCTGGGTCAAATCATATTTACCTTGTTAGTGGGTGTTTGTCTCACCTCATGTTGTCCGGCATGGTAAACTCCACCCGTCTGCTACAGTTTGACCCCGATCTGCTTAAAACACAGTGGAGGCGCTGTAACGGGGAGCTGGTAACGGACTTGCGTGTTCAGAGCTGATTCTGATTGGACGACACGGACATGCAGCAGGTTTTCAGCTCTGCGTCACCTTGCAAAGCCAGTAGGACCGCAGCAGCTGATAGGACTGGACTTTGGTTTGAGCGTGGACTATGGACTTAAGCAGCTTTGTGTGAACTGTGTGTGTGTATGGGCTGGTCTGAAACTCCCCCCACACACACACACCCTGTACTGTGGCTAGAATAAAGGGAAACATGACATCACACGTGAGATCAGACACCCCCACAGTCTCTCTGGAGAAGACGGCAAACCATAGAAACTACACACACTATTACACACACACGGAGGAAATGGCATCACAAAACCTCAGAGCAGAGTGGAGAGAGAGGGACTTCCCATAATCTGACTCGCTCATTTTGCTCGGTGTGTACGTGCACTTGTGTGTGTGAATGTGTGGTTTCTATGGTTATGCCATCCCCACACACACACACTATTCAACACAGCTTAGAAAAGACTGGCCAGATAAACTCTTGGCCCGGGTTATTTAGTCCCAGTTTCCTTGTCCAGATTGTTCAACCAGCTCCAGTCTCGTGTGTGTGTATCTTAAACACACACTGTCATTTTTAAAATGGCACAAAAAAACCTCTTACATCCATCCGTCTAATCGTCTTGTTATCATCAGCATTCCATATTTTAAATAAAGGGTCACACCCCTATTTGTCATTTACTGTCAGTGGAGTTAAAAGTGCCAGCAAAAACATTTTCGGGAGCTTGTAAGACAGATGTAGCAGTTTACACGTGTCTGGTAAAGAAAGCTACAAACACCGAGCTGTACCTGAACTGTTGCACCTGTGCTGCCTTACCTGTCGTGGCTTCAAAAACAACACGCAAGAGCATAACTGTTTCCCCAGTGGGTTGAAATGTTCACCCCTTGATTTCATTGACGTTGTTCTTCTCATTTTCTTCTGTATTTGTTCAGACATATTACTGTTACTCTTGTAATTATTATATTAACATGACTATTTTTGATTATTTTGTACCCTCTTGCCGTGGCTCGGCCTCTTCTCCATGAATTCCTGGTTTTCTGTGAGTTTTTGTTCCTGTTTGCACTCTTTCCCATGAGCTTCAGCTAGTTAGCTTCAGTGCAGTCTTTTCTTTTATTTTTTTAACTCACGCTGATTTTATAACCATGTTACCATGGACAAGAGGAGGGTCGCATAATCCCCACATGATATACAGCAGGGGGAGAAACGACTGTTTTCATTTTTTGATGTTGTGTATATATTTTTTTCCATTTTGGAGGATTCTGTAAGAAAAAGAGCTTTGTACTGTTTAACCGTTGTATTATTTGAAATGCGTCCCCTGTCCTCTCTCCAGTCATCTCCGTCTCTCCTCTCACGTCCACATCGGCGGTGAGCTGTCACTCCAGAGGAGAGACGGAGACTCTTGTTTTTATCATGGAGGAACCACCTGTACTTCTGTTTCCCTTCTATCTGTTCATCTTCATTTGTAATTAAACAATAATCAGGGTTCATTAAAAAAGGTAAAAATGGATGTCAGTTTCTGTGTCTTTCTTTCATTTATTCACTTTCTTCATTCGAGAAAGAATTTACACACCAAGAACAAGAATGTGAATAGTTTTCCCTACTTAACGTGCACTGTACTGACTAAAGAAGACATTAAATTGTACACTGTAACAAACAGACAGGGTTCGTACAAAGTCTTGAAAGTTTGGAAAATGCTTAATTTAACCGTTATGTTTTCAAGGTTCGGAATATGCTTGAATTCAAATATACTCTAATATAAAAAGGCTTGATTTTCAACATAATTTGGTATTTCATCGTCTATGTGATCACTCATGTAAACCAAAAATCTTTTAATATTTGAAATGAAACGCTCCCGTCATTTGTTTGTCTCCTGGCATTTATAGTAACAATTAAAGGCTTAGAGAGTCTGGAAATTTTTTGTTTAGGTACCTTGAAAGGGCTTGAAAAGTGCTTGAATTTTGTTTTTAAAGAGCTGTACAAACCCTGTATAGAGCTATTACACATGGCGCTGCAACCATTGGTCCATTAATCGATTAATCGTTAGTTGATTTTTTTAAGCAAAAATGCTAAATAACTCCCTCATTTCAGCCTCTCAATTGTGAAGATTTGCTGTTTTTCTGTCATATGTGATAGTAAACTGAATATTTTTGGGTTTTGTTGGTCGGACTAACATGCAATTTCATGTAACCTTGGGCTTCAGGAAAACTTTTTCTCACATTTGATAAAGCAAACAATTAAGTAATGCAACAGCTAATGGAAATAATCGTTATTTGCAGCCCTCATCAGTCACCCAGAGGAGTTTGTTGTTTTTAGTTCTAGAAAAAAGAACTTACACACACACACACACACTGGCCAACCTGTGTTACTGAGTCAGATATCTGTTCTTTCATGCTGGTGGTTTTGTGTTCAACAACCTGCAGCCTCGTTGTGCCAGACTGCTTCTCGCTCTCTAAATGCTTCATGACTCAAGTCATGTCAACAGCAAGTCAAGTACTTTGTACTTGTCAAAGTCCTGGCACATTTTATGAAAGAAAAGCCATCCAGGGATAAGCATTCTCACTTCTGTTCACAACAGGCCTGTGATGGATTTGTCTTTTTTGTTTTTGTATTTTTGTCTCCGTCTGGGAGATAGCTGCAACAAAAAGACCTTGATGGAAGGGATTTGGTTATGACAATGGGAATAATTCAGGAGGAAGAAGAGATGTTTGTGTCAACCTTCTAGTGTGAAGCAGACCTGTGACTTTCTATTCAGGTGCAGAAACGTGTTTGGAACAGATTGTTGGTCTTTGTTAAAACATAAGCTTTCTTGTGTATACATTCAGATAAGAGATATTTTTTTATAGTTCAGCAAGAAGCTTTGGGCTAGTATATTAGATATAGTGTCAGATGAAAAAATGACCTGCATGTTCATTTTCATCAGTTTTTTTACATTTGATACCATTAAGCGTTTAGCTGATGTTCGAGAGTACAGCAGCAGAATGAATATGCTTCAGTTCTTACATTGTCAATATTAGTCATGATTTCTCCGACAAAATCCCTGAGAACTTCAATAATTGTGATGCTAATTGTGTCCCAGATGACACCTCAGTGAACCACCCACCTCGTGTTTTTACTTCTGCCGACATGGAAGTATTAATTACTCACCAGACTGGCAAATCTCCTCCATGCGCGGTGTGGGTTTATCTTCTGCTTCATCTCATGATTTGAATCAGACTCTTGTTTGTGCACCCTCACAAGTTTTGGGTGCCGGTTGCTCTATGGCCTTGGTTTGGGTTTGATTAGAAGGTCAGAATTTGTCCTCCTCGTTTTTTATGTGGCCAAACTAGGGCTGCAATTAAAGATTATTTTCATATCGATAGAAATGCCAAATATTTGCTTGATTAGTCAATTTATTGTTTGGTCTATGAAATATCAGAAAGTACATTCCCATCACAACTTCCCAGAAGGCAAGATGATAACAAATTGCTTGTTATGTCCAACCAACAGTAAAACCCCCAAAAGACATTCGGTTTACAATCCCAGAAGGCAAAGAAAACCAGCAAATCTTCACATTATAGAGGCTGGGACCAGTGAATTCTTGCTTTAAAATGACTTAAATGATAAATCTGTTATGAAAATAGCTGCCAGCTCTAGCCAAAACATCACAAGTTCACAGTTTGTTGTAGGGGAAAGCTTCTGAAACAGCCTTAAGACAAATGTCTCCACTTATATATATATATATATATATTATACTCCACTATATATATAAATATACATATATATTTCTGCTATTTATCCTCAGATGGGTTTTAGGCTACAGGTTTAGATGTGAGACTAAATGTAACAACACAGTACTATAAGGTTATGTATAAAGTTCCTTTTTTGAGCTTTTACCCAAATCCCGCTCGTACCTCTGTAGGCACATGGACAGATTTTGGACCTTGTCTAACTAAAGGCCTCTTTATGTTAAAATATGAAGCTCATTAAAACAAGCATACAGCCCGAGGAGCTGTTTGAACAGCTTAAGACTGCTGGAGCACAGGCCTCCAGCTGACGTCTCTCCTGGTTCCTCATTAAAACTCTGGCTCCCTCTGCAGACCGTTGGTAGCAGTTCACCTTCAGCTCTGGGACGGCATGTGAAACCACGAAGTGTTTGTTTGTGATCTGTCCTGACTGGAAACCTGTACGGAGGAAAAAGTCTCCATTATGGGAGGTAATGGACTGGAAGTATAACGGTGTCTTTGAACCATTTCAGTGTGTTCAGCTGTTTAATTACCAGAAATACCAGAGTTTGGTAGGTCAACCAGCACAAGATCTATTGAAAAGAAAAAAACTAAATTGTCCATAGTCCATTTTTCAACACTTAATTAGTTGTTGAATAAAACAACTTAGCTTAGAAACGGCGTAACAAAATAAAGCTACCAGCATCTCTAAAGATCAATAATTAACGTTAAAGTTACATCTCGTGAGTTTAATCTGTACAAAAAACAAAGTGTACAAACGACACTCCGGGAAGTTAACGTTTCCGCTTCTAGCCAAGAAATAACTGGTAATTTAACCCCCATAACAGTGAATTATCATGTCTGCACTTTGGTTTTTGTACTGTTTAAACAAACGAGATGTAATGTGTGAATTAGTGAGCTTTACAAGTACTGGTAGGTGGATCTTGATAGCTGTTTCCCCCCTATTTCCAGTCTTTATGCTAAGAAACTAAGAGTGGTATCAATCTTCTACTCTCACTCTGTGTTTCAGAGTATTTTAAATTATTTTGACTTTGTTTGACCTTGCATCGTGAGGCAGGTAGTGTGAAGTCTTCAGGTAAGATGTCGAACATAGATTTCTTTATAAAATACAGATTTAAAAAAACAAACTGTGGTTTTCATGCAGCAGCTATTTGACCTGTGACACCACCTCTCTCTGTACCTGCACATCACATTTTCTACACTTTCCTCTTTTCCTTTTTACAGCCTCTTTGTGTCCTCGTTTTTAAAATCCTGTTAATCATTTCAGTATTTGTTTCATCTCTCCAACAATCAGCTCCCTCTGTCTCTCCCCTGCAATCTGTTTTGAAGCATTCACCGGCTGCTGATCTTAACAGGGGACGGGCCGCCTTAAAAGGAGGCTGGTTGAAGGGCTGTTTGGCCTCCAGCAGGGGGGGGATTGTTGTCTGGCTGTGGGACGAGGTCAGAGGTCACAGTCCAGAGAGCCCCGAGACAGAAACCAGATCACAACAGAAGGCTAATTGTCATGTATTGTTGCTGGGCTCCTGCTGGGACTCCGCCTTCACTTTCACCAGCAGGTAACAGTGCCTGCCCTGGACCTCCAACATTTAAAACCTGGTGAGACGCATGATCAATATAACATTTTTTATTATATGAGTTACGGTATATACTTATGTATACCTTCTGAAATTATGGGTTTGTATATATAGACAATAGACAATAGATTAGTCTATATGTGATTTGCTTAAAAACAAAGACTCTCTCTCTAAATATCATAGTAACTGAAAACTTATGTCAAATAAGTACATAAAAGTAAAATAGGTAATCAGATTGCAAATAGTATAAAATTTTAAATTAAAATTAAAAAATAAAATAAATTGTGTTAAATACTGATTTTATATGAATGTATAAAAGCAAAGTATATGGCTATAAATATGGAAATTATTATAATAATCTGCTATTAAAAATATAAATTAATGGAGATCATTTTGAAAGAAAAAAAAATCTGCTACTTTCGATCAGTTTTGAGACTAAATTAGATCAATTTATTATTTTATTTTAAAAAATATATTGGTTTTGGTCTGGAAAAGAAAAACATCTGTACCACTGTAACACGCCTGTTATGTAATATATACAGTAGGTTCCCCTCATTAGTATCCATATTAAAATATCGAAGGAAACAAATGTGAGCTTAAATAAGTCTAATAAGTTATCTATCCGTCCTTTCTTTGCTGATGTATTAATGTTAATTAATTTTATTTTTTCCTTTGTTTTCCTTTTCTTATTCTTCTCGATTACAGTTACTTTCTCTTAATGGTAAAGGTTCACACCTTATCTCCTACAACTGTTAAATCATGATGAATTGGAGGTTATGAATCCAGTAAGGACATAATTAATGAGGTAAATTATTGACAGTAAAGAATAGAAGCAAAAAAAAGGTTAATTTTAAACATAGACACCAGAATAAAAGTTGAAAAAAATTCAAACAGAACTGACTGGACAGGTTGAGTTAGTGCTTGAGCGGGTAGTCAGTCAGGATGTGTGGAGGATTACATGCTGACAGTTGAGTACCTGTGCAGCAGCAGGCGTGTGAGTGTATTTCTGGAGGCAGATTGTCCTCGCGGCTCACTGAGCCGGCAGAGCAGCCTCCTCAGTAATACGGATTCATTATCTGTGGGAGTCACGAGAATAGAACGCCCACTAGCTGCTGCTCAGACCTGTTGCCTCGTCAATACGTTCTCTTCCGACAGTTCTCAACCCGAGGGTCTGGACCCCCTGAGAGCTCTGTAGGATACCTGAAGGGATCGAAGTCCAATTTAATTCAATAACCCTTTATCACAAGCAATGAGCCTACTTTCAATAAATCAGACTGGTCAACAATCAATCTCAAAATCAAAACCAAGCTCAGCACTCAGAATATGAACATGTTGAAAGAACATAATAGTCCCTCGTGTTCTTCTCAGCCAGCAAGCAAACCTCAGACTTCAGAATTCACATTATGATTTAAGGGATTCTTGTGATACTGTTCTTCTAATTTAAAACAATATCTGTATCCCTATTTTAAAGGCTCCTTGAAGTTACCTCCACTCCACTGCAAATGTAAAATATCAACTGAAAATTAACATAATTGTAGTTTCAAGCTCCCTACTCAGTTGTCTGAGAAGCTGACAAATATGGATGAATCAAATATATCAGTTGTACTTTAACAATTTCTAATAATGCAAAGCATGATGATAACAAAAAGGAGTGCCATCCCAGATCACTTGCTTATGGGTCAGTGCATTTTAGTCGCAGAGGAAACGGCGCCATCTACTGAGCAATAGATGTCACTGCCACAGATTTTGTAGAAGTGAATAAAACAACCTTCCAAAATGAATGAAAAGGTGTCACCACTGGTGCCATTTTTCCACACAAACTTTGGAGGCACTCTTGAAAAAACATTGTTTGATATGCCACCATGACTAACTAATCTATCTGCTCTGTCGTGTATGGGCGTGGCTGATTCACATCTTTATTAGGAAGCAGTTTGGTTCGCTTCTGACAGTGGTGATGCTACAGGATTACAGGTTTGTTATTTTAATTGATCAATCGGTCAAATTTTATTTGTATAGCACCTTTCATACAGGTTAGTGCAAATTCTAAGTGCATTTCAGGTGACTAAGAAGCTGATTAAAAATAAACAGTACAAATATAAACACAGTAAGACGGTATATGACTAATGCACACAAAAAATACCAATGATAAAAGTACAATAATAAAAACAATAAAACAGATAAATGATAATAAAAAGTGAAATAGATAAAAGGCAATAAACACACTGAAAAACAATGAAATACATTTTAGATTCAAATTAAATTATGGCCTTTAAACGTTCTAATCAAAAGCAAAGCTAAAGAGGTAATGTCAGGTGAGGACAGTAACAGGAAGGTGAAGAACAACATGGCGCTGTCTCCCTGCAGCCATCTGATGTGCTGCAGGTCCAGAAGTTCAACATTCATCTAAAGTACAAACATAAAATTTACATTTTTTAAACTTTTCCTCAGGGGCCTTAGCAGAATGTTTGGATCTGTTTTTCAGTTGTGTTGGAAGAGGACAACAGTTGATGTGTGCTAAACAATTGCTGCAATGTGCTCACATTAGAGAAATATGCAGACTGAAGTAAAGAAATTGGTATCTTATTATTTGATTTGCAAACAAGTCACAGTGGGAAAGTAATATCAGGCCCCACAGGAAGTGGGCATTTGCTTTTTGAAAATGGTTACCAATAGTTACGGGTATCCATGATGGAAGAGAGGCAAGCATACAAATATTGCATGTAAGGCCTCTGTTTCAAACCAAATATAACTTCTAAAAATGTTTTGTGTGTGCTGTACTGAATCTCGCCACTGGTAAACATTAAAATGCCAGTGTCTACACTAAAAGTGCCCAATTTCTCACTTTGTTGGTGGAATTTACTTTGTCGATCCTCAATGCAACATGTAAAAAGCACAAAATCAACTCCGACCTCTGTTGTGTCAAAAGAGATGAAAAGAACATTGACGAGAAATCCAAAACAAACTAATCTATCGCTGAGAAAACATTTTTGCGTTAATTTACATGTATGAATTTGAGCTTGAAAGTTGATTCTTGACTTTAGAAACAGTAGCTGACAGAAGTTTGCAGTGATGAAAAGTACATTTAGTCAAGTACTGTATTAAGTACAATTTTGAGCTAGTTATACTTGAGGATTTCCATTTTATGACATTTTGTAGTTTTTACTCCACTACATTTATCTGACAGTTATTATAGTTACTAGTTACATTGCAGATTAAGATTTTACATACAAAAGATATGATCAGTGTATAAAATATGATACATTGTTACAGATTTAACAAAAAAATCTACTTTTTTAAATGTATTAATTAATTTATTAATTTAACTTACTTAAAATTGGCTCCACATTGACCAGCTACGACATTTAAATGCGGCTTACATGTCATAATATAATGTAATAATAATATCATTAATAATAATGCAATAATTAATAGCTCGTTTTAAAAAAAGGGGTTGTTCTACATAATGAGTACTTTTACTTATGATACTGTAAGGTGGCTATAATTGATATTTTTATTATAACAATCTATCAAATGACAATGTGAGAGACGTCGCTTGTATTGATGAAGCTACAGAGAATTATCACCTGAATCTTTACCGAGCTTTATATTGAGTTTCAGCTCATTGTTTATTGTTCTGGCCTGAAGCTTTGTTTTGGTTCACTCTCAGCGCTCTTGTAGTGTCGTTTTCGGCTGCAGCAGGCAGCTGTTTTCGGAGAAGAAGCTCTAAAAACAAACTGTGCACGACCTGCTCAGCACCAAACAGCAGACAGACACAGATAGAGACTAGCTGGTGAACACAGTTGAGCATTTAGCAGCTAAAGAGACAGATATAAAAGAGCTAAAAGAGAGTGAATATTGGACTTCCATTCATCAGGCGGTCAGAAACATATCTCCAAATGAATAATAATGTTGCTCCATAACTGCTGGATGTGTAAATAAGCAGCTGTTTGCTAACAAGTTCACCACATCAGCTTAAAAGATGATGATATGTCAGCTTGTTTCTGCTGCCTCCAAGTGGCCACAAAAATCAGTTATTGCAGGTTTTTTGGAAACAGCAGTTGACAAGACTCCGTCACCTTAAGGTCAATTTACTTGCTTTGTTCTGTAGCTTTCGACCACGTCAGCTACATATGTGAAGTTGTGAAATGCAAAAGTAACGCTGCAGGCTGATATGATACCACTCAGTGCATGCTATATGTTCACTGAATATTGCTATTAATACTAATAGTATAGTATTTGTATAAAACTGGATTTGGGATACAGCCTATTCATTTAACACCAGAAGTTTTACAAAATAACTCAGATTATTACGCCGGCAGTGGTTATGAGTGACTGCACACTCATCTCAGGTTTCATTATTCACAGCAGGTGCAGGCTGTTAAATCTACTGTACGTCTACTCAACCTCAGAATGTTGGCCGGGGTGGAGAAGAGTAGAGTTGGACTCATCTGGTCCATCTCTCACTCTCCATTTGTTCTTTTTTTAAAACACACACACACACACACACACACACACACACACACACACACACACACACTTGAATTAGAGAGTGTTAGAGTGTTGGGTCAGGTACAGTGCAGGGTCCCTGGAGCTGTTTAGCAGTTAAGTGGCCATAATACATTTAGTGTAAAGTGACTGGGATTGGGGGGCTTAGCCGCTTCTTAGAAAGTACTCAGAGGTGCTAATACCAGCCAGATTTATGGTGCTCATTCACAAACAGCTCGACTTCTGCAGCAAAGAGTCACTCTCAGTCCACCTCTCTGGACATTTCTCTCTGTCTCCCTCTTCCTCTCTGTTTCTGTCGCTTGCATGATTCACGTCTGTCTCCTTGTCTTCTTTCTCTTAGTGCAACAACCTGTCTTTCATAATTCTCTTCACTTCTACCTTTTCACCACTAAAGTCTCCTCCGCACTTTCATTTCCAGCCTCATTCTAAAGCCTTTCTGAGACTTAAATCTCGGGTCTCTTCCTCTCTCTAATGCCTCTAGATGGCGCCTTGTGAAACCAGCCACCCCTCAAAGTTGCGTGCTCGCTGTACATTTCTGAATACACACTCGTCTACGGTGAATGAGCAGTCAGTTAGAGAGAGACAGACACTGCAGTGCTTCACTATCAGGGGTGTGGAAAGATGTCTGGAGATCCCACTCACTCTGCACTTACATGTGTGAATGTGTGTGTCTGTGTGTGTGTTTGTGGTGCATTTTCACAGATTTGTGAGTCACAAGTTGTACATGTTAAGACCTTGAAATATGTACAGTAAATACATACATGCTGAGCGTGTGTGTGTGTGTGTGTGGAGGGTTTGCCTGTGCATGAGGGTGCAAACGAAATACTAATAATAAACCTGTGCTGTACTTTGTTGTATGTGCAACAGTGCATGTCTGTATGTTTGCATGCTCAGAGAGGCTATATAGTGTGCACAATATACACAAAAGTGTGTATATGTGCTTGCACAGGGCTAGGCGCTGTGTGTGTGTGTGTGGTGTGGTGTGGTGTGTGGTGTGTGGTGTGTGTGCCAGTACACGTACAGCTTATGTAACACCCAGGCATGTTCTAACTCCACTGCGCCTGCTATGCTATGTGTGTGTATGTGCTTGCTTGTATACGTGCGCCCAGTTGTGTGTAACTGTGGAAAGTGTACCCGCTCGCTTGTGTGTGTGTGTGTGTGTGTGTGTGTGTGTGTACCAAGCAGACTGCAATGCTGCAACCAGCCAGCTCTGTATCATCATTGACCAAACTCGCCATCTGTGCCTGTAAGCTATAGAAACAGCGTGTCGCACTGCTACACAGCAATCCACACACCATTAGTGTGTTATGAAATCGCAGCGGGATGCCACTTGTGTTGCTTGTGTGTGTGTATGTTAGCGTGTGTTGCACTGTGTGTAATTGTGTTCGTCTGTGTGTACTCACGCGTGTTTAACTGTATTTTTTTTTTTAGCCTGTTTGCATGTTGTCTTGTATTCTTCAGTGTATTACAGCCTGTACCTGCTTGTACACATGCCACCTCCCTGCGTACACAGTGCACACAGTGTGTGTGTGTGTGTGTGTGTGTGTGTGTGTGTGTGTGTGTGTGTGCAGGGAGGCCCACGGTGTATATGGGTCACTCTCTTAGGAACCATAATCCCACGTTTGTACCAATTTACTCACTGGGGTTTCACTCTTCCTGTTTGGCCACGCTGATGGCAACAAGCATAATGACCTCACCACAGCACTCGGTCATTGGCCTGCAGACCCCGGGCCTCTCAGCCAATCACACGCTGCTCTGGTGACGTACAGCCTCCAGCGCCTGTCCTGATTGGCCGGGGAGGAGGGACTAAGGGATGCTGTGCTGTTCAGAGCACCCCTGATTAGCTGGGAGGGAGAGAGTGAGTTTGTGAGAGGGATGGAGGGAGAGAAAGCATGAGAATTTGGGAGTTGGTGTTCTTTGTGGCTCCTGTGAAACTACACTCAACCTGTGGCTCACATGGACCATAGTGGAGACACTGCACAGCACAGGAAACACATGCAGATACATAGACAGCAAACAGAGAGTTGACTAAGCTTGTTTAAGCTGTTTTTTTTTAAGTGTGAGATGAAGTTATAATATATGAGACAGCTTGGGATGTGACATATTGATCTATATTAAATCTGATAGTGTCATGTCATTGTTTTTTAGTCTACTGAGAGAAATCTAACCCGGTTCAATAAGACAGACAGGTGAAGAGGGGATGTAGGGGAAGAAGACAGAAAGGAAGATTTCATTCCTGTCATGCCCACAGAGGCGTCCCATTGGCCGCCGCAGCCTCGCTCTCCCAACAGCTGTTCTGTGTTTTCCCACACTGCCATTGGCCGCGGCGCGCCGCCGATCAATTTTACTTTGCCGCTTGGCTCCGCCCCCGCTCCCCTTCCTCGCGATCCTATTGGCTACTGTACGCGTTCGTGCCCCGCGATTGGCCGCACGGGCTGGTTGTCAAGGCTTTGGGGCTTCATTCACCATTTTGCGACTGTAGTGTAGAATGCACAGGGCAGTAGTTTTTCCTCCTTTTAAGTTGCTTTGCCGGAGAAACATGAACGGCCGCTAATTGGCAGCTGCGGACGACTGGCCACCCTGCCCTATTTTACCCGGCGGACTCAACAGAGAATCACACTGGGGTACTACATTAGCTCTGGTGAGTATAAGCTGCCCACAAATCTTTCTCCTGCAGCACTGCAGTGGGGCTTGTTGTGCCTTTGCCGAGCTGCTAACGTTGTTCATGTTTACTGTGGCCATAAACAGTGTTGGCAGTTGAGCCGATCGGCATATTTCGCGGTGTCTGGGTGGCCTGCGGAGAGGAGTAGAGGGCGGATTGGGTGTCTTCTGTGGGGGGAAAAAAAAAAAAAAAAAAAAGGGAGCGGTGCGGTTAGACATAGTGAGCTTGAAACTTTTCCACTAGAAATAAATTCAACGCCATAACTGCCGTCGGACTTCCTAGAACAACTGTTTAATTTTTCGTGCGTCGGATCAAACCTCGAGAACTCCTCGCTTGTCATTCCTCCTCCTCCTCTCCTACACTGACACATTTTCTTCCTCTTTTTCATGAATCAACGTGGCTGTTTGAATTGGTGTGTGTGTGTGTTTTTTTAGGGGCCTTCTCCCTGCACTAGTTTGTGGCCACATACTGGCACTTTCTCCCTCTTGTATCGCGGTTGCAGTAACGCAAATGACGACGAGGGTCAGTACAAAGTTATCCGGGCAGCTTCAGCTATATTTCCAGACGACTGTCACTTTCGGATGGGCCGAACAGCCGACTTTGTCCGCTGTTTGTCGTTGTGTTGTGTGCGACTGTGGAGCGGATCGACAAAGTTAACGCGTTCGTCTGCTTGGGACATTTCACACTGTCACGCAGCACAGGGAATATGGGCTGTATTGCGTGGTATTAAGGGTCAGTGTGCCCGTTAAACCGGTTATTTTCCCGGTGACAGTGAGCAGAGGATTTCCAAGCGGCCTTGTGTGTAGTTGAGGCCTGGTCGCTGCACGCCACGGCCTGCTGTGTTGTGGAGTAAAACTGGTAGTAATCGCGGTACTACGAGGGCTTGACACATACACGGTACTATCCAGCTAAACCAGAGGTGACAACATCACCTCCTGTAGTTTGCATTTTGTGCGTTGGGCCTTGTCTAGATAGTTGTTATCTACTCTGGATTATGATTATATCCATATATTTATACGCCCTGGCCTGTCGTTTATAAAGCACTGTAGTAATCCTGTTATACACTTTTAAAGAGGTGCTCTGCTAATGACAAAACTTTTAAATATCATGCAGATTGGTTTGGGTCAGAAATATACCATTAAAAAATACTTTAGCAACGCCTCAGCAGGTTAAAACACACCATAAGGGACTGTAAGGTCTGTCACCACAGGACACTGTATGCCCAGGTGAAAGTGAATTATAATGAATGGATGGCAAGGTTGGCAAAATGTGTGGAGGGCATATGCAGTTTTATATGAATTAGGCCTATATGTTTATAGCATAAACATGATCAAGTTAACACACATTATTCTTGATATTATAATCAAGTATAAGTATGTATGTATACATATAAATAAATGCATTTTGCTTAAGCTGTTATTAGTTTGTTTTAGCTCTGTTGTGTTTGAAAAAGTGATTAACCCATGACCTAAACTTGGACAATCGCTTAGCTAAACTAAATTGTGCATCTGGAAAGGCAGCACTGTATGTTTTTGTCACCTCACATGACTTGTATCAGCTCGATGGCTGCTTACAGTCATGTGTACTGTGTTTTCATGTCAACCAATAAAACACGGTAAACACTGTTCTGCAAATAACGTGTGGTTGAATTTGTTACCCTGCACTTTGTGTATACCTGAGACACAGGCCTACTATAGCTCCCATATGGGCTTCCTTGCTCCATATTTCACGGAGGGGAGCGTGAGTTGCGTCAGTTAGTCTTTAAGCTGTTATCATTAGGTCCATGACTCTGACACCAGCTGTTGTACACAGTGCACTACTGAGTAAACACACGTAGCATACCTCTATCGTGACCAAGTAAGGCCGGCTGCCAAATTATTTTATGGTGGCTGCTCTACGGCTGTCTGTCCTAAATAGGGATTTACATAGAGCACAGTGATGGCTGTGAGCTCTCTAGCGCTCTGTGTGCACTATCAACTATCATCACATATATGTTTGCTGTGTGTGTGGCCTTGAGACAGGCGGCACTCATCTCTGAAAATGGATTTCTCTCTAGCCGATATGAAGTGGCAGATATTTAAAGGACCTGAATGAATGCGAGCCTTCACAGACAAACAGGAAGGGAAAAGAGACGAGCAGACAGAGAGAAAGAGACTGGTGGGAGGATGGATGTAGAAACAAGGACAGACAGGCAGACATGTAAGTTAACAGACAGTCACTGACAAGTAGACATGCAGAGTGGTGGTTGATAGACATCAATCCAGAACATTTTGACAGTGAATATCACATTTGCAGTGAGACATTTCAAAAAGATGACAGAGCATATAGGGGATGTTTTGATTCTCCCTCTTATACACTTGTTTTTAACATCTTTCTGGCACTCGTAGCTGTGTGGAGACTCTTGTATTGGAAGAAATGAGGCAGAGCACACAGCAGCTAGGACCTGAGGCAAGTCCCGCGCGTATCTCCCACACAGCAAACAAACCAGTTAAATGACAACAGTCCTCCGTTCAACAAGTCAGCAAAATCAATCTGTTTTACTTTCTAAACGGAGGCAGAACTGTGAATGAGTCCGGTGTAGAATAGGAGATATTCTGAATGACCCTGGTATGGCTAAGAGCGATACTGAATGGCTCTGGTGTGGAATAACAATTATTCGGAACAACTCTGCTTTTCTGGATGACTGCAGCACAAAATGAGGATAGAGACATAAGTGGAAGGAGGGGAAAGAAAGAGAGAGATGAGAGGTAGAAATCAATATTAGAGAGAGAAGGCAGGCAGGGGATAAGAATGAAAGTGTAATAGTAGCAGAGAAGAGAGAGAGGGAGGAATAAAGTAACGGGAAGTTAGGTAATGGTCTTCCACAGGAAATGGAGTTTGTAGGGGCGGATTGACTCTGCTTTGAAATACATAGATAAAGGTCGCCACTGAGAGAGAGAGAAGGAGAGAGAGAAAGAGAAAGGGAGGGTTTCAGTATGCGAGCGAAGAAGGAATTCCCCCGCCTCTACTGCCCCGGCCAAGAAGTAGTGTGTGTGTGAGAGAGTGTGTAAGAGGAGTGCATGCAGAAAGGCTTGTCTGGGCAAATTGCTTCTCACTATTTCCATACTGTGTTGTAAGTCGAAATTGTGTTTACCCTACAATATGGCCTCCTGTTTTCAATATGTACCTGGTATGGATGCAGGCCTTGTGTAATGTGAGTAGAACCTGTTATGTAATAAATTAATGTGAAATGAATTTGTAGATGAGTCATATTCATTACTACTGTAGTACGATGGTGCATCATTTAGCAGGGAATACATTTCTTAAAATTAATGTTTAACTGTTTATTACTCTTATTTTTTTATGATGCCTGTAATCACAAAGTCCCATTTTGCTGTGCTTTTATTTTGAATTACTTTGTCTCTTTAATGTTTTCATAGGTGTTTGATTTTGATTCAATCAGTCACTTTTCCTCTCAAAGCCATGCAGTTAGTAGCTATTTTGCATTGGTGAATAGGCTTTGTGCATGTCTGAATGTGTTTGCCACATGAGTAACCCACACTCCCTGTTCCCTTTCTTTCAGAGTTTCTGGAATAAGGTGGGCAAGTGCCGAAGTCGCGCAACGAAGACAAGACAGGATGAGAGAGAGAGGGCCCAGCAGAGGAGGAAAATAGAGAGAACAGGAAGGAGGGGGGAGAAGAAGAAAAACTAGGCAGAGCAAGAGAGGAACGTCAAAGAGAATCTCTGGGATAAATAAATAAAAAGACTTGTTTGGAGAAAAGGCCAGCTAGATGAAAAGATGAAGCCGATAAAAAAGCAGGGCCGGCGCTCTCCACCTTCTACCCGGGCCAAAGGGGGGAAGCGTCGTGGAGCGGGGGATGCCCCAGAAGGAGGGGAGAAGAGAGACTCAGATGAGAACAGAGACAGAAGCAGATCCCCACAAAATCGAACACCCTCCTCTTCTTTTTCTTCTAATTCATACTCAGAGTCCTCCCAGGCAGACCCAAACAGAGCACGGGACACTTCAGAAGGGGAGGGGCTTCACAGAGAAGGGCTGTCAGAGACAACAGTATCACTTGTGATGGATTCTGGGAAATTTTCGACATCCTCGGATGATAGATCAGGGAGGTCAGCTGTGAGCGGCAGCAGCCACAGTGACAGTAGTGGTAGCAGTTGTAGTAACAGTAGTACACCAAGCGCCAACAACAGCCCAAACCCCGCCTCCAGTCGGAAAACAGCCACCTTCAAGGCCCGCGTTCCCAAGAAGAAGTACACCTCTGAACACTGCTCGTCTACTACTGGTAATCATAGCAATCCTTCCTCCAGCACTTCCCCTCCTCTTCCTCTTAGTGGTGGGGTCATCAACCACAGGTCAACGGGTTCAGGAAGTGACATCTGTGTCTCGCACCCTGATGGCAACAGTCAGAGTCGGAGCCTGATGGACGACTTCCACAGCAGGACCACTGGCAGGGAGGGGCCTCAGGATGGCTCCCCAGGACCCCCTACCCTGTCGCTTGGAGGGGAAAGGGAAAGGCCTGGAAGAGGTGAAGGGGTGAAAGATGCAGAGCGAGTTTCGCCTAGCCCCCTGCCCCGCTGCTCCTCAACAGACACCGCCAGCGAGCACTCGGCTGACCTGGAGGTGGTCGGCGACACACACGCCCTCACACAGATGTCTACACACGCACCACCCACTCTTCCTGATGCACTGTCTGATGCCCTGGCCAAAGGGCTAAAGAATCAGCGTGTCCTCGCCCGCCAGCTCAGGAGAAGAAGTGACGAGGAGGGAGGAAGCGAAAGGGATGAAGGGGGGAGTTCAGACTTGGTGTTCCGGGCTGGGGTGGTTCGTAAGGTCAGCGGTGAATTTGGAAGCCTGGAGGTGCAACTGAATGGGGAGAAGACACTGTGCCGTTATCCATATCGACATGACAGCCCCCCAGGGGTGGTGGACATTATACTAGATGCCCCGCCGCCTGGTGTCCATCCAATACCTGTTGGCACCCGTGTCTGCGTACCATTTGGCAATGAGGAGGGCAGCGAGGGCCAGTGGCAATGGTACCGAGAAGGTGTGGTGACCCAGGTGGACACACACCCTGCAGTGGCCAATCGCTACCGTGTCCTGCTGTCTGAGGAAAGATCTCACTCTGTGGATGCGGAAGAGGATGGCAGAGGGACAGCTGCTGCTACCCAGGCAGTGTGGGTCTCCCGACAAACACTCCGCCTTCTTGTTCCGCCTTGGGACCTGGATCTGCCGTCTGGAGAAGGACGAGATGGAGAAGAGGGGGTCAGAGACAAGGAAAGGGAGCGGGAGGACAGGGAGGAGATGGACGTGGAGCAGGAGGTGTGTCGTTTGAGCCGGGGGATGACACCCGGTGTGGGGTCAGTGTTGGGGAGAGGGATGCCCTACCCAGGCATGGTCCCTATTTCCTCCACATCGGGCCACAACATTACCTCCCCAGTAACCCCAGTGTCAGTCCTCAGCCTCGCTCCTGGCCGTGAGTGGGAAATTGACAAAGACTTGGAGAGGGAGAGGGAGAGGGACCTTCAGAGAAAACAGGATAGAGAGAGGGAAAGAGAGCGAGAAAGGGAGAACAGTGCAATGCAGCAGCAGCAACAACAGCAGCAGCAACACCACCCATACATGCCACTCACCCCCGAAGAAGACATGGAGGTGTCCCACTTTAACATGATCCCAATGGGGGCGATCATACCTGGGGTCAAACCAATGGCAGTTCCCCAACATCGCCACATTGTGTCTAAGCCCCCGCCTGGCTACCTCAATCCCCACCTGCCTGTGGTGCGGGGCATCGGGATCCCCCCTGCGCACCTGGCCTTGAACCCCCACCCCCCTCCTTCACCTGTCCTGTTAGGCCTTGACCCAGCAACTGCAGCAGCTGCAGCAGCTGGTGCTGTCATTACCACCCCCCAGCTCCCTCCTCTTCCTCCCATCTCCTCTTCCACGGCATCCTCCTCCAGAATTGAGAAGGCCTCAGGAGGAGGTTCTTCCAGTGGAGGAGCAGGTGGTGGCGGTGGATCCGGATCAACCTCCTCCTCCTCCTCACGTTCCCGCACCCCACTGACCGCTGCCCAGCAAAAGTACAAGAAGGGAGATGTGGTGTGCACACCAACAGGCATCCGGAAGAAGTTCAATGGGAAGCAGTGGAGGAGGCTGTGCTCCAGGGAGGGCTGCTCTAAAGAGTCCCAGCGCCGAGGATACTGCTCAAGACACCTCTCAATGAGGACCAAGGAGATGGAAGCCAGTGGAGGCAGTCGGGAACGGGGTGGAGCCAGCAGCACAGGGACCCTGACGCCGTCTGACCTCCGACTGAGTGGTGGGAGAGCCAGCTCTGACTTTGACTGGGATGAGACATCACGGGAAAGCAGTGAGGCCAGCAGCCGTGGAGGAGACTCCCGCCCCCGCTTGGTCCTTCCCTCTCTGCTCCCCCAGGACCTCTCTCGTTTCGACTTTGATGAGTGTGAGGCAGCAACCATGCTGGTCTCCCTGGGGGGCTCCCGCTCTGGCACGCCATCATACTCCCCTATCTCCAACCAGTCGCCCTTCTCCCCTACCCCATCACCCTCACCCTCTCCACTCTTTGGCTTTCGCCCTGCCAATTTCAGTCCCATTACTGCTCCTGCCTCACTTACTCCACGCCGCCATCGGCAGCTTAGCGGCACTAAGATGGGCACGCCAGGCGCTGATCGAGAGCGCCACCTGTCGGGGATTGTGCCCAGTTTTCAGACAAACCTCACTTTCACAGTCCCCATGAGCCCCAGCAAGAGGAAGCTCGACACCCACCCGCCCCCTCCGCTGGCTGCAGTTCAGGACTACCAGACCAAACCTGAGCAACAGCAGCTGGTGGGCATAGGGGGAGGGGTGGTGGGAGACCCAACCCTGGGCCACAGCCCTGCCGCCTTCAGAGTCCTCTCCCCCCAGAGTCAGCCCACAACCCCCTCCTCACTTTCCTTCCCCCGTCCCCGTAGCGCCACCAGCAGGCCACCATCCTCCGCTGCGTCCACACCTCCACCCATGCTGGTCTCTCCCACTCCTCCTTCCCCGCTGCCCCAGGAACCCTCCCCACGCCGCATTGTGCCCCTCCGCGATTCCCCAGTCATTGTCCGCAACCCAGATGTCCCCCTGGCCAAGTTCTCTGATGGCCCATTAGGAAGGAGAGAGAGAAGCAGGTCCAGAGAGCACAGCCAGCCTCAACACACAGCTCCCCCAGGCCTACAGGTCCCCGTCCCCATCAACGGGGCCACCACCAACGGTGCGGTTCTCCTGCGCAACCCCACCTCCACACTTGTCCTGGTCACCTCCAGCTCGGTAAGAGAGTCACTATTTTTTGTTTTTGTGGTTGTAAAAAATGTAGAACATCTATTAAATTGTATTACATATTTTTTAGTGATGAGTAAGATAATGTAAGAATGCTTGTTAAAATTCATAAAATGTTTTTTTGTTGATACAGTAAGTGGCTGTTGGTCAAAGGTTGATCTTGCAAAAGTGTCCATCTACACTGATTCAGATGATTTTGATATTGTAACGTGGGCATCGTATAATCTCTATAATTTTGTCAGTGCCTGAGAAACTCCACCTTGAAAGTGAATTGAAAGAATAGTCCACTGAAAATCTTTATTTTTAGCATCAAATGCTAATCGTGGTAGACCTTTAAAGGTGGCCCTCAAAAGTTTGTAGCCTGCTCCAAGTCAGCTTGGATTCACAGCAGTTATAATGGAGTCCAATGGAGACCCAGTGGTAGAAAATGCATCAAAATTATCTTAGAAACCTCTGAAACCACTCATACACTTAAGGTAATAGCGTGACGTGGAAGTAGGGTTATTAGCTATGTTGTGAAGGATCAATGAGTGTATGGAACATACTGAACAAATGGATGGAGAAGTGGATTGTGCTGCAGGGGTAGATTGAGTAGCGGCTATCTTTAGAGTATTTAATTCCCAAAAGATCAACTTTTCGGTTGAATATTATTTTGAAAGAGAACAGACATCTACTATATTATTGCTAAGAGTCAGTTCTCTGGAAATACTAAAAATACCTTTTTGATGTCTCCTCCAAGTCCCTGACTCCAGCCACAGTGGGCCACACTGCCCTGTCCAGTCCCTCCACCCCCAGGTCGATGCCCACTTCATCGGGCTCAGTCATGTCCTCCTCTGGTTCTGGAGGAAGGGAGAGGGAGAGAAAACCTGAGGGACACCAGGATGCCTCGGGAGGGGCGCTGCCACAGCCGGTAGCCTGTCACCCAACGCCGACTGCCCTGCTGCCGCTCATACTGCCAGCTGAGTCGCCTCACCCTGCTCCACGCAAGCAAATCATCATGGGACGCCCAGGGACTGGTAAGGAAGGACGGGGTGAGGGAAGGAGATTTCACTATGACACTGTGGCTTTGTTCGTGTCAGATACAAAGTCTGCTGAGCCACACTGCCAAACTGACCTTTTTTAGGAGCATTTGTATTGAGTTATTAATTAATATTTAGTAGCTGTGTATGTGGCAAATACTCAATATTCACAAATATTTGTTTTTTTTAAAAATGATAATATACCATTATAGACAAAGTAATATTAGGAGAAATAATATGAGAAATGATCTGCTGCTTTGGGTGGCATGCTCTGTTGTTTTAAAAGAAATGCTCTCTTTTTTGCCAATAGCACACAGTAAACAATTACTTTATCAATGGCTCCCATGAAATCAGCCTCAGTGGACTTCAGGTAAAAGTGCATATTATACTGACAACAAAAAAAGAAAAGCCACAGATAAATAAATTATAGATGAAGTATTTTTTATGAACATTCATTTTGACCCAAGCTTCAGTCCATTTCAGGTCATGCATGTAGGTGTTCTAGGGAGTGTCATACATATAGTATGTTTATTTTCCTCTTGGTTATCATTACCTTCTTATATCATACCGTCAGCTAACTCTCTTAAGTACAAGATGTACTGCTAATGTCAGAAGCAGCACAGTGTTGTTTGAGGGAGAATGAAAGAGGTTGATGTTACCCTTATCAGCAATATTGTGTACCCTCTTTCAAAGCTTGTATTTGGGCAAAAATCTGTTGTGAAAATATTTTGTCAGCTTTGTGTGTGCACTGTTGGATATAAGAAAATTGGCCACTGAGAAATAGAGGTGTTTGGGTTAATCATATACTGTATGCTTGTTTCCATGCCAACCGTGCGATATTACAGTCAAAACTCAGAAATGTTACTTTGAATATATGAATAAGGAAGATGGTTTCCATTTGAAATGCATGATTTCTCATTTTGTGTCATTTTAACACAACACTTTCTAAATCTGAAAGCTGAAAGTGTAATAAATTTACAGGGATTTGTCTTAATGCAGAGAGATATTGGCAATTTATAGGTTGTTCAGTTTCACAGTTCATACTGACAAAATGTAGTATATACAAGTCATACACATTCAGGAAACATGGCATGGTTGCAGCTACAGAAGTTTTGTTTAAAACCATGAATACAAGTGTCAGAAGTAGCAGATTTATATCATGAGGATCTTTGAATTCTACATTTTAATATTTAGTATTTCATTACCCTTTTCTGAATGATAATTTCTTGACTCGGTTAATGTGGTAAAGATGACTACAGAGTGAAACCTTTTTCTTCTGAGACGTGAAGATCAGAAAAGGTTTGATATATCAGTCGCTCAGGCAGCCACCCAGACCTGCTGCTCATTGTGTGTAATTTGGGACTCAGTGTTTGTAGTGTCAGAGTTATTGAGTGTGTGAGTGTGCATGTGTGTGTGCAGGGGGTGTCACCCTTTTTATATATACGCTTGTGTGTGTGTGTGTGAGAGAGAGAGATAAGGGATGTTTCACAGAAACTTTAAAGGGATATTGACATGTCTAGACATGCAAGACTGAGAGCGGGAGTACAGAGAGCAACAAGGACATTCACACCTCCTCCTCCACCCCACACACACACTCGCTCGCGCGCGCGCGCACACACACACACACACACACACACACACACACACACTCATCTCAGTGTTCCAGACAATCAACAACCTCAGACAGGGCATCAAGGGCAGGTCCAGCGTGATGTGAATGTGTTTCATCACTCTCAGCAGAAAAAGGAGTAATTGTATTGCCGGCGTGTTGTCATGGATACACTGTTTCCACTGGTAGAATTAGCGCAGTAAAGTGTTGAGGCCTGAGCTGATTACCAGAGTGCGCTTTTATTTCTCTCTCCCTCTCACATCCCTCGCACAGCCACCTGCCTCTGTAGCGTAACGTTTCCTCTGCCATACATTTTTAAAAACACCTAGAGCCACAGTGGGCCCAGAAACAAACACAGGCAGAAGGCAGTGGAGGCCCCACGGCTGAGATCTCTCCTATATATAGCCCAGCTCCAGTGCAGCTGCATTAGCATCACAAGTTTCATTACTGCTGTCTTTGAGTGCATCTGCAGTCTTCAGTGAAGAAGAGATGAGAGCTCCAATGTAGCTGAGGTCCCATCTTGTTACACAGCTCGGGAAGTGTATTATTGCTTTTGCACCCACAGGAGAAATAATTTGGAAAATTCTCCAGTGGTAGTAATGTGTAGTCATAAGACAGGTGGATATCTACAGTTGAGTAGCATAATTTTCCCACCTTAAAGCGTGAAGACAGCTGTTCACCCCATCAGGTGTATTTCTTTATCACTGCTGCCTCTCGCTAGTTATCACTGTCAGCGCTTCAAGTAAACCAATAGAGACAGATGGATATTCGAGCAGTGTTTCTGTCTCTGATATATTTCACAACTCACTACTGTCAGTGCTTCCCTGGAATTTTCATGCCTCGCCTCTTCAGGGTGTCAGCAGGTCCTTTAAAAGAGCGTCTCTCTTTCCGACTTCCCCAGTCTGTGGCACTCAGCCTCAAGCCCATTTATTTCTTCTGAAGTACATTTAATAGAAAAATGTCATCAATGTATAGTTGTTGTTTTTTAAAAGCTCAGTAATCTTCTAAAACAGCTGGGCACTGTAGCTTTCAGAAAACATTACTCAAACAGGAGTAAATCATGCATTTGTCTGGGACCATTTTCAGCCGTGGATTAATACACATTTTGTGTTCTTGTGGGTAATTACAGGAGTAGGAGGGTGTATGTTGGATTAACTTAAACTAAATTACAGTGCCCATATTCATTGCAAGTAAGGAAAATGTCACCCAGTCCATCATTGTGGCTCACTGATGTGTTTTTAATAGTTTTTGGACAACAATGGAGCCCTATGGCACAGAGTAATAAGGTATATCTGGCTTTGGCTAAAACAGACAATACTTGTTTGTGATAATTTCATTCTTAGTTTTAATCTTTTCATAGGATTTGTTGACAATAAGAAAAATGTAGAATATTTCCAGCTTCATTCTAGTACTGAAATGTCACCTACTGCAGGTTTATTTTGATTTTCCATTTAATCCTCACACAGTAATATTTGGTTGAGGCAGAGCTGGAAAGTAAGGCAGACCAAATAGTGATTATGTGTAGTTTGACCACAACTGTGGGTGGAAAAAGTGAAGAGTGTTGATTTTGCATTTCAACTGGGTGACATTCTGACTCATGTATCTTTACTGTTACAATAATACGTGACAAGGTTAAAACAGTATTGAACCTATAAACATTTCCTGTTGCATTGCTCACTCGCATTAATCACACAAATGTCATTTGCTACATTCAACTGGAGAAAGTGTGTTTTTACCAGCATCATTTTCTTTATTTTCATTATTAATTTGGCCCTAAATCCAATTGAAGATAGCATTGAAATGTTAATATAACATTTGGCTTAAAACTACCAATAACCTGTTATTGACTACTAAGTAGCCTCACAGAATATTTAAAAAAAATAAAAATTAAAAAAAAAAAATATATATAATCTTTTTGCAGATATATCGGTATGAGTGTACATGTCGGCTGATAAGTTACAAGAAATTGCAGCAGAGGAATGCCAAACTAGGACTGAGGTTATTTAGAAACAGTGTCTCCATTACATAGTCCTAAAGTCCAAAGTTTATTTTTCAACTGTAAAAATCTAAGGTATCTGTAGATTGTTTGTTTATGCTGTGTATATCATTATAATTTTTTTTAAACTCCCAAATATCGGTTGGGTTATACTGCTGATGTGTCCTTGAGCAAGCCATTAAATCCCTACAAGCTTAATAGCTGCTGCAGTATATCTGAATTTGACCTCTGACCTACCTGTTGATGGTCAAATAAAAAGGGAAGAAAAAAGATTTATATGTTTTATGTTAAAGTATGTCATCAGTACTATTTTGGGTCTTTCCCGCCTTAAGAAATAAATTCTGGTGTATAAAACATTTGAATAAGCCTCACTTCCTCAGCTGCAGTTCCTCATGCAAACAGCAGCATAAACTGCCAGTAAGTAGTAAAGAGTGCAAAGGTCAGAGCGAAGTAGTAATAGTCATGTGATACCAAAATCAGCATTTAAATGAAAACATCTTAAACAGTGTGTGTAACCAACAGTATATCCAGGACATATTTACATTTTCTTCGTTGTCTAGCTCAGCAGTATCTGGATCTCCATTTTAGATGAGCCATAGCCTGCGAATGGTTGGCTATAAATAGACCATTTTAATACTTTATTATAAAATTATTAATGGAAACGGAAACTGGACATTGCAGTGCTGCAGCAGAGTTCATAGCCGGTTTATTTCTACCAGGCTAGACCTGTATGTGGAATACTACAGTCAGGGGAGGGGAGCTGAAATCATTATATAAATGTACAGACACTTAGAATGAACTGCTGCTGATAAAACCAAGAACTGACAACACTGAACACTGATTCCCAAAGTAGAAATATCCAAAAACGCAGTAGTGATGGCACTAGTAGTAATAGTTGTAGTTGTGGTTTTTCTTGTAGCACTTGTGGTGTTTGTTGAAGTTGTAGTAGTAGTAGTACTGATAGTAGTAATGGTAGTAATACAGTAATAGTGGTGGTAGTATTATCAGTAGAACAGCTTTCAGTGGTGTCGTATCGTGATGATATGAACATATTGTGTGATTCTGAGGAAAGATTAATTATTAACTAACAGAATTAGTTGCTGAAGGTTTTGTTTTACACATTGTTGCTGTCCTGTGAAAACCATGTATCTCTAAAGTGTCAACTTTTCATCAGCTAAGACAAATGGCCCCAGTTTTCTTCTTTGTGACAATGCTTTTTTGCAGGTAACCCAACAGGTTTTTAAACTATTTATGTAGCTTAAGAAGTAGGAGTATTTTCCTAAAATGTAATCCTTCATTTTACCTCAACAAGGCTAAAGTGAATCCAGCCATGATAGCTACTTTGTGAGGCTAATATTTAGGCACAGTGATGCTTTGAGATAAATGCTAAAATTAGTATACTAAAATGCTCACAATGACAATGCTAACCTGTTGATATTTAGTTTAGTGTGTTAGCATGCTAACATTTGCTAAATAGCACTAAACACAAAGCACAGCTGAGGATTATGGGAATGTTAGTAGTTCTGCAGGTATTTAATCATAAACCAAAACAAATTTAAATGTTGACCTGATGATGGCGCTAGGTGAAAAGTTAAAGGATCTCCAAAGTCATTAGGATTCATCATCTGGGGACCATGAATGTCTGTACAAGATTTCTTTGCAATCTATCAAATAGTTGTTGAGATATTTCAGTCCGGACTAAAGTGGTGGACCGACAGGCCGACATTGCCATCCCAGATACATGGTTTTCGTTGGACTGCAACTACATGAAGAGTTTTATCTGATTTAGTGTAAACGTGGTTCTCAGTTAAATACTTTATATGTGGTTTTTCATGCATATTGTCATATATATCTTAGGTAAATACTTACATTAATATTGTAATATTGCTTGTAACCGTATGACCCATCTCTAAACAGTAGTAATAGATTAGTGTACAAATCAAGCTTGTACTCTGTAGTCTGTCTTGTCTTCAAATGGTTCCTGCTGCAGAGACAGTTCAGTTCAGAGTCTGAAGCTCGGCGGCAGTGTGGCAGCAGTCTAGACAGAGAGTAGTCTGGAGTCTGCAATCTCTGTGGATAAAATAACAGGTTCCCTCATCACATCACACACCACATGACCCCTCAACTCACATTATCCTGAGGGATGGTCTGTGTGTGTGTGTGTGTGTGTGTGTTGGAGAGGGTGGCAGAGTAGGTGACTGAATACACAACTCCATTCATGGTCTACAGTCTCTGGCAGTTTGTACTGTAAAGTGTAGTTTTTAGTAGCGCTTTAGCTCATCGCTGGCTGACGATCACATAGCATTTCACATGGTGCCAGAGGGCAGAGCGCTACCTTCTGTCTACAGTCCATGATACTGAGACGGATAAACATGATGACATTTCACTTTTTCTCTCTCTCTCTCCTTTCACTCTTCGTGTTCCCACAGTTTGGACCAACGTGGAGCCTCGGTCGGTGCCAGTGTTCCCCTGGCATTCACTCGTCCCTTTCCTGGAGCCCAGCCAATCAGGAGCGGCTGCCCAGCCTGCTGATGGCCAACAGCTTGTCAATCAGAGCAAAGGTAGCAAATGACCCCACTCCTTGTCATGACTTTTTACCCAGGAGAGGGACACAGAAGGCTAATTTCACTGCTTGCACCCAAATATATATAACTATATATTATAAACAAGTATTTCCCATAATATAATAATAATCATAACAGGAAATAAGGCTGTGTTTCTCAAATCATGACTGCCAAAACACTCCAGTACACAGCCAGTACAAATGTTGGTTGGACATACCAGCAGCCAAGTCAGTGTTTCCCAAAACAGTTGCGACTGAATTGCAAATCAGCACAGTTGGTGTTCACACCAATATAGTTCCAGTAACATTGTTGATAACACTATTTATTGACTGGAGTGCTAAAATTTATTCAGAGACTAATTTTGACTGGTGGGGATGGTCACTAATCTAAACACATTTCCTTTTCCACACAGCTTCATAAGGCCTTATTTCATGTCTTTAAGTTATCGTTCTTTATCTTTCTTTTCTATCTGTTTTAGGGCTGCGACTATTGATTTATCATTTAGTCTATGAAATGTCAGCAAGTAGTGGATAAATAGTTTCTCAGTTCCCAAGGTCACATCTTAAAATGCTTGTTTTGTCTGAGCAGCAATCTAAAACACAACAATGTTCGATTTGCTGAAATATATGACAAAGAAAAGCAGCAAACCCTCACATCTCAGAAACCAGAACCAGCTAATTGTTAGCATTTTTGCTTGTAAAATGGTGATTAATTTTCTGTCAGTTGACTAATCGATTAATTGACTAATAATTTGAGCTCTAGACTGTTGAATAAACCAGCTTACTTTTTGGGAAATTATAATACTTCATGGCTGTGTCACATTATCAATCTCAAAAGAAAACAGACAGTTTGCTATTTTAGATGCTACAAAAACTCTTGGCTAAGATAAAATGGCCTCATAAATTAAGGCTAGTCTGTATAAACCCAGTAAATGGAAGCAAGCTCACTAAATGGCTACAATAAACTTAAAAAAACAAACAAAAAAAAGTTTTCTTCAATGACAAAATGCTTCTGTAATGTACAGATGTAGTCACTAAACCCTTGGGGGGACATTTCCTTTATATGTAATAAGTCTTCAACTCTATATGAAGTATTCTTCTTACTACTGCAACAGATTATATTGCATAGATGTAATCAGAGCTTCTCACACCTCCCACGGTCAGTTGGCCAGAATAGAGCTATCCATCAACAAGCTGCATGCAGGGTAGCCCTGCGTTTACACATACAGCACTGTTACTTTCATAACGCTTTTCACTAACTGGCATATAAACGGCTTTTATTTTTCAGAGCCTCGCTGCGGTGTGGCCCTGGTGAGCGACGGGCGGACCGGCCCTCCAGACCTAGAGAGAGGATCGCCGTCATGCCCTCCCCCGACCAATGACAATCCTCCCACAGACAGGGGCGGGGCTGACAGCGAGACGGAGAGCGATACAGATGACCCGTAAGTACAAAGAGGTTAATTTTTGTTGTTTTTTAGCTTATTTTTTCCTCCTCCCTGGTATTACCAACTACAGAGAGCTTATTATGGTGCTTGATGTTTTGAATCTGGTATGCAAATTTTATTTTTGGCACAAAAAAGTAAAAAAAAAACATCTACACAGCAGAATACAACAGTGCAGTGCTCAGCAGTGCATTTTGTGTTGGTTGTCAAAGTCCAGCAGCGGCTACGGGTGGCACATGAAATCAAGGGAAGAAGAGGAAGAAGCATAAGAAACAAAAGATTTGATTTAAATTTAGCTGTAGAGTAGCGTTGCAGCACATTGACCACATTGTGAAATGAGGCCCGTCCACCAGTCAGACACAGGAAGTAGCCAGTAATTTATAGTGCAGTAATTTATATCTGTCTATTATTCACATAAACTCACTGACTCATTGAAGTGGGATGTCACTCGGTCAGTTTATTTAGCAACACGGATACTGGTTCATTAACATAGTATCTAGGAATTTGTTCTTATATAAATTGTCATTAGCAGGCAATATATTCCTGATTTGATCTCAACTTAAACTACTGTGGATTTGTAAAGTCTTAATGTTCATTTCCAAAATTATATGTATCCATTTAGAAAATAAATAGCTGTCTGTAGCTGTATTTCATAATTCCATATACTGGAGAAGCTCATAAAAACTAAAACAACAGTGTTGTCAACCAAGTTCTTAAGCTGTCTGTCCTTTAAAAAGTATCATAACTTGTTTTGGTGCTACTTTTAAATGTAAACTCATTTTGAGCAAACACTTCATACTTTGTGTTTCCTCTCTGCGACTCTGGGTATGACTCAGTAGAAGGCAGATAGTAACTGTAGATTATATCAGACACAGTTTGTCAGTGCAGTTTGAATTGTCAGCTTTAAAACTCTCCAGGACGCTACGTCTGGAACAGGTGTGCCGAAATAACTCCTCTGACAGCAAAATTCAAAAGAAACAAACAACAACAAACTACTTTCTACCAGCTGCATCAGTGTGTGTGTGTGTGTGTGTGTGTGTGTGTGTGTGTGTGTGTGTCTGGCGAGAGTTGTACAGTCTGTGCTTTCTCATTCCACCCAGTCTCAGGCCTGCGTCTCTGCGTCTGTCTGGGTTATTGCTCTTTCAGAGTGACTCAGACGGGCTGCGTGGCTGTCTGGCTGGTAGTGCAGTTTTGAATGTTTCAGGGTCACTGTGCTCACAGTGATGGCGGCTCTGTTTGGAGCCACAAAAAGAAATGCTTCAGCGATCACTGAATGTTGCAGCGGTTACACCTCTTATCTGGCTACATCTCAATGGAGAAACTAATGGCATAAATAAAAACAAAGTCAAGACATTTAACAAGATTTGACCTCCGTTTATTAGCTGTTTTACTCTGCTTGTTCAAACCATGGACGGTATATAAAGATGACGTGTCTCCACTTCCTCCTGCTGTACAAAAATGAAGCCAAAATATCCTGGATACTGTCGCCACCATCTTGTGCTGGTGACGCCATTTGGAGCCCGAGTCTGCACAGTAGTGATGGTATCGAGGTCCCGCCCATACACCCGCCCAAACCAATCGCGAGCACACCACAAGTTGTTAATCATGACGTCACTCCCCTTTTTTATAGCATCAAATAACCAAAAAAAATTTGGGAAAATTTTATTTGCCGTGTACTTCGATTTTTCAGAGGGGGCGGGGTTTATGACCTATACTGCTGGCGATCGAGATGTTTTGGCTTCACTTTTGGGGAGCTGTCATGTCGTCCATCTTTATATACAGTCTATGGTTCAAATACACCCCCATTGTACGCATACTTACAGACACCTCCAAATAGTATAATATACATTTTATTAAATTTATTTGTTATCTACCGTTACACGCACACAAACTAACAAACTGAAACATCCCCTCTGTAGTATATAGTGCAGATCACGTGGCAGAGGTATGTTGTAGTGCTGTGGTGTGGTCATACTGAAAGAAGTGTGACAGTCATGTTGCCAGCAATAGTTTGCTGCAGATGCTCAGACATCCTCCAGTCGTATTATATCTCCCGTGATGGTTCCTGATGTTTCTCGCTACAAAAAAGGCTTTTACACCACCCACACGCACACTTTTTCCCATACACTCATAAACATGTACACAAACAACACATCTGACTTAACCCCAACCAAACTCTCAAGTAACCCCAATCACCCTGACACCTCATGATTGCTCTAGTAATTGTCTTTTTTGTCTTGTGTCCCACAGCTTAATTTCTGCCTTCATGGACACTGTGTCTGTTACTCTTTAGCCTTTTTTGTTTATATAATCTTTGCTGTATTATGTCTTTGCTGTATATAATAAAAGGGCTTTAGGAAAATTAGACAAAAAGGTAAAAAAAAAAAAAAAGGGCCACACTCATGTAGTCACGTCTTGACACCAAGTTCACTCTCTAACAGAGTTAGACGTTCTGTCTGCCGGCTCACAGTTATCAAAAGACTTTTCTAGTGGTCATAAACTGTTATGCTCACAGTTTAAACAGTTTTCTTTCCACTTGTGCCAAGAAAACATTAATCCAGGTTTAGTCACCACTGATTTATTAGACAGTTTTGCTCTATCGCTTATAGTTGGGAAGTCTCTGGTGTATGTTTCAAAGAAAAAAGGACTTTGTAAATACTGATTGGCTGATTGTTTGTGTCCAGGAGGCACTGGTTCGTTTTGTTGACCCTCTTCCTTTTTCAGTATCTGCCTTGATTTATGTTTTATTATTAATGTTCTCTGCAAGTGTCATCACTAATATAAACTTTACTATTATTGAAATTATAATAATAATTTGTATACAAACTAACATCTGTTTTACTACTCAGTTTCTCAAACAGCTGTAACACAATAGTAATTCAAACTTAAGCCAGTTTGTGACAACATTTTTATTTGCTTTTTTTTTTAAATTTATTTACTCTGTGTCTGGTTGCTTTTTCCTGGAAACCTGGCTCACAAGAAGAGTGCAATTTATTAGTAGTAGAAACAGTACTCAGTAAATACTCACTTGCATGCGCAATGATAACAACCACGGCTGAACAGATAAAGAAAAGTATGTTGATTACATTAACAGTAAATGAAATGAAAAGAGATTCAGGGCCGTGTGTTTCTGAATCAATAAAATGTCTGCAGGTAACCACTATAATCAAAAGGCACATTTTTTGTGCTTTATGTAGCATAACGTCATGCTGGTTAAGTGCTTACTGTTCATCAAATGGAACTTCATGGAACTTTGTCATCAGACCACAAAGGTGTGAAATACATTAAAAACATTTAGATTAAACCAAGAGTAGGCTCCACACTCTTTTTCACAGTATCTTAATAAATGAATACCTCCCTAAATCCTTCACAGCCTTTAGCCTTGTTAATTACCTGAAAGTCCCTCACAGTGAGGAACCTCCCATGACTTCCTGTCTAATGTAGATTCACGGTTTCACTTTTTCTGTTGTGTGTGAATGCAGGTTCTCCCCGGGTGTGGCCAATGATCCGACGCCCTCCACTGGCCCCATGAAGAGACGCACGCAGTCCCTCAGCGCCCTGCCCAAGGATGGAGACAGGAAGGTCAGTCCACCATGCAGAAAGACACCCGATCAGTAGAAAAGGCAAAAAGATACAGAAAACAGAAAAAGATGAATGCTTACTAAATGTCACTTCTACAGCTTACCATCAGTGTCTGAACTTTCTGTCCTCTTCCAAACTCCAACCAGAGGGAGAAAGACCACATCCGTCGTCCCATGAATGCATTCATGATCTTCAGTAAACGGCACCGGGCCCTGGTGCACCAGCGACACCCTAACCAGGACAACCGGACAGTCAGCAAGATCCTGGGGGAGTGGTGGTACGCTCTAGGGCCCAATGAGAAGCAGCAGTACCACGATCTGGCCTTCCAGGTAAAGATTCTCTCTAAAAGTCTTTAATTGGCCCTTTTTTTGTTTTTACATTTCTTCACTTTACAGTTTGTTTTTCATTGTCGGGGTTAAAGGGTACAGTCAAGATCCTTGTAGTGAATTGATCAGAATGTTTTCAGCAAAATGTTGTTGCATTCAAATAAATGAGCAGTTTACTACTAATGACCAGTATATGAGACCTTTTAATTGTGTGCTCTAGACATCCAGATTCACCAACAACTTGTCTGGAATTAGGGGATAAAAAACTGGGTAGTTTTCATGAGCAGTGAAAGGCACCACGGGTGAACTACAGGGACTCAAACTGCATCAACAGAAAATTAAAGACCCTCTCCTCCTCCTCCAGGTGAAAGAGGCCCACTTCAGAGCCCACCCAGACTGGAAGTGGTGCAACAAGGACCGCAGGAAGTCGCTGTCAGAGGGCCGTGGGACGCCAAAGGAACCGCGGGAGAGGAGCATGTCAGAGAGCATAGGTGTGTGTGTGTGTTTGTTTGTGTGTGTGTTGATTAGCATTGATTAGCATTTTCCAAGCCAATGCAACAAAATGGCTTTTACAAAAACATCTCAGTGAATGGTTTTGATCCTCATAAGCTGCTTTGAATCTGTCTGTTTTAGATCCTGCAATGACCTAAAATACATTCAGTCATATTGAACCATTTTTTGAAAAAATGTACTGTAATTATAAAAAACCCTGCCCTGATTTTCATTGCATATTGCAGGCATTTTGCAGATGCTCTTAGACACCAACGCTTCCATTTTATGGAACTGGTTTAATTGATCTGTTCCATGATGATACACTGTGATATTTTATCTTTGCTCAGAGTCTTTCTCCTCTCTTCTCCAGATCCCCATCTAGAGTCCCAGGTGCAGGAGGGGAAGGGAGGAGGCTCGGGCTGGCCAGGGGGATCGGAGCGTCGAGGGGGGCTGTTTGTGGGGCAACACACCCGTCCCCGAGCCTTCTCCCAGAGTGCCGTGCACACCCTGGAGCAGAGGGAGAGAGAGGGAGACCTGGAGAAGGTAGGAGGTTGTTAATCTGTAGCTCAAAGGCAGCTAACAGACTCGGGAGATTTAAGAATGTGAGCAAACTGTTCCAGATCTCTAGCTAGTTTAATCTTAAAGTTAAAATCATGTTGCTTTCAGTTGAGTCAAGAGTACTATTCAAGCACACACGAACTGACTGCATCTAAGAGAACAAAGAAAAAATACAACAAATTAAAAATGCAGAAAATAAAAGCAACTGAAATAATTCTTAAAAAGAAAAAAAACAGGGCCACTGCTTGTGTGTATGTGAGCGCCTACGCACCAACATGCGTGTGTATTCACAGACAGCAGACGTGTGTCCTTCACACTGCAGAGCATTATGGTTGAACCGTAGAACTGAAAGCACGCTGTTCAAAAACAGTTCAAATGGACTCTCTTTGTTCTTTGTGTGAGGGCTGCTGAAAACCCACTGAAAGCTCTGGGGGAGCTCAGCCTCCAACTTCAAAGGTTTCACTTTCTACTTTTTTAGTGCCTTTGAAGGTATGAGACTGTAGTGTTTGCTGCTTCGCTCCTAACCACAGAGGGATCGGCCTGCATGTTAGCTCTTTTGTTTTGAAGGCATTTATTGCTGGTGGCAAAGCCATATATGTATGTATGCTTTGATAATAACTATATTACTTCTGTGTGAAGTGTTTTTAAGTACTTAAGCTTCTTCTTTTTAGTTTTAGGTTTATAATCTGTTTCCTTCAAAACAAAGCAACAACTACCCAGGCTTTTCTTCTAAATTAAGGTAAAACTGTAAAATGCCTTTTGTAAAAAACGCTTTTTCTTTTCTCCACTGTGTCAGGAGGACGGGGCGAGTTTGTTTCGCCACCGGCCCCTGCCTCAGTCCCTCTACCAGGGCGGGGTCAGCGAGGACGTGACCAGTGACGAAGAGCGCATGGTCATCTGTGAGGAAGAGGGGGACGATGATGTCATGGGTGAGTTAGCTGATCGGCAGAGTGGTCTAGTGGTGGTTAGAGAGACTGTTGCATAACCACAAAGTCATAATTTCAGTTCCCACAACGATCAGTGTGTCTTTAAAAATAACTTCAGTCTTCATAGTCAGAACGGCAATGTCAGCAAAACACCTAAAAGCTAAAAGAAGTAGCTGTGTGACTCATCTGGTGATCCCCAGCCCCAGAAAGTTAATTCCTAGTGTTAAAATATAGCAATAACAATAGGACTTAATTGGCTATTTGAAGGTGATATTTGTGGTTGAAGGCAGCCTTTCTAAATGTTTGTCCAGACATTATCAGTGTTGCTTCACTTTCTCTGATTGCAAATGAAATCACATCCAGGGAACAGTTGAAAGTATAATGTGTGTTTAGCCCCCTTTGTTGAAATTTGTAAAAACACTAACTTCTGAAATCCATGTCCCACCCTCAGAGGATTCCTGTCCTGAAGGCTCCATTGACCTCAAGTGTAAAGAGAGAGTGACGGACAGTGATGAGGACGAACCAGATGGACAGGTACCAGCAATTAAATTACTTCACTTCACTTTGAGACAGATTTTACTGGTCCCTAAAAACTGAATCTAGGTCTTCATCAGCCGCATAAGTTAGGTATTGATGTAGCTCGATTTACAGGGTAGAGCCTTGAAGAGCTGCATTCATATCAACAGTGTAATTTTGCATGTAAGGCATCATATCGTTGGTGGTTTAATTTAAGCTTTTTAGTTTCTCAAGTCCTTTATTGCCATCAAGCATTAAAAACCTGCAGATTTTTTACTGTAAGTTGAGAAACTTGTGTATTCACGAAGAAGAGCAGAACTTTACATAGTAACTTTCCCGGCTTTGATCTCTCCGTCTCTCCTTCTCTCCGTCTATCTCTTCCCTCCAGCATGGCTTCCAGCCAGTGGCTCGCTCCTCTCTTCCCTCCTCCTCTCCCTCCATGCCTCACTCCGACTCCACCTCAGCTAAAGGGAATGGAGGAGGAGGAGGAGGAGGTGGTGGTGAAGTGGGGTCTGAGAGGAAGAGAAAGAGAGATGCAGACGGAGGAGAGGAGGGGAGCGAGGGAGGATCCAAGAGAGAAGAAACAGCAGTAGGTGGAGGAGAAGGAGGTGGAGGAGGTGAGCAGGGCATCTCCTCTCTGTCCATCGCAGGCTCAACATCCAGCACCCAGACTCCCCTCGCTTTGGTCCAGCAGGGTTTGACCCAGGTCCTCGGCGCCGTCCGCATGGCTCCCACCATGGTGACCAATGTGGTACGACCCATCGCCAGCACACCCATCCCCATTGCCAGCAAGCCATTGGAAGGAGCCGTCACCCTCAGCTCCCTGCCCCAGGACAAGAAAGCCACTCTCCTGATTGGAGGAGGCGGACCTCAGCAGCTGCCAATCAGCGCAGGGGGTGGGTACCTGTCCTCATCCTCCTCCCCCGGTCCAGTCAGTGTAACCCCTTTGGGGGGCAGTGGCCTGGTCACTAGCCTAGTCCTGGGAGGGTCCTTTCCCACTGCCCAACCAATGCAGCTCCTCACCCCCCCACAGCCACACGCACAAACCCCCCTACCTGTCCTCCAGCCCCAGCTCCACCCCACTGCCGCCACCTCCTCTCTCACACCACCCGCCGGGGCCAAGCCGCTAGCACAGGTCCAGTACATCCTGCCTACCGAGAGCCCTTCCTCCCCTCAACTCACCCACCAGCAAATTCTCACCCTGCCCACCAATGGTGCCCTGGCCAATGGCGTGCACTCGGGGGCGGGAATCAGAGTTGCGTCAGTCAGCCCTGGGACCAGAGGTGAGACAGAGAGCAATGATTGGCTGAAAAAAAAGAACAAATCAAAGTTTCATCTTAGTGTTTTCACTGGTCCACTGAAAAGTGAAAAAATGTCTTTCTTTCATTTTTACTTTTTGCTGTAGTTCTCTTCCCTTATTTCTTATTAATCATCTCCACGGGAAGCACTGAAAATAGATTTGATTGGCTTACATAAACGGGAGATAAATGATTGACAGGTGAAACACTGTTGACATGAGTATGAGCGCCCGACGCCCACCCATGCCTTAATCACTCTTTATTCATAAGAGTCAGAAGCAACAGAACATTGTTCCACCTTGTTATCAGGGAGGAATTTCACTATTATCAGTATCTGAAGTGTCCTCTCTGTCTCAGTGTGTCTCCACCCACCCGTCGCTCCTGTGCTGTCCTCACCTCCCCTCTTTTGGCTCGATTCATCTGTTTCTCACGCTGAGTGTTTTAATTTTCTCTCTCTCTCTCTCTCTCTCACTCTCTCATTAGTCCAAACCCAGTCGCCTGTCTTACAGAGCAAGATGTTGGTTCCCATGGCAACAGTGAGAACAGGGTCTACTCCTCCTCATCCTTCCATTTCCCTGGTCGCTCCGCCTCTTCCCGTGCAGAACGGCCCCGCAACAGGAAACAAGGTAAGAATGTCAACACAGTAACTAAAACTAGTGTCAACAGCGTCAAAGATAAACAGACAGCTGTCAAGGTAGTTAAATCCACAACAGCATCAGCAGCATTAAATCCAGACGGGGCGACACATGTTCCTGACAGGAATAAAGTAGATTACAGAAGGTCGGTGTGGTGAAAATAACTTAAAGCTCATGTTTTACTGCTCTATGCTGCAGTCTTTGTCCACTTTTGATTAGTCTGATTCAGGACAAAATAGTTAATTGATCATTCAATGGACAAAAAATTAATTGATAATCGAGTCAAAAGGAAAAATACAAAATATATCATTGTAAATTGAATTTTTGGGGCTTTTGGCCTGTTGGTCAGACAAAACAAACAACTTAATGAAGATCTCCTGAGCTTTCTGAACTAGTAATGGGCATTTTTTCCATTTTCACTGTTACTTATTAACTTAACAATTAATCAATTAATCAGAACAATGAATTGAAATGAGACATGAAATGAAAATAATTACTAGACGCAGCCCTACCGCTGTGCTGCATTTTATTCAGAAGGGACCAGTTGCTTTAACAAAGTGCTGAAATTGTTCTGAGGATCATAAAACCACATTTAATATTTATAAGTTTGTCTCAGTGGATACACAACAAATAAATGATTAAATATGTGTCTCCACAAAAGCTGAAATTCGGGGTCTATTTTTAGATTGTTGGTGAGGAAAATCCTTTTGTTTATGTGTTTTCCTGCCCCCCGTAGATCATCCAGATCGCTCCCATGCCTGTGGTCCAGACCAGCGTTCACCCTAGCGGCGCAGCAGCAGTGCATCCTGCGAGCCCCTTTCCTGTTTCCATGGCAACGGTGATGGCTCCCGGTGCCGCGCCCCCACAGACTGTTCTTCTGACCGCTCCACCCACCAGGTCACTAACACCTGAAAGACAGCAACATATACCCGTTTTTATTTTCCTCAGTTACTGCTTCAGCTGGTCAGAGATCCTTCTGAGATATAGAAATGCTGTCGGATTTCGATTTTAGCCGGGTCGTAATGTTAATTGTACTTAATGTGCAGTAAAAGTAGATAAAGAAAGTAAACACTCTGAACATATGTTGACACCATATCATCCCTTGGAGCGATGTGAACTATGATACTAACTTTAAAAATTTTAAACGTCCTTTTCTCAAGTTTTCAAGTTTTTAGACAGGGGTAAAAGAAAATATAGTTCCATCTGGCCACATTGTTCAAAGGGAAAATTAGGTGGTTTTCTTTAAAGCTGAAATGTTTAAAAGCTTTAAAGTTTACTGGTTTCATCTTTTCAAATGTGAATATTTGCTGCATTTTCTTTTTCTCTTCTTTTGTTTTGTTTAGTTTTCTATGATAGTAAACTGAATATCTTAAAGTTTTGGAGTGTTGGTCAGACAAAACAAGCAATTTGAAGTCAGCTTGGACTTTGGGAAATTCTGGTGGGTGTTTTTCAGTATTTTTTGACACTTTTTAGACCAAATAATTAATCAGTTAATCAAGAAAGTAATCGGCAGAATAACCAATATTAAAAATGATCGGTAGTTGCAGCCCCTTTTTTTGTTTTGTTGTTTGCATATTGGCAAGCATTTTCCCTCTCATATACATCTGTTGTATCATCTATAATTCTTCTTTTTTAAATATATCAGGCTCAGTCTTGTAGTATTGCATCTGTGTCGTTGCTTAATGAACCATAGAAGTTAGTAAGCTGCTCTGGTCATTATTGACTTTTTTGATTTGTAATATTCAGCTATATTCAGCTTTGACACTCATGACTCTTCTCTCCTTTAGGATCACCTATGTCCAGTCTGGCCCAGGAGTTACCACGGCAACGCCCCAACAGGCCACACCCACTCCAGGCCCTGCATATCTCCCATCATCTCTGGCAGCCCTGGGCTTCACCGCCATCGCCCCAGCCGGGCAAACCCTGGTTCAGCCCATCGTTGGTCAACCGCCACTGTTAGCTCCAGCCCCGCCCCTGAGCTGTCAATCACAGACCCCTCCAGGTCAGGCCTCGGGAACCGCTGGTCGTCAGGTAAAGAAGAGAAAACTGTACAGTGTTAGTACCAAAGACTTTTAAACCACAGTGGATAGGTGTGTGAAAATTAGAAAACGGAAATGTCAAAAGAAGTTACTATTGTTTAAGGAGTGAAAAATTACATTTATATTAGAAGTTGTTATCAGTTTTTATTGTCCCAGTTTGCTTCAAAAGGTCATTTGTAGACATATGAAGGTTACTGAAGTCAGTGCTGAGTTTATCTTTTCAATACAACTACTGCAGATTTAATTTCCTGATTTCACAAAATGTCCATGTTTTGCAAATGCTGTGTATGAATTAATTAAACCTCATCGAAAGTCTCTTGCAATAAAGAGTGCACATTTAAAAAAAAAAAAAAGCAATTGTATTTGGTTGGAAAGGGCAGAAGCGCATGCAGCTCCAGAGGCAGCGGGATTAAAGGTGTTAGATTTAGCATTCTGGCATTCATAAATCATCACCACATTAGTTTTGAGACATTAGGGAAATTACTGTAAACAAACAAGACTATATTGGTGGTCACGTTTGGCCTCTGCACTACATAATGACATTGTGTGACACCAGTTTTAGAATCTGCTGGGTTGATTTACAGTACAAAGATTAGTTTACTTTGTGTAACTAAACAGAATCTATTTTTACTCTTGGAGTAATAAATACATTGAATTCCACTTCCACTCTCTTCACTGCATAGTCTCTGCTTTAGCTTACCTTCTCACGACATATTCACTTTTATCAACTCTTGTGCTTCTTTTTCTTGCACTTCAAAACAAACAGGTGAAACCAGGAAAGCCTCATCCGCTTTTCTACTGAAAAATAACACACAAAATCTCTTGTTTACTGACTGCTTGCATTGCTGTCTTCTTCATCAGGTACTAACTGCCATCTACCCTGCACCAACTGTTGCACTGGCTACTGGCGTGGTCTCTGTGACAACCGTGCCGCCCGCATTGGCTGCCCCAGCCCAGGACGTTATGAACCCCTCCTCTCCGTTGGCGACGGGGGTGCAGGGTTCAGCGGGGGCGACCCCTCAGCCTAACGTGGCAGTGGATGTGGAGCCGAAGGTGGAGGTGAAGAGGGAGAGCCAGCTGGATGAGGATGGAGGACATGGGTTGTCGAGCTGTGCTGTCAGCTCCTCATTGGCCACCTGTATGAGTAATGTCACGGCAGGTAACGCTCCTCTGGATTTGTCTGGTTGGGTTTTAAATTTCAGTGTTGGGTTCATGCTGTTGGGCGGGTTACTCTGCAAAAATGTTTATCTTAACTTATTATGTAGTAGAGTGTGGAGCCTTAGAAATCTTCTAAAATCTCATCCCTTTTTGCCCTAAAAATCTAAAGAAAATATCAGCATCAACATCAACCCATCATGCGTGTGAGTGGATGAAAGTGGCACTTTCGTTGGTCTTCACTTTCAATTTTCAAGACTGAAAAACATGGTGTTGCAGGATTATGAGATATTTTCTAAATTGTCCACCATGGGAATTGGTTTCTCTTTACATTTAAGGCATAAAACGGAGCTGTATAGAAGAATCTGTTTTTCAGTGAATATTTTCCAGATTAAAATCTTGTAGTGAAACTGAGCTTTCAGGATTAAGAGTGACGTTGTAAGAAAAGTTGCAGTGTGCACCTTTTAAACAAGTGAAATGAATGAGGATCGATACAGCCAAAGTTTGAAATTATCTATCTGTTCCAGTCAAAAAAGAGGAGGACATCAGTCTGTACATCAAAGAAGAAAATCTGAGAGATGGACACGGCAGAGAGACACGAAGCGAAATGGACAGAGAGCGAGAGAGAGGGATGAAGGAGAACAGTGAAAAGAAGGGCGGCAGAGAGACGGACAGAGAGGACCACAGCATGGGCGACAGCAGCAAAGAGGTGAGAAAAGCTGGAGGCTCCATCCAGTCGTTTCTCTCATCAAAGATCTTTAGAGGTCTATTTAATCAGTCTTAGGTCTGATTTTTTTGTCTCTTCTTCTCAGGAATTCAGTTCAATTAAATTTTATTTATATAGCACCAAATCATAAAAGAAGTTATGTCAGGGTACTTTTCATAAAGAGCAGGTCTAGACTGTACATTTTATAATACGAAGTCAGGGAATATCAGTGAATTTTACAAATGCACAACATTACATAAATATATACCAGCAAACCAGACTGTTCAATCCTTTAGAACTTTTCTGAGGAACAGTATTACGGAGACAGGAGACATGCTAACAAACAGTTCTCCATGTCCTGATAAACAAAGATGTCTTGCAGGTAAACTGGAGGAATAACCAAGACAAAAAAAACCCTCCTTTCCATCTATTTCAATGCAGGTCACGTGATAGACTTTAGCTCTGACTGTGACTACAGAAAGTCATGGGAAAGTTAAGGAATCGTACGGCAGGGCTGCATGGGACCCCTGTTTCACCAGTCTTTCCCTTAACTCTCTTGCTCTCTTCCCAGGCTGGACCTCGCTCCCCTCCTCCACCACCCTCAGGTTTGGACCCCCCTCCCCCTCCCCCTGCGGAAAGAGAGCCCCCCTCTTCCTCAAAGAAGACCAAGTTCCGACCCCCGCCGCTCAAAAAGACACCTGACTCTCTCGAGAAGTAAGTGGGACAACATCGGCACTAGAAGGAATTAGCTGAGGGAACTTCAGATTAGTTCTTGCGTTAATTTTCTTTAATCACACATATCTGAGTGGGTTTGGTTTCACAATTTGCTAAATGACATGAAATGGGTAAGTATCTGTAAATGAGGAATTGAAATTGAATATAAGATAAGTGTTTTGTTATAATTGAAGCCCAGTCTCGTCTTTGACTGCAAGACAAGCTTTTATAAGTCCAGTCCGTGATCAGACTTTAGTTATGGCTCTCGTAGAATCAGTGCCAGAGCAAAATAAAACAAGTCTGCCTGGTCCTTCTGGCTTTTTGGTCGTTGGAAGACAATGTTCTCTCTATTTTAACAGTTTACATTTTCTCAAGCTGAGAGAGCTCACATAACAGTAGCTGATCTTCTGTAATTATGGCGTGAAGCAGCTTGAAGATGACATACAGTGCCCTGGAGAGCACTCCATTTGTTGACTTTATTTAACACTGACTTTCACACATAGCAGCATCTAGCTCCATTTTTAGTTTGTGACCAAACCTTCAACTTCATAAAATTGTTGTGGAAACTCTTTGTTTACTGAATGTGAGTGGGTGGAGTGCTCACCCTTTATATTCTTTATTTAGACAGCAGGAGAGTGGTGATGAATCCACAGACAAGAGAAAGCCCTGGCAGAACTCAGCCCTAAGGCATGAGAAATGTGCATACATTCAGAGGACATCCCTTTTATATATTTTAACCACCGCATTACTGGACTGACTGACACAACCACTGTGTTCTCTGTGTGCAGGGTCTTGTCGGAGACGTACTTTGAGGAGCGTTTTGCTGAGCTTCCAGAGTTTAACCCAGAGGAGGTCCTTCCCTCACCCACTCTGCAGAGTCTGGCCACCTCACCAAGAGCCATCCTGGGAAGCTACCGCAGGAAGAGACGCAACTCCACCGGTGAGATGCAGAGAGAGAGATACTTTGATCCAAAGACCTTAAGTGATTTATAACAAATATAAAATTAATTACATTTTTAACAGAGCAAGCTTTTTGTTATTTGGAGATTTTTTTATCTCATTCAAATTCTACATCTTCTGTTTTTTCCTCTATTCCTGTTTTTATTACCCTGCTTTATTCTGATTCCTCCTTGTCTTCTTTTCTCTTTCTCCTTGATCTCTATAACCGCATTGTCCTCTCCAAATCACCTTTACATTTCATCACTCCCTGCTCCTCTACTCTGTCCTCTCTTCCTACGTGTCCCCCTTTCTCTTCATACTCTGTTCTCCCCCTTTTTCCTCCATATTCCCTTTCTTCATCCTTCACATGTCATGTGTCCAGAGCTGGAGGTGACAGCAGAAGACCCTGGCTCCCCGAGGAGGAAGACTCGTCGTCTCTCCAGCTGCAGCTCGGAGCCCAACACCCCCAAGAGTGCCGCCAAGTGTGAGGGAGACATCTTCACCTTCGACAGACCAGGTACGACAGGTACATCAGGTGCAACAGCAGCAGAACTTCTCAAAACAGTGTATTCAAAGTGATACAATGTTCTCCTTGTTCAACCAGGTACAGAAGGAGAGGATCTGCTAGGAGATTTGGACCGGGTCCCCTACTCGTCTCTGCGCAGAACTCTGGATCAGCGTCGGGCCCTGGTCATGCAGCTGTTTCAGGAACATGGCTTCTTTCCCTCAGGTAAACCACTAGTGGATATAGTACATGATATCACAGTAAGAACAGCTAACTGAAATGGATATTAATTAAATATTTGAATTTTATTTAACTGTACAGGCAAACCTTACATCAGCTTAAAAGGTCTGTTCCCTCATTATAGCTAAAAAGTATTACTGACATACTGGAAGAAGATTACTGTCCCAACCATTAAAAATGTGGCTGAATTACTTAATTAATACCTTACACTTACCTTTACCAACCTTACCACCCCCCAATTAAGTACTTTGCAGGTTGAAATTAGACAACAATCCATAATCATTTACAGTATCGTACAAATATGAATTTGGGTGGTTTGACAGGGTGACGTTATATAGGCTCTTTGTAGCCTTTTCTCCCTTTTTTTCCCTTAGTTTATTTTGTTGTTAGTACTGTTCCTGTGTTTTTATTTAACTGATTTAATGTCAAGTGGATACTGTATCCCCTTAAATAATATCATACAGGATATATGGTAATGCTTGATTTGATTATACAGTTTTTAGAACAACTGCTCCGTTTTCCCCCTTCCCTCCTCTTTACCCCTAACTCTCTCACCCTCTCCAGCTCAGGCCACCGCAGCCTTCCAGGCACGCTACTCAGACACCTTCCCCACCAAGGTGTGTCTGCAGCTGAAGATCCGCGAAGTCCGTCAGAAGATCATGCAGACGGCCACACCCGGAACCCTCGAGCTTGGAGGGTCGGCCGAAGCCAACTTCGCCCTGCCCCACAGCTCCTCTTTCAATCAATCAGCCCGGGAGGACGGAGGGGTGGAGCAAGGAGACAAAGGCCGGAGCCCTGAGGAGCCGAAAAGCGAGGGATCCTAAGCTGGAGAGGATGACGAAGTGGAAAAATCAAGGAATAGAAGAAGAGAGAGAGGAGTGTGTCATCCCCGCAGAATGTTCTTGTATGTGTTGAACCAGTACTATGAATGGCTCCAGCGGGATCCGTTCTGCTGGCACTTATCGCCACCAGACCTGGGCATAAAAACATTTGAATATGGTCACAAATATTCAAACTACTTAAGGTGCGCTTGATTCGTCTAATCAAACATTTAAAAAAAAAAAGCCTCAAAAGTGGACGAATCACATGCAAGTCCTGATGAGTCAAGTGCTTCTTGTAGTGTTGTTTTCCCTTTTTTTTTTTTTCAAGTATCCAGAATATTTTCAGTTAACACTTTGCCCAGGTCTGCTCTCAGCACATTTGTACAATAGTTTGTAGTTTGACACACAAACTCTGTGGTACACGCTCTCTGTCTCTCTGGCACACACACACACACACACACATACACGCACACACACACACACACATACACACAAACCATGGTGCATATGTAATCTCCAGCATGCACATGATCCCACTTAAACACACACACACACACACACACACACACACACACCCTTACCAAATCAGACTGTTACTCTTGGTTGGCAGTCTCCAGGAGCCGCCACCAAGGACCATGACACACAAAGGCACTTTGTCACTTATTGTGCAGATGCAGTTTGCTGTTGCCAGCCAGCCAGCCCTCAGATGCCATTGACTTGACCTCCTCGCCCTTCCACTCCTCAGCACAGTGGTCGGGACACAAACACAACCCCAACGACCTCCACTAATATTCCACAGCCCCTCGATGCTGCAAGACAGACAGCACACACACACACATATATACAGTATATGCACACACACACGCACACACACACACACACACACACACACACACACACACAAAAACACACATGCAGTGCATGGACACATCTGTGCAGTGTGAGCACTCGTACACAAACATAGTCAAACCTGGTCTGACCAAGCCATTGGCCTGCACAGTTTTTAGTGATTGTAGTGAGAAGAGAAACTGAAAGCATGACACCTATTCGCTCCTGAAAAACAAAAAGAAGGCAGGAGTTGGGATGTAGTGTGACCAATCTTTGCACCTTCAGTTATTGCCATTATGAAAGACTGAGTCCTCATTGGCGGGAGCTGATTATATATGTCTGTATGTCTGCTGGGGTCCCTTCCCCAAAACCTGTGCGAACAGGCACCGTAAAGAGATTATGTAAAGAGACTATTGGTTGTGAGGCTTTGAAGAATCAACGTTAAGTTCGACACTGACCGGCTCCCAACAGAGCGCAGAGAAAAGGCAGAAGAAGAAACTGGATGATGTTCATTGGATGGAAGATTCATATTCCAACTATAGGAAGACAGATAATAATAGTGAATAAGGACAACAACACCACCAACATGACAAGCTTACCAACAGAGAGAAAAAGTAGAATTTTAACCAAACTTCTCTGAATCTCCCAGTGGATATAATGTTGCTTTCTCTCGTTATCGTTGCCGTGGAAATAACCAGTTTTACCGTGGCCTGTTTTTCTCTCGTGGCTCTATTGTGTTTCTTCTCCAGCATAAAAAAATCACAACAAAAAAAAAACTTTGGACAAAGAAGGGGACAAAATCAGTCTGTGGCCCCCCTACTTTTAATTGTACCTGGGGCGGTTCTCCCCCCCCTTCCCTCCTCTACGATTTCTCACCAGACACAGAAGTGGGGGAGCAGGGGCGTTTGTCATTTTGTAAAACGCAGAAATCAGGTGTTTGCACAATTTGTGCGGCCCTTCTCGTCTGGGACCGCCGCAAGTAAAATCAGGAAAGTATTGTTTTTAGAGATTGTTTTAGTAGAAAAAATAATAACCTTGTTCCGTATGTTATCAACCACCTTTTCCCTCCCCTTGTCCTCCCTGCTTTTCCCCTCCTTTCAACCCATTCCTCTCCCCCATTCTTAACCTCCCTCCTCACCCATCTCCCTCGACCCCTCAAGTGTTGTTAGAAAGTGCCCTTAAGCACTGGTCCCGGGTCAAGCGCTATGTAGCTCAGGATGGCTCTGGTTAGGGGTAGTTCAGGGAAAGCAGATCCTAGACCAGCCCTGGAGGGCAGTCTCTGGAGCCCTCCCCTCTTCCCTCTCTTCTCGACACTTTATCCTTTCCCGTCAAATGGTGCAATAGGACATTTATTTTTTGGAAATGGGTGGGTTATTTTGTTTTCGGGGGAAGGCTCTGTGCCATAGATATTAAATCCAGTGCAGTGAGTCAGTGAGAGGAATGAGCTGTTGTGATACTATCTTTAACTATGGTATAAAACAAAACAAAAAAGAATCACACAATTATCGTTATTGTTGAAGAGATAGAGGGTATAACTAACTAAAAGTCAAAGACAATTTTTGAATAGCACTTTTTGGCTCTTTGCTTCCTTGGTGAAGAGTGGGGGTAGTTATTATTATGGGTATCTCTTTTGTTTCTCTGTATACAGTTGGATGTGTGAAAAAAATATATATACCGGTATTTCCATATATGTGCATTTAGGTCTGTGTTTGGGTGTGTGTGTATGTTTTGGCACATGCAGGTAGTGTGTTAACACAACCAACCTCTTGTTCTTTCTCCACACAGCAACATTATCAATAGTATATTTTTCATTGTATTCTACATTCTATATTCTACTCTAGAGACAGTATTTTTATAGTCACCATGACTATTTTGTCCGCCATCTTGACTGTTATCAAACCCAGTTGATTCAGGATATATATGAAATATATATTCAGGATATACAAGATATAAATATATATATAAATACTTACAGGTAATAGAAGACTATCAATTCACATCTCTTTGGGGTTAGGGCTGTAAAGTGTCCATCTGCATGCATGTGCAATCACATGCACGCGTGCACACACCCACACAGACATATGTGCATACACACATGTATGCGTGTACACTGTATGATTGTGCTTAAAAATAAACTGTCCTTACTTTGGAGAAGGAATTTTAGGATGAGCGAGGTGAGTGTTATCTCATAAGCAGGCATGTTGACCATGTGCAATATTTCTAAACAACAACAAAAAACTAAATATTGAAAATATTAAAGATCTAACACAATTTCTTATGTCCTTGAATTTATTTCACATCCCTGAATTTTCAGTGTTCTGTCGTCTTTGAATGTTTGACCAAATTGTAAGTCTTATTCATCAGTCCACATACAGAAGGTGTCGAATGACTTTGATACCACTCCCACTCCCTTGTAATCTCTTCTTTGACTTTGCTCTTTCCAAAATGGCAATGGAAGAGATAAGAGAGAACAGCTGATGCATCCTCATTTGAACAAATTTGGCTGTGGACTAATGAACAGGGTCTACAGCTGCAGCCACGTTGACCCACCAGACAAGTCCCCCAAATCCCTGGACCATACACTGTGTACTTCCCCAGCTGGCTTTTATCAAGCATCTCAGTGTTAAGAGTGCTTATTGGATTAGGGCAGCCTTTCAGATTCAGGTCATATTGGGTGAGAGGTGGGCTAAGGTAAGGGGACCTCGTCAGAGAGTCTTCCATATCTGCAAAAAACACTGGGGGAAACTGGAGATGACAAGCATCATATCACTGATTACATTGAATATAATATTATGGAAAAGCCCTTCATTTAAAGCAAACCTAGTTGAAGATTTAAACAATATCACAATGTGGAACCTCCTGGTATTTTTGTAAACGTATTTTCTTTCCATTTGCATTATTATTGTTACTTTTATAATTTTACAAGCAGTAAAAGTACTAAGTAGCAGGTTTCAAAATAAGGTTATAAAGTGCTTCATGGGCGAGCTACACTAATCTCTAATGTAACAATAATCAGTGTACTATTAGAATAAGGTGGTGGGAAACTTGACACTGACAAGGTTTAAAGTCAGTGATTTATCTGGGATTTTTATCTGAATACTAAAATGTTCAGCCTTTCATGTTTATGGTAATATATGCTGTGACTGTTGCCAATTCTTTGGCCTACATCCACTGTTAAGTCATTTTAAATTTGTAGTTGTTTTGATTTGTGAAAGCCTGGGCAGCGAACCTGAGCAACAGCTACTTTGAACTTCATCTCCCAGGTGGCATTGCGAGCGGTCTGTTTCTAGGTGTCTAGCAACAGCCATCAGCCCAGACAGCCGGCGGCAACGAGAGCGGTATTTCTCGGCGTGTCTTTTCACGATTATTCGCTGCCGGGTATTCATAATTAATAGTCGCTTGGCTGAAAATAGTGAAAAAACAACCCTGACCCCTGCACAGAGATATGAGCGGCAGCGGGCGGCCCAGGACCAGCTCGTTTGCTGAGCCGCCAGGTGTGCCAGGAACCGCCGCTGCGTCCACCGGATCAGCCGCTGCCGTGGGGAGCAGCACAGGAAAGTCCGGGGTCCCGCAGGCCTCCGGCAGCAGCTCGTCGGGATGCTCGAACCTTAAGCTTGCCAGTAAGTTCTAATTAGCTACCAGCTCTTTGTCGGAGTCTGTCTATCCAATAAATTTTATTATGTGCTTTTACCTCGAAAATACCTGCCAGTGTTATGTGTCACAACCCAAAGGAAAGTCGTTATTTCTCCCGTGTAGAGGTAACCAACCTGCTAGCGTGCTAACTAGCTAGCCTGCTAACGTTAGCCACTTGTTTTGTATGTTACTAGTTCCCCGTCCGGCCGATGGATGTTTTCAGCTCTACTGATGGCACACTAAGCAGCGGGATGGTCATCATTTTAACCCAGTGTGCCATCGGCTATTGATTGATTAATAATTTGATTCATTTACTAATGTTAAGTTACAATCTCAGGATGTATGGGATTTCACTGTGGTCAATGTGAGTGAGCATTAAAACGGGCTCTGTTGTTCTTTGTGGCCAAGCTAGACTCAAAATACCAAAGCTTGAGTGCTGCGTGCAGGGTTCTTCATTGGGTGTCGGCATCAACCATCAGTCTGGCTCGCCTGGAGAAGGGTCAGGGCGGGAAGTTGCCATTTTCACCAAGGTCACCTGTGGGGCAAAGGCTTAGCAGCAGGTGGCCGATGCCTGGAGGATGCAAGTGATGCACGTCCAGTACAAGAGCTGGGCTGTCTGCTGGGATGCCAAGGAGTCGGTCTCCTCTGTCTGAGATGGAGTTATAATGTGCCCCTTTATCACCATAGTGACGGGTGTAAGCAGAGATCTGTGTGTGTGTGTGTGTGTGTGTGTGTGTGTGTGTGTGCGCTGGTGTTAATCCAAACCTTATCAGCCATTAGCAGGCAGTGGTGTGTGACTTTGATATTAGAGCTCGAATGGGAGGTCATCTCCAGTTCAAAGCAGTGTGACCCTTGTTTTCTTTCCCTCAGCTACAGCAGAGCAACACTGCCAGAGGCCAGTCCTTAAAGCCCAAATGTTGTCTCCAGTTGGTAAAGATACTCTTTTTGGATGATTGATGGGTACGTTGTCAGGTTTGGGAGTCCTGGAGGCTATTTCAAGAGGCAGGATTAACCCAGTTAGCCAGATATTTGTGAGAGAGACTGATGTGATTTGACATTTTGAATTACTGGTAAAATTAAACTTGGACATGGAGCATTAAGGATGTTGTGTTGCCATACCAACCAGTGATCTGTCATTATGAACAACAGTGGAAGATATTTGATGAGGGTTTCCATTAACCCATACCCAGCTTTTATAAAATACTCCTCATACTGCAAGTCCAGTCATTTGCTCCAGAATGTGGTATCTTGGTACTAGTAGTCTGAAAGTAAACTTTGGGGATCAGACCTTCTTTTTTGGTTACACACACTTTTTTTGGAACTTATAAACAAAAATATTTAACTACTGATCTTATGGGTTTATGGGATCTTATGGGCTAGAGTGGCAGGTAGATTAATTAATAAGTTTGTTACCCACCTGCTTACTTGTAGAAGTAGTTGGTGGCAATGCAGACCCAGTACATATACAGTGTTTGACACTTTATAACAGCTGGTGCAAATGTCCCAGGGAGAAACTGACAAGCCCAGACATGTCATGTCAAGAGAGCAAATAAAGACATGACAGTGTACCAGAATGACACTTAATGAACAATTTCAATGTGATGGCGTTTTCTCACTTATTTTATTAAACTGAAATATTTGCCATTTTGTCTACGACACTATCAATTTCTCAGAAATGAGCATATCAGCTAGGGCAGAGGTTTTCAAAGGGGGAGGTGGGCCTCCACAGGGGGCCTCCAAACTGTTTCAGGGGAGGCTCAGTGAATGGAAGTTTAAAAAAATTACATTGGTTATCAAAAGGAGATCGCATAGAAAAGCCTAAATGTGTGTGATTTGGTTAAGGAGAATTTAAGGGAATTTTACTGTTTTTCCAACTTTCCCAGATCCTTAAACTAATAAATGCCTCAGGACAGACCTTTTTCATGTATTTGATGTAGTCTGAAGTTATGTCAAACAGCGATATTAGGCTATCTTGGCTCAATTGTTGAGTGACAATTAACATAATCGTGATCCCAACTAAACTAAGGCGGGGTGAAGGGTTGCCTTTTTACAAGCTTTGTCTGAGGGGAGGCCCACAGTCTCAGACTTTGAAAATCCCTGAACTTGGGGATTGATGATGTCATCAGGTGACATTTTTGGAATTCACAAACAGTGAAGTTTTTTGGGTTTTTGTATATTGATAAAATATTACACCCAAGGGGACATTTTCTGCCGATAATGTTCCCCACACCCCAGTATAGTGACCATTGTCCAGGCAGTTGTTCCATTATTCGCTGTCTGTGGAGCAGCTCCAGGATTTGTCTCTGGATGATGTCATCACCACTGTCTGTCTCCTCGCTGTCCAGCTTAATGAGAAATGTTTGAATTCACAAATTAAACTGAGCTATAGAGTTATTTTAGGGTGGATTTTCCCTTTAACAGAACAGCAACTGTGTGATGAGTCATGGGTATTTCTTTAGGAAACACTACAGAGACATTTATGATAAAAAGCATGTGACCAACACAGGCATGGTGGTATCACAAGATTGTTTTTGTCCACAATTGCTTTATGTACATTTTATGTAAGCCAGCTGACTGTTGAAGACAGCCGTGATCCACTGGGATGTGGACATTGTGTTGATTCTGTTTTTGTGGTAGACTGCTGTCACATGAGCACAATAACTCTAAAACAATAGATGCTTGATAGAAACCTCACACTTACACCAGAGGCTGTCCCTATAGAGTAGATGGCCTGGTTAGATTTTGGAAGATCTTGCTGCATTAAACTGCATATTAATTAGATAAACTAAATTCTCTTGAAGCCACTTTGCTTAAAGATGTGGAGTTTACTTAAGTACAGTGTGTGTTTTTGTGTATGAAGACAAGACATTAACAAAGAAAATCTGATGGTGTAAATTCTCATATTTCATATTGCTGTTTGAGTTTAAAGATGCCAAATAAATAGATGTGGATGTGACAAATTGCATGTTTTTTAAGCGGTCATTTCCTCCTGGAGACTTGAGTTTTCTTCTGTTGCTATCAGGTGAATGACGGGAAGCAGAATGTGACTCAGTGCACCCCTGATATGAAAACTCTAAACTCAGACACAATGAAACAATGATAAAGCAGACACACAGAGTAAGGCACTCTTTATTATGATGGATTATTGACCTCAGGGAAGTTGTCACGTTGTTTTTCATGCTGTAAAAAATGAATGGCAGAAGGAAAAGAGCCCTGATATCTCCAGCTGTGCTGACTGATGCATCAGCAAGAGATATGTAAGAGGAGTAGCAACATAGACAGTTGGCATAAACTTATCCTTTAACCAACTGTCCTACTTTTAACCTGGAGCCCTGTGTGTGTATTTATTCCTGTCCAGAGGGTGAACCCAGTCGTTGAGTTAGAGAACCCAGTGACCCGGTCACTCTGCAGGCCTCACAGTTTCAGCTGTAACAGATATATCGCCAGCGTGCCTGTTGGATGACCACCACCACACTTTTTGTGGCTGAGGACAATTTACTGTGTGTGAGTGGATATGGACGTGAGAACACCGGCATAGGACATGCAGTTCTGGCTGTTAGAGGGCCATATCAATAAGTGCATTGTCTTGTTTGGTAAACAAAGCATTAAGTATGTGGATGTGGTCAGGGTGAGAGTGATACAGCACAGTGACAAATACCAAAAGGCTGCTCCGTTATTTAAGTACCATAGATCTATATAAGGCTATAAATAAAGGGATCCAGAAGTTGGTAGCTTCATTTAGTACTACTAATGTGGCTTTTTGAGCAGAAAAACGTGAATTAACTAGAATTTTCATGATTTTATCTCTTATAAGTCAACTGAAATTTCAACTCACTTCACCCGTTTCTCTTCAACTGACACTTCTCCTTTCAATTCTTGCACTTTGACACTTCACACCGTTTCAGGTCTCAGGTCTGACCTTTGAACAACAGCAATAAAAATTCCCACAACTTCCACAGTTTGCTCCATCTGCTTTCCGTACTTACACATAAACTGAAACTTTAACTTCTTTCAGTAATTGTATTTCACTGTTTTAACTACAACTTTAATCGTTTCAGTGTTTCTGTTTTATGTGTTTCAACTGGGAAATTTAAGCTGCCAGCACATGTTAATTTTGCTCAGAAAATTCAGCCTTTTCTGGGGGTTTTTAACCTTTTGGACTTTGTGAATTCCTGAACCTGTTACAGATATTCTTCATGTATTTAACCGCAGAAATGGTAGTTTAAAATCACTAGTTTAAAGTCATTGTGGTGTAAAGATGCTGAGACTAGTTGAACAGATTACACTGAACATGAGCAATAGTGGCTGAAACAGCATTAAACTAGAGTAGACCCCAAGGCTAGTAAGAACAGTGCATGGCTTGGAGGACAGAGGCTGTTTGCTACATACTGTTTAACAAATCTTCCAGCTACACTGTTGAACAAAAGCCTTTTGATTATGTTTCCCTTTTTTTCATATTTATCACAGTATTGGTGATTGGAAGCATATTATGCCTTCTTAAGTTAGAGTGAACAGTAGGGAGCTGACAGGAAATGAGGGGAGCGTCGGGTCGGCACCTTAAACCTCCAGGCCACCTGGGACCCCTGGCCTGTACTCTGTTTTTTTGTTTAGTTAGATATGTTGTTAGTCAGCCCAAGAACACATTGGTAACAAACCTTAAAAAACACAATGACCTAAATGTGGCTTTAAGGCTGAAAAAGTTATGAAATTTTAAGGAGTAAAGTATAAAAATTGTTGTTGTGGGGATTTGGAGTAGAAATATACAAAGTTGTTTTTTTTATCAGTATGGTGTTTACAGGTTGTCATCAACCTATGTGTGCCCCTCTACTATACAGTTTTGTGCTGTATACAGACAGAATACCTCTGTAGCTTTGTGCTTTTCCACTGAGTATCAGTGAGGCGATAGCACGAGCTGTACAGTGAACACACTAGGGCTGCCCCCTGAAAGACCCTGAGTCAACTTTGTCAGTCGAATTACTACACTTTTTCTTTTAGCTGCGTCATTGTACACAGAGCAATGCAGGCTGTAAACTCTGCAAACCGAATCTTGTGTTAAAAATGACCCATCCACAAAACTGAATGTGGTTCCAGCTTCTTCGATGTGAGGATTTGCAGCGTTTCTTTGTCACTTATGACAGTAAATGAAGAGTCTTTGGCTTTTGGACTGTCGTTGGAACAAATAAGCAATTTGAAGACGGAATTTGTGATGAGCATTTTTCACAATTTCTTGGCATTTTGTCGACGTGAAAATAATCGCCAGATTAATCGATAATGAAAATAACCTTTAGTTGCAGCCCTATTTTGAACCAGATGCTGGTACAACCTCTTCTACTGCCGTCCACCTCTGGTTAGGACGCACACTTCTACAACACACACACAAAAATGTAGGTGCTAGTATTGGCAGTGTCCTGCTGGTAAGAGACGATGACTGCACACTAAGCGCCAATGATTTTATTGAACCAGAGACGTTTTTGACCACACTTGAGATAATGACATATGAACCATGGAGTCCACTTTGAAGACTTATGAAACACCAGGGCACCATAAGGTGCCTCCTTTGAGGCAGGATTTTTCAACTGAAAGCTTTCATGGCAATTTTCCCTCTGTCTCTGAGGTAAAAGTAAATTAGTAAAATGCTACAAAGGTACACGATATACAAGGTATTATATACCTGATATGTGATCGACCAGTGCAGTGCGTTGCCGCTGGGTGATGATGACAAAATAATCCTTGTATGGAAGGCTGTTATCACTTAAAACAGTTTATCAGGACAGAGAAGGGGGTTGGCCTATTTTTGGGTTCTTTCCCAGTTTAATTAGCGACAGTGTCTTGAATATGAACTCTGCCATTCCTTTCTACTTCCTTGGAGGTTTCGTAAAGTTGACATCCATTCACTTGGCTGTCATTAACCTAAATATTCAAACGGCCAGCGGAGAGACAGCCCAGATGTTGAGGCTGGCTGCAGCTAGGCTCCTGGGTTGAATGTCGGGGGTATTGTTTTTTGGTTTCGTTGTGAAGCGGTTTCATATAATTACCTCTTGTAGAAAGGAGCCAGAGGGACCACATCCCATTTTACTCCTTTTTATAACATCACAATAAAGCAATTAACAGATTACCTGCTATGACTCATAACTACAGTGCTCTACTTCAGATTGAAACTGAGGAGATTAGAAAATAAGCTTTTGATATCCCTCTTCTTACCCATGTTACACTTCTTATATCCCCTCATATTGACCCTGTTCTTGCTTGTTTCCTAGGAGACAGCGGGAAGGTGACAACAGTTGTGGCCACACCAGGTCAGGGACCGGACCGCCCACAGGAAGTCTCATACACTGACATCAAGGTGAGCAAGGAAGTAAAACCAGGACCTGACAGTGTCGTCATCATCAGAAGCTCTGTCCTTATATGTAGAAGTACAACTCTATTACCTCATCTGCTACTGTAACTTAAGACTTTGATCACCGCATTGAACAAAATGACTGCGTGTTATCTGGCTGAAGTTGATGAGGTTGTTGATCAATACGGGTGGCTCCATAATTATTTTGCCAGGTGCTGATTTATGGCTTTCAGCAAGGCTCACTTCATAACCTACTTTCTGTTAGTTATCTTGACTGTCTCTGAGCTGAAAATGTGACGGAATTGTGTCAGTTACAGGCTGATGAAATTACATTGTTGTAATGCATTGAGTCAGAGACTTGTTAGAACATTTGCAGGTCCTTCTGGTGGTTTCCTTTTATCACTTCTAATTAGGGCTGCCACAAACGATTATTTTGATAATCGACTAGTCACCGATTATTTTTGCGATTAGTCGACTAATCGGATCATACCTAAATTGCAGCGTATTGCACCAGCAGGCAGCTGCTCTTATATAACCATCATTAGCTTCCAGCTTGAAGTGTTTAAGGTGTGTGCTAACTAAAAAATAAAGACAATTAAGATGACAGTCCATTCAACTTTTAATGAACTTTGCAGCTTGTAGCAGCTTCATCGCCAACCATGGACAGGGGTCTCATGTCCGTCACCAACATGTTCCAGATTGCTTCAGTCAGGACATTTACCTGCTCAGGTGTGCATGTTGTTGGCTTGGTAGCAAAGTTGTCCATTGAAGAGGAACGTATTTTTTTTTAGCACTGTAACGTAGCGTTATAAAACATTAGCGTTATCACATTTCCTATTCAAACATGACATCACTGTTATAACGTTACAGCAAACACATAACATACGTGCGCTAAGGCTGATGAAATCGTCGTTAATGTTAACGTTTACAGCTTTCAATACAAGTAAGTAGCTCACTGTTGACGTTAATGTGAGCAGCTAACTGTCCCTCTCCGTCAGAAACTGGATCAGATTCAGCTACAACAACGTGCTTTCTTTTCAAATGCTCGTGCATCGCTGTAGTGCTCCCATGGAGGGCAAGTTCTGCCTTGCAGATTTTGCATTGCACATTCTGTTCATTTCTTTTGATAAAACGCTCCGTTTGCGGCTAGCCATGATACTGTTAATACTGGGCACAACTTTTCCGGTGACATCACGGCTGACCCCGATTACCACTACTGCGCATGTGCGTCAAGGACAGAAAGGCAGACAAGGCAGCAGAAGGTACAGCGGCAGTTTTGAGAGAAAAACAAAGCTTCAAAAAATAAACGACGACGTCGATTATTAAATTAGTCGTCGGCGATTTTGATAGTCGACGTAATCGTGACTAGTCGACTAATCTTGGCAGCCCTACTTCTAATATCACTTAATAGTGTGTAAACACAGGTTTATCACAATTTTTATCTCAAAGTCAGTGGTTTTATGATAGAGGCTTATCTATCTCCTTATATTCAAGGTGTTATAACAAGACTGAAATATTTTTGTTATATACATTTTTTTATAATCTTGAGAATAAAACTGATCACAATCATCTATCAGTGTCCATAATTACCATTTTAGTTGTAATTTCACAGCTCTGCTAGAGGATAAAATTTGACACATGCACTAATGTTTAATGGCTTGACTAATAATACCTCTATACGCAAGGGCTGTAACTAACGATTATTTTTATTATCAATCTGCCAATTAATTTCCGGCAAGTATTTTCTCTATTTATTGTTTGTTCTATAAAATGTCAGATAATGGTACAAAATGTCCACCACAGTTTCTCTGTGCCCAAGGTGACGTCTTTTGTTTCTTGTTTTGTTTAGTCTCAAACCCAAAGATATTCAATTTATTGTCATAGAAGACAAGAAAACCAGCAAATGTTCACATTTGGAATCAGTGTGGAAGCTGGAGCCTGTGAATTTTGGGCAGTTCAGCTTAAAAAGTAATTTTTAGTGGCAAGATTTACCTGAATTTTTCTGACGAATCAATTAATCAACCAATCATTTCAGCTCTAGTTTACAGAGGTTCAGATTAGGACAGCAACTAACAGTTATTTTCATTACCCAAAAAATCTGCCTATTATTTTCACGATTAATTGATTAATCATTTAGTCTATAAAATGTCAAAAGATTGTGAAAAATGCTCATGCTCAATGCACAATTTTCCAGAGCCCAAAGTGACGTCTTCAAATTGCTGCTTTTGTCCAAACCCCAAAGACTCTTCATCTGCTGTTATAAATGACAAAGAAAAGCAGCAAATCCTCACATTTAAGAAGCTGGAACCAGCAAATGTTTGACATTTTTGCTTGAAAAATGATTAACCGATTATCAAAATAGTTGGCAAATAATTTTCTTTCTATCGACGTTGCAGCTCTAGTTCAGATATGATTTTAATGTGCATTTGATCAATTTGTCTCTGAAGTTTAACCGAAGTAATGAAAAAGCAGCTGTTGCTGTTGGCCAGACCCAGTATTGAATATTCATGAATGCAAGTCTAGTGTTGGTAAGTCACCTTGCTTCTGATCAGGTTGTCAGTGTATCACAGGGCAAGTTTGGTTATTACTGTATGCATAGTGAATCTGGACAGTATAGAGTAGAGTAATGGATATATAGATGAGTAATAGTCATGTTTCACACAGTGTAGTAGCCCATTATTCAGTGCTGCATTTCATCTAAGATCTAGTCATCTGATTGATGATTCACACTGCAGTCTGACCCTCACTTAAAAAAAATACCCATTCAGAATGAAGACATTTATCCTCTCTGTGTGTGTTTTCGCTTCTAGCAGTCAGTTACTTGGTACAGTCACCAGTATAAGAGGGGGATTTAGCATAAACCTGCCTTTGCTGTGCACTGGTGAACACGGCTCTAAGGGAAACACAGAAAGGGCCGACTGTTCCCCCAAAACCAATATCACAATTTGTTGCTGACCTACTTTAAACAGGTTGCACCATTTTAAACTGCAAAGTTGTGACAGAGGTTATTTGAAATTGTGAACTCGATGTTCTAACCTTCTGTTGTTGTAGCTTGACTGACACAGATAAGCTCAAATTGATAGTTATAACAGCAGCCGTTGTAACCTTTATAAATCATGACTGTGTTTGCTCTTCACCCCATGAGCTGTCATTGATTTCTTCAGTCCAGCGTCTTGACTGTTTCTTCTTTTGTGAAAACCTTGCAGGTGATTGGCAATGGGTCGTTTGGTGTGGTGTACCAAGCTCGCCTCATCGAGAGCCAAGAGATGGTGGCCATTAAGAAGGTTCTGCAGGATAAGAGGTTCAAGGTAGGGCTGTAACATACAATATTCTCCCCATATTCTCTTATCTTTTGGGATCTAAACTTGTATAAAAACCTTTCCTTTTATCTGTTCTTGGGTCAGACGTTGTCTCCCAGGTATTTTGTTTGTTTGTCAGACAGTAATTTAAGGTAGGTCTTGATATAAACGTGTGTGGTGTTTGTTGTATGTATGAAAGGTTTCCCTGTCTTTTAAAGTTCTTCTGATGCTTGGTTTGTTTTCTTGATTTCTCACCTACGCTTGTGTGTTTTCTTTGTTTTTCTTTGCAGAATCGGGAGCTACAGATCATGAGGAAGCTGGATCACTGCAACATTGTCAGACTACGTTACTTCTTCTACTCCAGTGGCGAGAAGGTACAACTCATGTTTTTTGTTCTTGCAGAAAATTTGATTGTGGTCATGCAATCTTTTGCCAAGTCACCGCATTCACATGGTCTCATGTCACAGAACCATAGTTTCAGGATATTACAGTAAAATAGAGGAAGTGATGTATGCACATAATGCTCATAAAAGATAAGATTACTCAGATGCAGTGTAAAAAAAATACCCCAAACCTAAAAAAAGGGAAGCAATCCATTTCTTGGACTGACAAATATAGAAACACTTCTGAGTTTAATGTTACAGAAGTAAATTACTGGAAATATTCTTTATGGGTTCCTTTTTCTTAATAAAAAGAAAAGATCTGACTTGTGAGCATGCACACACAGTCACGGCAGGCGGTTTGTCTGTGTGTGCATGCTTGTGGGATAATTCAGTTTGTGTCAATGTACCCTCTGCTTTGAAAATGGCATCAACATTCGCACTATGTAATTACTGGGTTCCTATAACAATGGTCAAACTTCTGTTAAACATATTTTAAACACAGTGATCTCTCTCTCTCTGTCCTGTGCTGTACAGAAGGATGAAGTTTATCTCAACCTGGTGCTGGACTTTGTCCCTGAGACGGTCTATAGGGTTGCCAGGCATTTTAACAAGGCCAAGAGCATCATTCCTATCATATATGTGAAGGTAAGTTTCTTCTTCTTCCTACCAAGACATTTCTGTGTTGTTCCTGAACATCTCACAAGAGGGCATCTTTACTCCACCAATGTGAAACTAACACAGTTATACAAAGCACCATGTTATCATTATTTCATTTCATATTTTTTGTTTGTTTCCATTTTAACGGTGTGGAGAGCTTATCTTGTGTTGTTCTCTTGTTGCGGCCTCCTCAGGTGTACATGTACCAGTTGTTTCGCAGTCTGGCTTATATCCATTCCCAGGGCGTGTGTCACAGAGACATCAAGCCCCAAAACCTGCTCGTCGACCCAGAAACTGCCATCCTCAAGCTGTGTGACTTTGGCAGGTGAGCTGCATGATCAGATGGATTTCTCTCACACACAGACATCGAGGATTTAACGACAGCAAAATCAAGAGATGGAGCGTGTTTCTATGTGCAGAAAGAACAGAATTAAACTGATCTTTATCTGTTCTCCAATGTGGTGTTCAGCTTATGTGGCACTGCAGATAACGTGAAGGTTTAGGCATGAATTAATCATTTCAAAAATTCTGTAGTCTATTGTGAGAGGAATAACAACAACATACCCCACAAGTCTTCATAACCATTTCCTCCACAATAGTTCCCACTTTTCATCCCTGTGGACCCCAGTCATTCTCTGCTGCAAACTTTGTCATCGTAAAATTTGATTTCTTGTGTTTCCCCAGCGCCAAGCAGCTGGTCCGTGGTGAACCCAACGTGTCGTATATCTGCTCACGGTATTATCGCGCCCCTGAGCTAATTTTTGGTGCCACGGACTACACGGCAAACATTGACATCTGGTCAGCAGGCTGCGTTCTGGCTGAGCTGCTGCTCGGACAGCCCATATTCCCCGGTGACAGTGGGGTAGACCAACTAGTAGAGATTATCAAGGTGAGTGCGTCTTATCAGGTATCTGTGTGCTGTGAGATTATCAGAGAGGTTTGTGTGTCTAGATGTTAACGTTGTTTGTGCTTGTGGGTGTGCTCCCATTATTTTGTATTGATACATTGGTAAAAGACTAATAACAATCACAGTCATACACACATCTGTATGGCCTGCAGAGTACCTCCCATACTACTTCTACATCTATTTTCAGGTGCTGGGAACCCCAACACGGGAACAAATCCGAGAGATGAACCCAAACTACACAGAGTTCAAGTTCCCTCAGATCAAAGCCCATCCATGGACCAAGGTAAGTAAACACTGAGGACAAACACCAGCAGGGCAGTCAGTATTCACCAGGCCTGCACACTCTGACACATGAATTCTGTTAAATTCATTCTACATGCCTTAAAGTCCTGCAATTGAGAAAGAAAATCTGAAAACATGTTGAGAGGTACATGTATGAAAGATGTTATAAAAGCAACATTTATTACTGTTGTTTTACTTCAGATTTTTATGACGTTCTTCATGACATATGGCATGAGACATATTTTATACATTTTTGTGTGAAGGCAAATGTTTTGAATTTCTATATACATGCAGAAAGCATTCATCTATATAATGGTATTTGTTCCAAAATGTGACATACGTTACACCAGTTTATTAGAACAAAAGTGGAGACTACCTGTGGATGTGTTGTTGCCCACACAGCCTATTTGAATCTGCGAGTTGAAGTGCTTCAGTGTCCCCCTTCTGAAAGTCGATTAACCCGGACACCTTAAAAGTACAGAAACAACGTAAAACCAAGAGAAGTGGCCCTTCAACGTTTACTACAAAGCGGATACTCCTACTCCTTTCTACTCCAAAAACTGCATGCAACTGCTTTTTCGCCTGCAGAACATTTCTATAAGGGACTGTAACTGACAGTCACAGATGTTTTCTTTTTGAGGTTCTACATTTACCACACGTTTGCTCAAATAAAATACTTAATGTAAATGGAACAGAGTGTCATGCTAACCTCCAGTAGATAATAAATACTCAAACAATTTAGCTTGAAGGTAAATCTGCCATTTCTGTTAACCTATTTCCTGTTTGTTTGGGTGCTTTATATCAGTGATACTTGGTGTTTTTGTCTTAGTGATTGCTAGAAAATGTTCTAGTGTGGATATCATTTTTGGTGATATTTGGACTTAAAAATAAAACTCTTCTTGTTCCTCAGGTGTTTAAACCTCGCACCCCTCCAGAAGCCATTGCTCTTTGCTCCCGGCTGCTGGAGTACACGCCAGCCTCGCGGTTCTCCCCACTAGAGGCCTGTTCACACGCCTTCTTCGACGAGCTGCGCCAGCCGAACACACGACTGCCCAGCGGCCGAGAACTGCCGATGCTCTTTAACTTCAGCCCCACAGGTATAAAGATTCAAGCATACTTATCTTAAGGGTTTTAATTTCATTTCAGCGCCACATTGTTCTGTTGTGTCTGTCCAAATAAGTATTTTTTTTATTTATTAGTGAAGAGGAGTTGTGTTGAAGTTCTGCTCGATGGATTCATCACCATCTGTTTAGCTAATTACAATCAGGTGGTGTTTCTTGGTTTGTTTGTTTGGGCCAGTGCTGTGACGTCAGAGGAGGTGCAGTTAATGCAGCGTACACTATCCCGTTGCTGTGTGACACTGTCCTCTTGTTATGCGACTCATTATTAAATAAAAACTCCTCTTTTATTTTCTGCAGAGTTGTCAATCCAGCCCCAGCTGAACTCAACCCTCATTCCTCCTCACGCTCGCTCTCATACAGCTGCTTCCGCCCACGGTGGGAATCTCTTATGTTAATGTTATTATAATTTTATTGTAAATGTTAATATTATGGTTTTGTGGTGGCTGAAAAAGAATTAGTTAAAGTTTGGTGTAAAATAAATACCATTACAGAAAAATCCAGACATCACAAGTAACAGTCTGGAATTGATTCTTTAAACACAATTTTTAAAATTTTGTTGTCGTGTACTCACTTTTAATTGGCTAGTGAGTGAAAGAATTTGTTTGTTTTTTTACATTTTAACTGGTGATACATTGTGTCAAAGGGGCTAGTTGTGGTTCTGACAGTCCTGCTGGATTATTTTGGGTTGGAAAATACGAAATGAAAAATAATTCTAATTGCTTTTTCCCCCATGTGAAACAATGTTCTGTGAACTGCACAGAATAAGTGGCACAATAGCCTCGAGTTTGCACTTGATTGGATCCCTCTACATCCTCCCACTAATTACACAGTAAATTAACAGAGGTATACAACAAATTATTTGACATGAAATACTGATATGAAATGATTTGATTTTAACACAGAATCATTTACAAAAAATTGTTAGCAGTTCTGTAACCATAAACTGTGTGTGTATGTGTGTGTGTCTCCAGTCTGGTTAGCAGACTTGCTTAAACCAGAGTAATGAGTGTTTTTTGACACAAGATGGCAGTATTAGACATGAAATCAACACAATTTGTCATGGACTGATTAGATGTGAAAGAGTTGTCTCTTACTCGGAAATGACACATTTCAGAATGCACACATTGTCAAATAAAAAAAACTTACTGAATGTGAACTGTATTTGCTCGAATTTAAGGAGACACTGATTATAATCAACCACCCTTTTTGGACCATTTGTGGAAAAATTCTCTCTGAAGATGTGCAGCACCTTCATAGTCCATTAGTCCAAAGATAAGAGGGTTTGATTTGTTTTTTTTACCTTTATTTAATCCAGAGTCCCATTGAGATTAAGAATCTCCTTTTCAAGGGAGACCTGGCCAAGACAGTCAGCAGCATAAATAAAAACATAGTTACAGACAGAAACACAAAATACAATAAACAAGCATAGGGTTTGTTGTGTAACCAGGTAAATTAAAGATTTAGATTCTTTCGTTTTGGATTTAAAAGCATTTAACGATTAATTATTGGAAAATTATATTAAAGAGTAACTTAAATTCCACGTTTGTGTATCCTGTCCAAGTATGTTTTCAGTTATGAACCATAATACATCCATCCGCTCTTCTCCATTCAAAAAGAACATCTGTGTCTAGTCCTTAAATATAAGACGACACCACTTTTCCAAACGGATTTCCATAAAACAGTGTTGTCTTATATTACGGCTAATACTCACTGTCCTTTGTTTCCTCTTCTGTCCTCCAGATGGTACTGGATCAGATTCATCTCAACACAGTTCAGTACCAGGATCTCTTAACAGCATCTGAAGCAGCTTCTCACCTGCCTGCCTGCCAGCCTCACCCTTACCTCAGATGCGCGCGCACACACACACACACACTCTCTCACTCTCTCTCTCTCTCTCTCTACTGCTTTCCTCCGTGCTGCTTGCTCTCCTCTTAGATGATCTGTTTTAGTACAGTAAACGCATTGAACAAACAAACATTAGTTCTGTAGCTGCCAGGTGAAACTGCAGCAGGAGATTGTTACACACAGAGATTCGCTGCTGCTCGGGTGGTATGTAAAGGTTCAATAGTGGGGGCTGGTCCTCTGTAATATAACCTTTTTTTTAATACATTTTTTTCTTTATTTATTTGAGTAATTGAAAGCATCATATGATCACACAACATTTTGTCTCTAAAGTTTTGGGGGGGGGGTTTTCCACTCTATTTTTTATATTCTTCTCTGTTTTTGCAGTAAGGGGTGAACTGAACACTGTCTGACCAAGACCAGAACTGGCCCCAAATAGGTCGTCAGGGTAAAGGAAATATTATTCAACTCAGGGCAGGAGAGTGGATGCAGAGGCTGATTAATTCCTAAATCCTGCAGCCACATTATTTTACTAATCCAGCCTGATGTTTAGGTTTAAATTAAACCTCCAAGTCTTCTTACCTTACCTGCTTAAGTGACAGGTAGAGTAGAAAAACTCTCCAGTACCAAGTAGCAGTTGGAGGTGTATTGGACTGCCCCTTACATGAATCATGTTTAGTGGCTTGACTGGAAATAACCAGCCATCGACCAAACGCTGACTCCACCAGTCACCGCGTCTCGTGTCCATCTGTTTGTTTCCTGTTCTAGAGAGTTTCGTCTGATAGAAGAGTGAAATGAAAAGATCAGTCATGGGTTTAGGCTCCTATTTATCAGTGATTTGTGTTTAACTCAGGAGGGACAGAGGTGTTAATGTGTTGGAAAGACAATTACGTCAAACATCCAGAGGAATTTAACCCTGACTCCTGCTCTTGTTCATCACCTCAAAAATTAGTTTAGACCTGTAAATGTCAGTTGTTTAGAAAGTGTCACTGTGGTGCTCAGAAAAAAGCAGATGAGTATCATCTAGAAAATGAGCCTTTTGAAGTCAAGCAAACCAATTAGAACCATAGTAGTGCAGCTAGTACATTACTGGCGGCTGCATAGCGCGCTGCTTGTTCTCCGTCCTACCAACTAGTCAGCCGTGTTCACTTGGTGATTAGATGAAAACGGTGCTCTGGATGTCGTAGATCATTACAACATTAGAAAACTTAGAGGCTCCCTGTAAATCCTAAATTCAATGTCGATATTGGAGCTTTTCTAATAAACTAGAGATCGGTCGACATTCTGTATCACAACATCAAAGCTTCTTAAAGAAATTGTTTCCAGAATTAACTTGCTGAAGGAAAAAGGAAAAAAAAAAAATGTACACCCCTTTTTAACCACCCAGAAGAAGAAAAAACTTCACGTGTGCTTCTGTGAGTGGAGAGTAGCAGCAGTAGCGGTTTACTGTGGAGGAAACGTCTGTGTTCAGAGATGTCTTAAAGTTGTGTTCCTCTAAAATTGGCTGGAATTTCTTTTTTTTCTTCTTTTATTTTTTAATTAAACAAAAAATAAAAATCTTTGTTTTTCATTTCAAGCTTTCAAAACAAGAAAAAAAAACTTTCATTGAGCTATTTAAGATGATGCAATCATGATGTGGTAGGTCGTCACTGTTAATGATAAGTTCTGAATTAGGGTGCTTTTAAATTGTTTTATGATAAATTATTAATTTTAAAGCTTTAAACGTCGTAAATATAGTTACTTGATGGCTCCCCTTTACAGTTCCCTGCTGTCTTTGTTCCTGTTCTGCCTGTTGACGTGTATTCAGACAGAACACTATTGGCTGCGTTTTCCAGCTTCAATTCCTTATTTTAGTCTTAAAATCTGTTTAAATTTCACAATATTTTAAAGGTGCCTCTCTAAAACCTGTTAGATCCCCTTAAAAAATATTGGAAGATTAAACACAACTGCTATCTAATCAAAATTCCCCTTTAGCTCAAAGATGGAAGAAAAATGCTTCGTGTGGAAACGAGCAGAATGAATGTCGGCCCTGTGGATTAAACGCAGCAGAGAAATTAACGAGTGCTGGGACGGGGATTTAATGTTTTATTAAACTTTATTGGGGGTGCTTCATGTAAATTTATTTATTTGTTTTTGGATGAGACTTGGATGTCAGTTATACCGAAGAAGGGCGCTGTGTTGATGCTGCAGCTTCTTTAGAAAAACTCCTTCCATCAGTGGAAATGAATGAAAAGTTCTTACAAGAAGCAGCTTCGTAGAAACAAAAGTAACTTGCTTCAGTTCATTAGTGCCGACATGTACACATAGGCAAAGCATAAGGAAGATGAATAGTAGTTGAAACATGAGCTTCGAGCAGTGGAGTTTCTGTTGTGTGCCCTTGTACTTCTATCTTCGTGAAGACCGATTTGAATTAAGAGTGAGAAAAGAGAGCTGTTAGACTTGGTTTTAAGGTCGCAGGTCAGAGAATGTATTATCACAGTCGGCATCCTCTGAAGTATAGAAGTACAAACGTGTGTGTGTGTGTCTGACCATATTCCAACCTGCAGTCTGAACAGACAGTGTTTTAGGCATTAGAGCAGTCATCAGTACAGATTTCTAGTAAGCAGTGCAGACCACTTGAAAGTTTGTAGTATAGTATATTTGATACTATTGTACCATGCCTCCACCTGCTGTTTTTACCTGCAGCCATGTTTGTTTTGAACCTTTTTTTTTTTTTTTTAAATGTTTTATAAGAGCTCTGATGAGCCCCGATGCTTTTCGAATTCCACCTCACTCGGCACATTCACACTGATTTTATACGAGGAGAGTTTCCCACCAAGGTTTTTCCTCCGAGCTGCTCCTTTGGGTTTCAGACCGCTAACCTCCCAGTCCAGCAGGTTACCATCGGGCACATCCTGCTTTCTTTGAGTCCAACCAGCATGTTTGATTGACTCTGCGGGGTGCGTCACACTCAGAGCTGTCAGAGCTTTCTGTGGCTATGAAAAGGTGTGAAAAAAGCTGCACCCAGCGAGAGGAATCAAACATGGCTGATTTTTCTCTTCCCCAATCTCAGAAGCCATTTTATCCCCCTCCTCACTCTCCCATCTCCTTCTCTTATCGCACGTGTAAATATCACTGATTTTTATTTTCCTCTTTTTATTACAGAGTTGTTTATATCTGATTTTCCTCATCCTGTTGATGAAGCAGTCTTAGTTTGTGCATTTTTTTGTAAATAAGTTTCTTTTTTTCACAATTCAAAATGTAAATACTGCAAAGAAAAAAAAATCAGCGTACTCCTCATGTTTGTTGGTGATCTTTCTCTCTTTTTCTCTTTCTTGTAGTCCAGTGAAAATTGTAAAGTAGCTGTTAACAACATCAGCTGTCCTCCCTGTTCGGTCCTCTGTGGGACCACCTGACTGTTGAGTGAATATTTCACAGGTTCTGTTCCAAAATGCTTCTTTCTGTTCACTTTGGGTGGAAAATATAAACGCCTAAGAACGACGTGACCTCTCTAAAACCTGAAGGACTGAGGCATGTCATGTTAGCTTATTTGAGCCATGTGACAGCAGCATCTTAAATCTGGCTCTCTCCAAACTGCTCATCGACATCTATTGTTGATCTATACAGTATAATAAATGCAAAATGTTTGAAACAATGATGTTTGTTTTACTTTTATACCATGATCAAATATAAAGAGAGCAGATGTTTTTTTTGTAAAGCACCTTAATACAAATAACCGTCTCAAAATCACATTTAACAGGCTGCAGATTCTCCACAAGAGGGAGCTGTTCAGTTATTATTAGACACGTTCTGCACATCTACCTGCCAAATAATTATTTTATGGTTTTCTTGTGGACTTGGTAACCTCCTAACCTTTTATCTTACAATTAAAATACCTCCTTCTGTCTCTCCACAGTAACCAGGAGGACAGAGGACAAACAATCACACTAAGATCAATGTGAACTCAGATGCTGAAAATATGTTCCAGTTGACAAAAGTTTTATATTTTGCAGATTTAAAATGATACATTTAAAGCTCAAAGACAAACCCCAAAACAAGCCCAAAAAATGCAGGCGTAACATTCGATTCCTGTCTTAATCGCAGTAGCTATTACCTTCCTTACCTGTAGATGGCAGACATTGACATGCCTACAACTTGTTCTTTAAAGAATCCCCACCAATTTAACATTGCGCTTCTAGACTAAACCAGTGGTTCTCAAACTGGGGGTCAGGTTCCCGTAGAGCGACTGAATATGATTCATGTGGTGAAATAAACAAACTCTGTGCTCTGATGCCATCAAGGCTGTTCTGCTAACCTGTATCTTTTGTTTAAACGCCAGTATTGTTAATGATTGATTAAAAATGAAATCCACTTTTGCTGGGGTGGGGGGGGATTGTCTTTTTTTGGCTTCTGATGGGAGCGTGACAAAAAGTTTGAGAACCACTGGACTAAACGGACAGTTTAAAAAAATAAATAAATCAAAATCGATGCAGCAGAACCAGAGATAGTGTGTTTTTTTTATTCCACATATTTTTCTTCCTTGTCAAACCCTGGCGCCTACATTGCCCTGGACGTGCAGGTTTTTTCTTTTTCTTCCACTTAGTTGATTGTCTACGTTTTGGAACAGAACTTTGTGTGTTGTGACAGATTGCAATATATTACTGTGCAGTATTTAGAAACATGACTTAGCTACAGGTCACAGGCATTTTCACAGAAAGTGTTTAGTTGGACTAGAAATCAGCTTGTACTCAACATGGGCATTTTGTATTATGTGCTGTACGGCATTCAGAATTGCTGCTAATGATCACAAAATGGCAGAAATAGACATTTATGTTGTGACTGCAGACAGAGCCACCTATCAGCTGTGTGTGTGTGTGTGTCCAGGTAACATGCAGAAACGTTGCTGCACGTGACCGACAGTTTCAAGTAAACTGAATCTCAGAAATTGTACTTTTGTTTGTATTTTTAAATTCTCTGAAATCTCACTTGTATGTTATTATCACCTCCCTTATGTTAACCGAGGGAGATTTACTGCATCTCGTTATAAGTTGATATGTCACTTTTATTTAATTTTGTACTCCGATGTTGTCAACTTTGGTCTCATTCTGTCCCAGTGGACTGATGTGTTGGAGTGAGGGAGGGAAAGACGGAGAAAGAGAGAGAAAGAAACACAAACCTGTCTGTCTCTGTTCTGTGTGTGTATGATATGGACTCATTTACTGTAATAAAGTGATGAAACTGTGTTCAGACTGTGCACTGATTCTCTTTCAAAGCTGGTTTGTAAGTTTAGTTTTTGACACTGTCAAGAGTACGTACTCCTTTAGGCTCAACTCCAGTGGGAAGCTAATCCTTCATACAGACCTGCTGGACCTTCTTATGCCCTCTTTCCACCAAATTAGCTCTAGTTCTTGAACCGGTTTTGTTTCTCTTGGAGCCTTGGTGCTATCTAGCGAACCACTTTCCACCAGTTTTGAGCAGAACCATTGTAATCGAGGGTTCGTCATCAACGGAGGGCGTCGCACAACAGAAGTAAACAGTATTAGCAAGATGGCGGAGCGCATTGATTACCTGCAAGCTTTTGTTCTGTTATTACAGATATTTGTTTTTATCTAAAAACAAGCCTGGACCAACTATTAATGATAAGAAGAGGCAGAAGACTGTTACCATAGTAGACCGTAGACCAGTGTTCTCCATCCTCTTTCCAACCTGTAGAATAGGACACGCCCACTGATGTCGTCACGGTTCTTAAGCTGTTTTTTGGATCCAGCTGGGAACCAACTGAACCAATTTATTTTTGTTCCAAATGCTCCGAATGGTTCAAAATTAGGTGCTCGAACCGGAACAGAACTGGTTCCATGTTGGTGGAAAAGGGGTATGTGTGTCATCTTCACACGAATGAGTTGCTTCATTTCTGTGAACAGATCCAATAACATCACATTCATTTGAAAACCTGCTGACTGTGATTTACTTTGGCAGAGCTTGACTTTATAAATCACTGTAAATCTAGATCTCTGTAGTCGTAAGTAAAGAAATAGTCACGTCTCCTCGATTAAAGGCTGACCAGTTAAATTTGTGCATTTAGGAATATCAGTGTCCTACTTGCTTTATACTCGGATTTAATTTAACAGCTGAAAATACTGAAGTTGTTTTAACTTTAAGTAGATTACTGCTCTCCTCCTGGTTTTGTTTGGTCCCAATGAAACTGACAGGATTTTCCAGAACAATTAAAAGTGAAAATACACTGTGCAGATTCACTTTCTGGCTCAATATTTTTGTCATATGCTGCAGAAACATTAGGACCAGTTCCCTGCCAGTGTGTGACAGAACCAGAGAGTAACTTCACCAGATGGATAGACCAAAGTATTTCATGTCCATTATTTCTTCAGGTATCAGTTGGTTCTGTTGAACTATTTCATGGTGAGAGGTTTTTTATCCTGAGAGCAGCTTCCATTGTGTTCGGGAAATCACATATGCATACTGCTCACCCGACACTGTGCGATCCCCGGCTCATCCTGTCTACGTATCAAAGTGTCTTTGAGCGGAAGATGCTGAACCCCAAATTGCTCCCAATGCTCAGGCCAGCACCTCGCATGGTAGCTCCCTGCCATCAGTGTTAGTGAGACAGCAGGTAAGGGAGGAAAGATCCTGCCGTTTCACCACAATGCCCAGAACAAAAGGCTCCCAGGTAAGTATTTTATTTCATCCTGAGGACTGAATGTTTTGCTTTGGCTCTCTATAAGCCATCTAGGCTCTAACAGCCATAGTGTAGTTATATGCGTAGGGAACACTGTTACCAGTTACAGTGGCCAACAGGCCGGAGAGCTTCACCAGAGAAGAGCTGGTGTTAATTCCCAACCATGGTTGTAAGCCAGTGCTGGTGTTTGTGTGAAACAAAACCAACCTTGTGTTCTTGCCAAAAATCTCTTAGATTCTGTAAAACAAGTTAGTGGTTCATCTTAAACGAGTAAATCAATTACCTGAAACAATACTGTACACAGAGTATTTCCTTGTTGCTTTTTGTATATAAGTGTTCTTTATTTTGCACTTTTCCAGAACCTGCAGACACTCGACTGAGAGACTCGACTCTACTGAAGCATGTGAGATCTATAGGTTATATTTTCATCAGCTATCCAGTACAGTTCATATCCAATCAACTGCTTTGACAAGGAGCTCAAGTCTGTTCTCTCATAAATGTTTTCTTCTGTGATTTTCTGATTATTAGATTTGCTCTGCCGCAGTTCACTACTCAATAGGAACCATGAGGGTCTTGTTTCTTCTCTGTGCCGTCTTCGCTTTGAGCATCGCAACAGGTGAGACTCACCAGGACACTGAACATGAAGTGATGATGCAACTTTTCAGTTTCCAAAAAATATAGAAATGCTAAAATAAAAGGAAAAATGGCCTGAGCACTGTGAGTCATGACAGTTGCAACAGAAATTTAACTCCCCTTACAAATGACATGACTGGACTAAAGTGAAAAACAGTAACTACATTTCAGATCCAGTTTTGATGCGACTTTAGGAAGGTTGTGCATCTTTTTACCAACTAACTAAATGCTAAATAGAAGGTCGTTTCTGAATCTTCTTCCACTGCAGATCCAGTGAAGGAGATGAAGCCAGGTGAGACTCAGTAAGACAGTAGAGACCTGATGATGCATCTTCTCACTGTTTTCAGTGTAAACCAAGGTTACAGGTTCAACTTAGGCTCTAACTCCACCTGTAATTACAAATTACACTGATTGGATAAAACATGTAGATACAGGATTTTGTTTTCAAACTTGGGAGAGATAGTAGTTATATTAAAATGCTGCTCTTATTCTTCTGCAGAGCCAAAGGAGGAGCCACTGTCCGTTCAGCCAAACAAGACTGCAGGTAAGAGAGAATATCTTAATCTTTGTCTTCTCTTTGGTTGTTTGGACTCAGCTTTGCAACTTTTTGAATTAATAACAAACTGTAATGCAGCTGAAGTGGCACAAATTAAGACCTAAACTCTCTATAAATCAAGTCCAAACATCTGTGGACATTGACATACTGAGATATGACACTTAAACTCTCTTATCCAGTGAATCAGGAAATGATTGTGTTAGTTCTTGTAAAACTGTATCAACCTGATCAGATCTGAAAGCTGTCCAGTTTTCCAAAAGCATTTAAGAATGAAGTTAATGAATGAATGGTTCCGCTAGAGGAGACTCGAGGGGGGCTGCTGCGTCGGGTGGCAGGAAGGATGACTAAATGGCAGGTGTTGGGACTCACCCCGTCTCCAAACTATAACAGTGAGGAGGACAACGGCTGTCAGTCCAACTGGCCTGGACATGGTCCATGTTTCATCTTCATCGACAGCCCGATGGCCTGGGTAGATGCTGAGGTAACCTGACCTTACACCATTGTACATAAAGACAAATAGTTCATAAAGTATTCCTAAATGTAGTATTGTTTGTGTCCAATGATATTTAAAGTAACTTTGGCCACACATCTGGCTCAAAAGCAAAAGCTTTGTCCCCCCATACAATTAGACAATTGCAGATTCCCCATGTTGAAGGTAACACAAAGTCCATTCATATATTTTAATGACAGAACAAGCCTGTCATATTGTAGTGGACCCCTTATATCATCAATATGTGGGTTTGGCAGTGTACCCCAAAGATTCACAGATCAAGAGAGAAATAAACATAACTAAAACAATATCCAAAAGCAAAAAAAAAAATTAAATAATAGATATTATTTTTAAAATTGAATTGAAATAAAAACAATATAATAATAGAAAAACATACATGTTATTAGCACTCGAATTTTTTTAAAGAAGGTCAGAATGTCGACTTATGAATTAAGGGAAACCAAATTCTATAATATTTTTAAGTGATCCATCATATTTATTTTTCAAAGCCACAAAGAAATATGTGCATTATTCTCATATTGTAAGAAATACTGATTTTCTTTATGTCTCTCCTTCTAGTGTAAGTGCTTTTAGCCACACTATGTCTGTCTGCAGTAAGAGCTGTTCATCTCTGCTTTTACAGAAACATTGTTTGAACTACGGCGCCAACCTGGCATCCATCCACGACCAATGGGTTCCATCCGGGACTTGTTAATAATGGACGGATATTATGGCCAAGCCTGGATTGGTGGCAGTGATGCTGTTAGGGTAACGGACAAACATCACTTTACAGAGATTGAGTAGTCTTGCAGCAGAATGTTCTGTTTAGAGTGAATGTATTTGTATTTCTTGCTCTCTGTATCTCTTAAAGTTCAGTTGGCTGACTGTGCTGATTTTAGATGTTTGACATTTATATTATTTACATGCTATTTGCCTTTTGTTTGCTAACAGACCTGGGATTGGTTATGGAGTGACGGTTCAGTATTCGATGGTAACTGGGCCCCACACAAGGCAAGCAGCTGGGATAGATGGAAAAAATGCCTTACAATAAGTGTGCAAGGTAAATTTACTAAATCATCTGACTATAGGCAGGAAATGTTACAGAAAGGATTAACCATGTGGAGTAAACATGACATAATAGTGACTTTCCTCTCTTGTTTTCTTGTTAGAGGACTCCACGAATAGGTGGTATTGTGAAAAGGGGCTTCCCTTCGTCTGTGGAAGAAGACCAGATCGACTCTTGTAAATGTGCCTTATTGTTCCTGTTCAGGCAAAAAAAACCCATTTATAAATCACATGAAACCCTTTCAATACCAAGTATACAATTCTAACATGCTGTAATCATTATTTGGAAATTAAAGTGGTTTCTCTTATGTCCCAAGAGCCTGTATTGTTTTTTTTTCTTATATCGGTAAGTAAGATGGAAACTGAAAGCAAGACCTGACAGCAAACTTGTTTGATTTTTAAAGGGAACTCTGGCTCAGGTAGATGGTTTGCAGCAGTTTGACTTCTTCCAACTTTACAACTTTTTAAAGTCTCTGTCCTGTGTAAATGTCACAGTCCACATGATGCGCCATGAAATTACCATATAGAGACAGGAGCAGCATATTAAGATAAGGTAGATGTTTATTAATCCCAAAGGAAATTCTTGTGCCAGAGATTTCTCAAACATTACAACAACATAAGAATAAAAACAAGAGAGCAATCAATGTAAAGTGTATAAGGAGTAAAATGCTGGCACCGGTGCCTAATAGAATAACAATAAAATTAAGATGCATTTAGTAAAATAAATAAACTAACATAGAAAAGGTAATATTGCATATGATATTGATATTATTGTTATTGTTCTCAGTGTCCGATGTCTTTCCTGCAGTAGGGGGAAGAATTATACAGTTTGATGGCCGCTGGTAGAAAAGACCTCTTGTGGCGTTCTGTGGTGCACCTCGTGGTGACCCTGCAAAGTCCCCTGTCTGAAGTGGGACTCAAAGTCAAACAAACCACTAGGGTTTGTGGTATTGAGCGCACTCTCAGCCCATCAAAGTATCTGATCGAGTGTGCAGTCCCTACCACAAACACTTTTTTACTTTATTTTTTACTGACTGCACGTCCATCTTGCAGTTATAAGATCTGCGGTACAGGATTTTGCACAAAACGTCTTCCTCTTTTTCAGCCTTACAATGACTTTGTAAGATTTTACAAACAAAACAAGAGATAAGCTCATTAAATATGAAGCTTTACTAAAATGATAAATAATAATAAAACTATTTATAAAGCACATCTAATAGAAGATAAATCAACAACAATGTGCTTCACAAAAGATTTTAAATACCACTTGCGTTTTCTTTCTGTGGATCTTGTCATTTATTTCTAAACATTGGGGTGAAGTTTTTTAAATGATGCCTGCAGTATGAACCATTGACACCACACTAACCAGGAATATAATACTGCCATAAAATCTGATGCCAACTCGTGGGCTGATCTGAGGAGAACATCCGTCTGCTCAGAAAGATGGAATATAACGCTGTTAATGTGATCAAAGAGATCAAACTTCATTTATAATTGCGGCCAATAAATTAAGTGAGCTTTGGAAGTATAACATTTGGACCATTATTGAAAACAAATATTTATTTCCTTGTTGTTTCTGTATATAAGCGCTCTTCACTCCACGTCCTGCAGACACAGAGATCTGACTCTGTTGAAGCAGGTGAGACTTTTGGGTTACATATTATATCCTGCTTTACACAAGTTAAAGTCATTGCTTTAAATGTTTTCATCTTTTGACCTGTGTTGCAGCCGTCCACTTCATCACGGTCAACAATGAGGATTGTTTTGATTCTTCGCTCTGGCTGTTGCAGCAGGTGAGATGTGGAGTGATGATGCAACTTTAAACTGTTTTCATTTCATAAAATGTAGCACCGATTGGCCCAATGGAAACACTATAGTGAAATGTAAACATTTATGTCTCTAAAAGGCGTGGATTCACACACTGTTGGTGATGGACTAAAAACAAAAAATAAACCTTAACTGACACACAGACATCCTGGGGACAAGTAGTGTTACTCCAGAGTGGGATTACTAGTTGGTGTTATGGCTTCTGAGTATAAACTGGATGTGGCTGTGTACTTTATGGGAACTTGGGGGGTGACAGTGTACATACAAAATGCAGTAGGTGGGGTGTCAACCTGGTGTCAACAGGGCCCCCCCCTAACAGGTTAATCTGGGCATGACTACAGTCCTAATCTTCTTCTGAAACAGGTCCAGTAGAGGAGGTGATGGACGTCCAGCAGAACATGCAGCCAGGTGAGACACCTTAAACACCTTAATTAATTAAAGCTTTTGTTTTTGGTTGTTTGAGATCTGACAACGTCACAAAATCTTGCTTTTGAGACCAGAATCCTGTTTTCCCAACAGTTCAGGCTAATTTCTTATTCTTATTCTTTCTCCTTCTCCTTCTCCTTCTCCTTCTCCTTCTCCTCCTCCTCCTCCTCCTCCTCCTCCTCCTCCTCCTTCTTCTTCTTCTTCGTCTTCTTCTTCGTCTTCTTCTTCTTCACCTTCTCCTTCGCCTTCTCCTTCGCCTTCTCCTTCTCCTCCTCCTCAGAATGTCATTGAATAAATAACTTTTAGTTTCTTCCAGAGGAGACACCAGATGACTTGTTAGCTCTGATGACAGGAAGGTTTGAGAAGGAGGAGATTGTTCCTGTGGCAGAGGAGGGCAAGACACCGGGCGACGTCAGGCAGAGCAGGAACATCTGTCCGACTGGCTGGTCCAAATATGGATCCAGATGTTTCATCTTCATCCACAGAGAAATTCCCTGGATAGACGCAGAGGTAGAGCCTGACACTTCATTCACCCCGTGATATTCACATTTGAGTTCAGTTTATACATATATGTGTATACAAAGCTGTTTATCTCTTCTTTTACAGAAATATTGTTTGCGTAATGGCGCCAACCTCGCCTCCATCCACAACCCAGGAGAGTATGAATTCATCCAGGAGGTTGTGAGAGAGAACACGGGTCGTTTCACCCAAACCTGGATCGGTGGCACTGATGCAATTAAGGTAAAAAGGAACTCTGATTTATAGAGAAGGTTCGAGTCAAAGCACGTGTTTAAATTATACATTTGGTCTCTTACTTTCTGTGTAAGTTCAGAGCTCTTACCTCTTCAAACCAGGAGTGGTAATTTTAGGTTGTTTCAGCCTTTGAGATGTTTGATAACTTTATGTAATTGTTCTGCAGGACCAGACGTGGTTCTGGAGTGATGGATCAGCGTTTCACTTCTATGACTGGGGCATAGGCGAACCCAACAATGATAAAGGCAATGAGAGATGCCTTAACATGAACTGCTCAGGTACAGTAAAGTAATATTTTCTCCAGACAGTTCTTACACATTAAACCACATCTATTTGTAAAATCCAGATTAGAAACATGACTTCTCTCTCTTGCCTCCTTGTTAGAGGACCACCTCTGGAACGATCTGCCCTGTGAATTACAGCTTCCTTTCGTCTGTGGTACAAGACCATAAAGTCCAATTTGAATATGAAGTATTTCAGAAACCTCAGTGCTTCTGTTTGGGGAAACCTCTTTATTTATGTCTGTGTCTTTGACCTGCAAGTGTGCACAAATAAATAAGCCACACAAAAGTGTTTAAAACCTGCAGAAAACAATGGAAGAGCCCAGACATCACTTGGAAAATAAAGTTGTAGAAGACATTTTAAGATTTACAGAAACCTCCACATAAAAAAGTGTTCTTTTTGAGAAATGTAATAAAGTTTAAAAAGTAATAAAATAAGATTTGATTTCTTTCTCACTTTCTTTCTTTATGTCTTGAGTTGAATAGTCTTGGCCATTATCAAGCTGACTTTAGGTCTTGTGGGAGTTTTTGAGTGCTAAAAATCAAGGTGCTCAAAGTTTCCAGTTCACAGTCCAAACTTTAGAAACATGTTTAAACTTTTCACAAAGATTAAAGAAAGAAACCATTAAAAATAAAATCACTGTTGGAACGAATCATCTATAAATTAAAGGCTTAAAGATGAATGAATTTATATCAAAGTTGAATACATGAGATGTATAAAAACTCAGATGCAAATGTATAAATTTGTTACTGTATTTTCCTTTTTAGCAGGGTTTTTCTTTAGTTTAGTGTCTGACCTATTTTACCTTGTTAGTGCTATAGTTGTAGATTTCAACTGATAACCTGATAAATTAAGTGATACATAATCTTACTGGGCTGCTTTTAATTAAGGAAAGAGCAAGAATAAAGGTTTGGGTGGGTTGATAACTGTTGGGACTTCTACCTACTGTAATAGTCATAATAATAAGTTTTACAGAGTTTACAGACAAAGCAAAAGCAGGATAATCTGAAGGCAAAATAACAAGACTAAGGCCAAACAAAAGCAAGAATAAAAAAATAATTATGAATAAATACAAATAAATCACATAAGTCAGTCTATAAAAATGGGTTTTAAGAAGTGATTTAAAAGAAGTCACTGTGCGACATCAATAATGCTCTGTAGTGAAACACTGACATGATCGTAGTTCAGAGAAGCTCCTCTGTATTCAGCAGAGAAGAAAATGCTTCTGAGGAGAATAAATTTAACTCATGGGAAAATAAACCCTGAGCTGACGTTAAATAAAAACACATCATGTGGAATCAGTTTCTTCAGTTCCTTTTTTGCATTTTATGGATTTGTTTATTTTTTTTATCATATTCTTTTGACTTGAAAATACTTGATACCTTCCTCCAAGCTCAGAGATTAAAAAGTAATTTAAATACAACAAGACAGAAACATACAGGATTCATTCTGTTGTGGTTAATGGCGCTGTATGCTCTGAAAGTGCAATGTCAGCAACAGTTGCACTTGTTTTAACAAACTTGTGTTGACAAATTAATACAGATTTTAAAAAGCATTCACGATTTGTGAAATATATTATTACTCTGTTGTTAAAATTGCAATACATTTTGTGAAGAGCACATTATGACTTGTTTAGGACTCGAAACGCAAAGTTTAGGACTCAGGACTTGAGTGTAAAGACTTACTTGGGACTTGCAAATCAATGACTTGGTCCCACATCTGTGTATTTATATTCAATTTGTATACTTAATTTACTTATTAATACGTGAATACCCACAGTGAAGCAAATGCTGAATAAATCACCTTTTGCACACATAAATCCTCTAAATATAGATTTCTGTTGCAGCTCCTTTCTTGGGTTTATTTCAGCATAAATGATCAAAACACTGCAAGATGCTTGAAATCAAAACCGGCACGAGTCTGACCGGAAGTGTTTATACACGTGTTTCTCGGTACACAAGGATGTGCAGCGAGTCACTTTTCCTCTCCTCTGCCTTTCTTCTTCCTCCTCCTCTTCCTCCTCACTGTGCTGATATACACCTCTGGGAAGCTGCAGGCGTCATTCTGCCTTTTGGCTCCTGCACAGCTGTGAGAAAAAAAACTTTTAGTCATCAGGAGTCTTATTACAAAATGATAAATAGTGAGTGTGTGAAATAAGTTGAGGTGACCTGAACTTGTGTTGACGAACTGTTTTTTATTAACAGAAAAATATAGATTCCAAATACGTTGGAGTTGAGAAGAGACGTGGCAATAAAATGAAATCAATCAATCAATCAGAATGTAAATAATAATAAAAAAAATAATAAAAAAGAAAATAAATCTAAGCTGAACTTTGTTATTTTAACCTGTTCATTTCCTTGTTGTCTGTGTATATTAAGCGCGCTTCACTCTGCAGCTTCAGACACTCAGCTGAGACATTTGACTACTGAAGCAGGTGAGACTTTTGGGTTTAATGCATTTGATGATGTAGAGTTTCATTTGAACTTCTGTGTGAATGACTGCATATCCAGATGTTGATGTTCACGAGGGAGTGAGAACAGATATGAATGTTTTTTTAATAATTTTGAATTTTTTGACTTACATTGCAGCAGCTCACCACTGTAAACAATGAGGATCATTTTGCTTCTTTGTGCCGCCTTCTCTCTGAGCATCGCAACAGGTGAGACTTACCAAAACACTGAACTTATCAACTGTTTCCAGTCTCCAAATGTCTACATTAATATGATTAAAATCTGATTTCTACATTTTGAAAAGATATAACTGTTGCATTACTTTTCTAACTTTGATTCTGATTTTAAAACTTGAGGATGGTGGTGCATCTAGTCAACCTAACACCCAAATGCATGCCTGAAAAGTAGCTTTTTTTTAATTATTTAACTGCAGTTTTTCAGTTTCCACAACAGAGCCAGAAGAGGAGGTGGCAGCTGCTCAAGAGATGCATCTAGGTAAGAGCAGTGACCCAGACTGCAACAACTTTACAGCCACACTAAAGACTTTTTTTTTGCTGTTTAGACTAATCAAAGTGTAATTTTTACTGTGAGGATTAATCATCAGTAAATTGATTTTTTTCCCCCCACCAGATGAGAAACTGCCGGTTCAGATGTTAGATAGGACAGAAGAGATGGAGTCGCTGCCTGTGGAGGAAGTCGGAGGAAAGATGCTGGGTGATGTGAAGCAGAGCAGCTGCCCATCCGGCTGGTCCAAATATGGATCCAGATGTTTCATATACATCCACAGAGAAATACCCTGGGTAGACGCAGAGGTAGACCCACCAAACTCCACTCTACATTTCATAAATCGTAATGATTTCATCCTCAAAAGAGAGATTTGAGAACAAAAACGGGGTCATGCTGTATCTGTGTGCATTAAGAGCTTTTCATCCTCTTCTTTTACAGAAATATTGTTTGCGTAGTGGCACCAACCTCGCCTCCATCCACAACCCAGGAGAGTATGAATTCATCCAGGAGGTCGTGAGGGGGGCATGGGTCGCTTCCCTCAAGCCTGGATCGGCGGCACTGATGCTGTTAAGGTAGAGAACAAAAGCTTTTTATAGGCTGATTGAGTTTAAGATAGAGGTGGTCAAAGATCTGTTCCTTCTCATGAAACTCAGCAGTGTGGGATTACTCATTGTGAGTAGTTTCTGTCTTTAATGTGTCTGACAGTAATTCATTCTGTATGTTTTACAGGACTTTGTTTGGCTCTGGAGCGATGGTTCAGGTTTTTTTTTCCAGGACTGGAGCATAGGCGAGCCTGACAACAATGGAGACAATGAGAAATGTCTTGTGATGAACCAACCAGGTACAGTGATGTTGTGTGATGTCTTCTCCCCAATTAACCTGCTCACTTGTGAAATCAACTGACTCTTGGTAAGAAACTGTAGTACCAACTTCTAAAATACTGACTGGACCTTTTCTGCCCTAGATGACCACCTCTGGTGTGATGTGAACTGTGAACTAAGGCTTCCCTTCATCTGTGGAACAAGACCAGTTTAAATATTAAGAATTTAGGAAACCTTTGAGGAAAGCTGTCCTGACAGTGAAATCATCTTATTTTATCTAACAGCAGAAATGTTCAGTTTGTTGTTGTTGATATCAAAATGTTTTGTAAAACTGTAAAAAATAAAATAAAATACTAAATAAATGTTGATGATTAATTAACATGAGATTTCTGAGATGAGATGTCCCTTTGTTTTGTCTGTGTTGAACTGATGTGTTGTCTGTGGAACAAAGTAACACTGCTTTTATAGTCACGTTTTTGGGTGACTGGCCGTCAAAAAATCATCAGCGCTAACACTTTACCCTCCTAACCCCCCTTACAATGAAACAAACTCACCATAATTCAGCAAAGAAAATATAATTCAAGTGAAGTCTTATTTGGATGTCTTTTACTATGAAATACAGTAACACAGTAATCCTTTCTCGGTGTAGGGGACAGAGTAAGATGGCTCTCCACCTTTGTCTTATACCCAGGGATGGAAATATTGTTCTAAAACCTCAAAGTGAAACCTTCACACGGAAACTAGTGAAGGCGACTTCTGAAGAAATTGTGGTATGAATGCTGGATGTTGAAAAGCTGACGCTAAACTGCATTGCTGGCTTAACGTTGTATGAAGAAGCAGCAGCTGAAGGAGTGCAAAGAGTTGGGAAGAGTAGGAAAGTAAAGACACTGATGACTTTGTTTTTAAGACCCAGATTTTCCAGCACAGACTGGTATTCCTGCATCTTGGGAACAGGCTACAATTCTGCTGGAGTAATTCTGAATCCTTTATTTATTTGTTGCCTGTCTTTAATTCAGTTCTATTCAGTTTTATTTATATAGCGCCACATCACAACAAAGTTATCTCAGGGCACTTTTTCGAGTAGAGCAGGTCTAGACCGACTCTTTATATTTACAGAGACCCAACAGTTCCCACCATGAGCAGCACTAGGCGACAGTGGCAAGGAAAAACTCCCTTTTAACGGGTAGAAACCTCGAGCAGAACCAGAACCAGAACCAGGCTCTGGGTGGGCGGTCATCTGCCTGGACCGGTTGGGTTGAGAGAGAGAGAGAGGGAGAGCAGGAGGAAAGAGAACAAACAGCAGCACAATACAGTTCCACATAGAGATGTAAAGCAATAGTTGTGTTGATGGTATTGATGTTAACACCAACAGAAATAATACTAAGAGCAATATTATAATAGTAATAAACTTTAATGGTCAAATTGAAATATAGTGAGTCTGAAAAATAATCACCCTACTTTAGAAAAGGTATTTATTTTTAATTGTAGGATAAAAACTCTGCCGAGGTGGCTGAAATCCCCCAAACTCCCAGAAACAAACAACACGCTGGCGTCCGTTGATCGAGGCTGCCGCTCGGCTCCAGGCCTGCCGGCGGCGCCGCTCGTCTCTCCGGCAGGTTTTAACTCGACGCGACGGTTAAAATCCGTCCTTCGAGTTTCTTCTGGCGTTAAAAAAAAAAAAAAAAAAAAAAAAAAACACCGACAAAAGAGCGAAGAGAGTCAAATCTCGAAGGTAAAACCGGCTGAAAACGAATATACGCGTTACTGTCTAACAGCTCCGTCGTGTTTTGGTGTTATATAACAGTGATTTGTACTCAAACTGCTTCCTTTTCACGTAGTAACTCGGAGTCGCGTGTAATCTTAGCTCCCCTTTCTAGCTTTAGCTAACCGTGAAACCGGTCGTTTTTAATCCGAGTTCTGTTTAGAAACCGGGCCGCGGATGAGCCCAGCCGACCAGTCAACGCCTTACAGTTCAACAGCCACGAAGCGAGCCGCTGCTGGACCGGTTTGACGGCTCTAAGGCGTAACGGTAGTTAAACGCCACCGCTAACGTGGCTAAGCTAACTAAGGTTGTTTCTGTGCCAGAGCCACAACTACACTAAACCGAATCTGGACGTTTTTCTTGTAAAATAATTCACGGTGCGATATCAAGGGAGTGTGCAACATCTGCAGAATGTTACCGTTTCGTGTGTGATACGTTTTTACTTATTTATTATTGTCTAGCACCTTTAAATAATGGCATTTTAATCTCGTTGTACCTACTTCTATTCTGCTAACTGTAGCTACTTCAGCGAATGTTGTAATGCTCCGTTTTTGTTGTGAACCTGTTGGAGAAGAGTTGATTCAACCTTCTGGTCGTTTTCGAGCCTGCAGTTGGTATGAATTGTATAGTGTTTATACTAAGAGGTGCTTCTAATATTTACTCAGCCCTCGTTGATATAAATGGAGTGGACAGAATATCTAAATATCTCAGAATAGTGCAATACAATTCAACAGCACTAGACCCCGAAGCTGTTGGGTGATTAATTGATCAGTTGATTGGCATGAAGTTCATAGGAATCTATTTTGATCATTTGATTGTTAGTAATTTTTCAAGCAGAAATGCCAAAGCATCCTGACATTGAGAGGATTTGCTGCTTGTCTTTTCCCCTTTCTGACAATAAACTAAATATCTTTAATTTTTGGCCTGTTGGTCAGGGGCTTTAAAGACTGAACGTTAGGATTTAGGAAATTATATTCATTATATCCTGACATTTTATAGACCAAACGATTAATCGATAATGAAAGTAATTGTTAGTTAGAGCCCTAAACAGCACCACCAACTTCGGCCTCCAAAATGACCATAAAGGTGAATCAGCACCTCTGAAACAACTTGATTAAGATAGGATTTATTGCAGGGATGCTGTATTAGACTGTGTTTTTCCCCCCTGGTATTGATGGATGTGTTAGGGTTAAGTTATATAATGTGCTGAACCCTATAAGCAGCTATTGTTTTAATGAACAGTGAGTGTCTACTGGACCCCCCCCCCAAACCAACACTATGTGGCCAAAGTGTGTGGGCACTTGAACATTACATGATGTGATTGTTGAACATCTCATCCCAAAATCATCAACATTAATCTGCTGCTAGAACAGCCTCCTGCCCTCAGGGATTTGTTCCCATTCAGCAACGAGAGCATCAGTGAGGTCCAACATTGATGTTGGGTGATGAGGTCCGACTCGCAGTTCCAGTTCATCCCAAAGGTGTTAGATGGGGTCGAGGTCAGGGCTCTGTGCAGGCCAGTCGAGTTCTTCTTCACCAAACTGGGGAAAACATTTCTTTATAGACCTGGCTTTGTACACAGGAGCATTGGCATGTTGAAACAGAAGAGGGTCTTCCCAAACTATTTCTGTCTGACGAAAAGTACAGGGGACAGCTTTGTCCACATACTTTTGGCCATAGATTGTATCTTCATGGGTTTGTTATTTGACACAAATGAGATTTTGGATGTAGTATCACTTTAACATTGTAGGAAAGTGCCAGTACTCATATTCAAATTATTGTCATTTTATTTTTTAACAAATGTCAGGTCAAACCAGCTTATCACACCTTAAATGGACCTGCTGCTGTTTCTTTTTCACCCTGGATTTAGATGCAACTTTTTATATCTCATTGTGTGAGCAAGCACAAGCTGTGATCTACCACTTGGGCCATAAAAGTTGCACTGGTGGATAATCCGTGGTCTCTTTTTTTGTTGCTCCTGCAGGTCAAAGTTGAGGGCCATGGCTCGTGGGCAGCAGAAGATTCAGTCCCAGCAGAAGAACGCCAAGAAGGCAGCAGAGAAGAAGAAAGGCCAGGCCGCTGACCAGAAGACTGCAGCTAAGGCCGCGCTGGTCCACACCTGCCCCGTCTGCCGGGTAAGAACAACACTGTGCTGCAAGATGTTTCCTACAGCTGAATACTGATCAGATTTAGGTGTAGTTTGGAGGTTTTTCCACCAGAGAATTTATTTGATTTATTTTATCAAGTGTGTGTGTTTTTAATTGTTTTGCATTTTAATTAAATACTACATCACTGTCTGCCACATGTGCCACAGTTGGAAAAAATCAGAAGAATGAAAGAAATTTTGTTGAGCAGTTTGAGATCTACTAAAATTAATCATGGAAATATATATATTTTGTTAACGCTTACCTGTTGATCTTAAAGGACCAGTGTGTAGAATTAAATGGCATTTAGCGGTGAAGTTGCAGATTGCAGCCAACTGATAAACCCTCCGCTCACCCTCCCCTTCCAAGCATGCAGGAGAAAAAACGCGAAGAGGCCCTCTCTAGAGCCAGTGTTTGGTTTGTCCGTTCTGGACTACTGTAGAAACATGGTGGTGCCACATGGCGGGCTCCGTAGAAGAGGACCCGCTCCCTCTGTAGATATAATGGGCTCATTCTACGGTATAGAAAACATACTTACGAATATTATATTCCATTTTTGCCAATAGATCCCCCTAAATCTTACACACTGATCCTTTTAACGAGAGAACACCAGTTGATAATTTGACTCTTCAAGTACAGTATCATTTGCTGCAACTAACATTTTCATATTTTCTTGGTTCTTTTAGTTATTTATTTTTTAAGATATTGAAAAATTATAATTTTGCATTGCCCAAGGTGGCGTCGTCAAATTCCTTGTTTTTATGTGACCAACAGTCCAAAACCCAAAGATATTCCGTTTACTGTCATATGACAAAGAAAAGCAGCAAATCCTCATTTTCATCAATATTTGAGTAGCTGAAATCAGAATGTTTTGCATTTTTTGCTTGAAAAGACTGAAACGATTCATTCATTATCAAAATAGTTACAAATGAATTTTCTGTCAATCAATTAATAGACTAACCATTACAGGTTTAATTTGTTACCACAAGATAAAATAAAACCACGATTCTCTTCCAGACACAGATGCCTGACCCCAAGACCTTCAAGCAGCACTTTGAGAGCAAACACCCCAAATCCCCCATGCCTCCTGAGCTGGCAGACGTTCAGGCATGAAGAACTCCTGGACCTGGACCTGGGTAAGACAGACTGTAGTGCTCTTTGTATGAAACCTCTTTAAGTTAGTAAATTCTGCGTCCTTGTAGGTTGGGTGTCATCAAGGTGCAACCAAAATAATATCAGAAACGGCTTTTTAATTTCACCAAACCTCAGTCAGTTTTCTACTTTTTGTGCAATGAACAAAAGTAAAAAAAAAAAACGTGTCGAGGGTTTTTGCTAACTCACTCGGTCACTGTTAACCATAATACTAAAAAAACAACAAAAACTGTTGCTTACAGATACACTTTGACCACGGACTGAACGTTGAATCACTTCGCCTGGAGGATGTTGATGACGAACACTGGGACCCGTCAGTATTCATGGACAACATGTTGGGATGGAGGGAGGGAGGGGATGGATGTGTGTATGTGCTGTGTACGTACATGTGTGTTTGTGTAAGGGGAAACGATGGGGCACAAGTACACCAGCACCCCATTTTTGTATTTATTATGTATAACTACCTTGTTATTCCAGAGGGGGGAGGGGCCAGAAAGATTGCCTGCTAACACTGAACAAAATTATCTTTTGACCAATGACTGGGGGACGCGATGAAAAAGCTACAGTGGGAAGTAAAAAACAAATATTTTTGGATGCGTGGCTAGCTAACAGCTGGTTGTACTTAATTTAAACACTGAGTCGTCAAGGGGAATAGATGGCACATTTAAGGCCCCTACAACAGATCGCATCATCCACAATGGATGTGGCACTGCTGTTGGGTTAAAACTTTGTAACTCCAGTCATTTTATTTTCCCTTTCATTTGAGTAGAGGGTACTCGCGTGGTGTTGGCATCAGTGCAAACCCTCCATAGAAGATAAAATCAGAGTTTTCAAGACCATTGGCCTCTTAAAATGACTAAAATCTCATTGTGTAGTTTCAGAATTTATGGTTGTTGATGATAAAATGCAGGATTTTAGGTCCTCAAGCTATTTTTGGAGATTCATGGTTTTTGTCCAACAAACAGCTTTGCCTCATCTGTGTTGCTGCTCCAAAGGTGTCCACAGTCAGTAACACCTCACAACAGTACCTCACGTTAAACCACACAGCAAGTCTCATAGTACGTACTTTTTTTGTTCCCCAAATCCATCTACTTCTGCTCGTTTTACCGTCGTCCTCCTCGGGCATGTTTCCCAACGTAATCTTGGCAATAACCTCATCTTTGTCCCTCTTTAACATACACACAGCTCTGTGCTCATTTATACTTTCAGCTGTTGTCAGTTTGGTCGTTCATTGACAAAAGAAACTGTCAATAGCCCCAAGGACTGATTTGTTTGTTAACTGCCAAAATGATTAATCCCTATTCCTTTTGGTTCTTCATATATTCACTAGCAGGCAAAACTTCACTAATTTGCTTTCACTGTACTTTTTTTTTAAATTTTTTTTTTTTAACCCTTTTCAATAAATTCAACAATGTATTTAAGGTGACCCGCCGCCTCAGCTGATTCTGTGTTCAGGACAGGATGAAAGATGTCCACATGGACTCAAGACAAGTTTTTATTACTTTTTATACTATGACAATAAGTGTGAATATTTTTTATTAATTCAATTTAACATTTTCTCTTCATTTCAAACATTTGTGTTTGTAAGAAAAACAAAAAAAGGCATCACTAGTGGCATGTTCTGCCATCCAACATCATTTGCCATTTAAACCTGTCTATGAACACTAAATGTGAATTTGTACAAAATTCCATGTGGTTCGTTGCTGTTAAAGTCATAAAACAATTTAGGGGAAAAGTTCATGTATTGAAGTAACATTTGTACTCTCTCTTGCCAAATAAGTATTAAGTGGGGAAAAGGGTAAATCCATATAGACGCACCAATATTTTTTCTCACATTTTCAACAGAATTAACTTTCAGCCTTTGAGAGCTGAAGCCCAGCTGACAATTTGGACATAAACAAATACCAAAGACCCAGAAAATGCTGTAATATAAAAGAATAAAAATGTTTAAAGCCTCTGCGCAAAGGTGCTGATTTGGAATCAGTAAACATTGACTCTTAGAATTTGGAAAATGGATTAAAGACAATTAAGTCACTGATCCCAAATCAGCACTCAAACATAATCACAGAGCTGTTAAATTAGATTTCTGGTGCCTTTGTGATCCAACGTCAAAGGTTTCTGCAGAGTTCATGTCTGGAAAAAGAATCATCCAGGTACATGTTTGGTTCTGGACTGAACTCTTCAGGGTCCAGGCTACCAAGTGCACTCTTTTTGACTCTCATAGACACCCACAGGTCTTAACCACCATGTTACGGTGTTTCTTGAGGATGACGTTGTTGTTGTCGTCGTAGAAGAGGACAGAGATGGGGCTGAGCTTGGTGGGGGCGCAACACGTCTTAGGGACCTCGTCAGGCTTCAGGAGGTGGACCTGCACAGCACAGTGAAGTACAGTTAATATTTACTAATTAGATTTTTAACTGAAGCCCTTATCCTACACAGAGCAGTGGAAGAAGTACTCAGATCCTTTAATTCAGTAAAAGTACCAATACAACAATGTAACAAGTAAAAGTCCTGCATTCAAAATCCTACATTTATAAGTAAATGTGTATTATTCAAAAGTAAAAGTACTCATTCTGCCATTAGATTGTTAATACTGATGCCTCAATGTGTAAGCAGCATTTCACTGTTGTTGCTGCTCGAGGTCGAACTAGTTTAAAGTAATTTATATACAGTTTAATAGTAGTTCCCAATCTAGGGGTCAGGCCCCTCCAAAGGGTCACAAGTTAAATCTGGGGGGTCGTGAGATGATTAATGGGGTAAGAAAAAAATGTGTGCTACACAAATTTGTGTGTGTAGAAATTTAGAGGGGAAATCTCTCTTTGGTGGAACTACTGCTAACAACTCAAAGACATCTGAAACATGACAAGGGGCCCAAACTAGACACTAGTTTTTTTTGTAAGAGGTCACAAGCCAAAAAGACTGGGAACCACTGGTTTAATATATAACAATGCAACGTATTTTAAAAGCTTATCACATGTTGTGGTAGGTAAAATCTTAATCTAAAAGTAACCAGTAACTAAAGCTGTCATAACTGTAGTAGAGTAAAGTACAATATTTCCCTCTGAAATGTAGTACTTCGAATTTGTACTTAAGTAAATGTACTTAGTTACATTCCACCACTGATAAAACTGAGCACCACATTATTAAAACTTACATTTGTACATAATATTTCCAGCAAACAGTAGTAAAAAAATATTCATGTTCCTGTCCCTGGAGTGATCGTGTAGGACAGAGGTGTTAAGTAACTGGTCATAATACTGTACAAAAAGCCCACACACTGAAAAGGGGTTTACTTCTTGATAGTATTGCAGTATGTGGTAAGTTTTTATCTAATTTTGGTCCACTTTCTAATGGAAAATCTCCTGTGTGGGATGAGTAAATGTCAGGATGAAGTGTCAGATGTGTGTGTCATCACTGAACTGACCACTTGCTGGATGAGGGCGTGGTTCGTGGCGTTCATGCAGGAGCCCAGAGGGTAAAAACACTCTCCGTCACAGTAGTAAGCTGAATATCCAGTGGGGGCCAAAACCCAGTCCTGAGCAGAACCACAGAGACACAGCTGATGATCAATAGCAACAGGCAGGAAAATCATCAGAAGTTCTGATTTAAGTATCTTATCTTAATAAGACAAAGGCCTGTATTTATCAAACTGCTGAAAAAATCCTTCCCTTTTACTCCTACTTCAATAAAAGCTGCTCAGTGTATTACTACTTAAAATACTCAGTGTGTTTTGAAGTGATTGTACACTTTTATTTGTACTTTATCTGAAGATTATATGTATATTTCAGAATAGGGTAGTTTTAGCCTTTTATTTGAATTTGATAAGGTGTTTTTCATGCATCTACAATATCTGCACATGTGATATTAAATTCTTATATTTCTCTGATGTACTATTATTTCATCCCTATTTATCAGTAGTGGCAGAAATATTCAGATCTTTTACTTAAGTAAAAGTACAAAAGTATTGGCATCAAAATATACCTAAAGTACCCATTATGCAAAATGGCTAATTTCAGAAAATATATATTATATTACTGGATTATAATAAGTGATGCATTAATGTCTTTATCACTTTAATGATGCAGCTGGTAACAGTGGAGCTGATTTTAACTACTTTATATACTGCTGGGTAGTTTAATCTATAACAATACATCTTAATTTATTAGTTTATATTTTGTGTTATTAATCTGAATATGCAAAGTGATTAAAGCTGTCAAATACATGTAGTGAAGTTCAAAGTACAATATTTCCCTCTGAGACGTAGTGGAGTAGAAGTATACAGTAAAAAAAAAAAAAGTAAAATAGAAATACACAAGTAAAGTACAAGTACCTCAATTGTACTTATATACAGTTCTTGAATAAATGAACTTAGTTACATTCCACCACTGCTATTTATATATAATAAACCTATCAGATTGTTGTTAACATGTTAATTGGAGATATTAAGGATTTTGAACAAATATAATGGACTCAATTGATATAAGTTGGAGACAGTTGATAAATGTAAAGTCTATAAAGTATTCTTAAGTGCAATTCTTAAATAAGTTTGATAAATACAGGCCATAATACTACAATGCAATATTAATACTGAGACTCATAATGAGATTCAAGTTTCTTTCTCTGAGCTTTGGATTGAATTTTATCGTTGCACTGGTTCCCACCTTTAAGAACAACTTATTAATTAGATCTTCTATGGTAAGTGTTTAACCCAACACAATATGTGTTCCTCTTAACAAAGCAGCTTGAACAACGATGCTGGACAAGAGTTAAACTATCTGAAGCCTCACTAATAAAAACGTGGCTGTCACATAATTCAAGAATCAAAGAAGTTGAGTGGAGAAACTTAGACTGTGAGCTGACCTTCCATCCGAGGTCGCTGAAGCTGACGTAGAGTTCATGTTTTTTACAGGGCTGACCTCCGCTGTTAGCAGGACTCTGATCTGAACACAGACGAAAAAAACATTTAGTAAAATCCAAGTCGATGAATGATTCACTTTGATGAAAGACATCAGCAATTTTAAAAAAGGGATCACAGTGAAATTAATAAATCCATCAATACATCATGTTTCAGCAAGGTTGGGTTCCCTTCAGTTTAATTTAACTTAAGATGAATTAATATTTGCATAATTAGTCATTTCTTCACAGATTTTATAAGCTGATCTGATGATTCCCACTTAGGAACTCGCTTTAGGACATTTTATATACAGAAGTCTTTTCATGACAGATTATTTCCACATCTTGAATCTTAAATATTTCCCCAGAACCTTGTAAAACACAAACAATTGATGTGATGAAGTGACATTAAAGCAACATATTCAGAGCTGTAACCCCACAAAGTGTGGACGCCTGGAACCTAACTATGGATGCTGGGGATTGGGAGGTCGTATTTGGGCTTCTTCTTGCGGGGATGAGGCTTGACAGCTCGTGGCGGCCGACACGGGACCTGACTCTCCCTGAAGAAGGTCACCATGAAGGGCTGTTTGGAGCGGGGGCCCCTGCGTCCCACCAACCCGATCCAGCCTGCAGACAGTGAGCGGTCTAGGGAAGGACGCAGAAATATGAACAGACAAATTCAGTCAGTTTTACTATGAAATAAACCATTTCAAATAATCTTGGTGTAAATCTCCCAGTAAGTACATTACACCAATTAAAAGAGGATTATGACGGTTCTGTGGTGCACCCACCCTCCTCTGTCTCCACATAGAGACGTATGCCCAGGTTGCTGCGGGGGTGGAGGAGCCAGTTGTTGGAGGCCGAGGTGACATCGAAGGCCAGCCAGCCCTCCTGTCCTGCAGGCACCGACTGCATGTCCAGCAGCACCAGCTCTGGCTCTCTGAGGGAAAACACAGAAAAGAATATGAATTTCATCAAACTGCTAAAAGCCAAACTTTTCCACTTTTATTGCTACCCAGAAACTTTTGAATAAAAGTAATTTATTACATTTTTAATACTAAAAATACTCATATCTAAGAGCGGTCTCTTAAATTGGTTGTACGTAGATCATAGGAGGCTACAGACACAAAGGTAAGCACACACCTGAGACACGTTCTGAAGTGATTGTGCAAACTGGTCATTGGTCACCCCTTCAAAATAAAAGCTGGCATTGGTTTTGTTTGCATTGAGCTCTTAGTCCCCACAGTCTTCATACTCTCAACCCAAATTTACCAGGAGATGTCAAAGGTCAGGCTCAGCTACAGATAAGCAGGGATTCATTGTTTTGCTCAAGTATATCTAAATATTCACAAACACAGGACTTGAACCCTGAAGGATGGTATTCTTAATTACTGGCCCACACTACCAGGGGTAATTTTTTACACAAAGGTCAGTTTACTCATCAAGGGGAGTACCGCTCAGCCTGTGACAACAGTTGTATAATGGAGAGAAAATAACTCTGGGTTACCTTGAGTTATTGAGACTTTAAATATTCGACATAAACTTGCATTATTGGATTATAAACTTGCATGGAGTTTGAGATATGTGAGCATTTGAAGGATGTAGTGTTTTTGAAGCTTTCGTCTCACAACTTTATGGAAGTGAAATTCTAAGTCATTTTCATTCTCAAGAAAAAAATAAACCATCAAAAACATTAAAATACTTAAGAAGGCTTGAACTGGGTTTCTCTAATGTTGCAATCCACAACACTGTAAGAAAGGTTCAATCTTCCACCTGGAAGAATATAAAAAGTCTTGCTATCTAATCTTTTTCTTAGATTTTTTGCTCAGACTTTAGTTCCTGTCAGATCACCCAGTCAGTGGCAGGGTTATGAGAGCACTAAGGTTTGTTTGCAAGTGAGTGTCATCAGAAACACTAGAAGTGGCACCACAAGATGAGAATCAAGTGTGTAACAGCAGTGGACTAGTGTGAGTGATGAAATGGAAAATGTTATTTTGGTGCCTTCGTTCAAAGTCTCAAATCAGCACCTAATTATTAAAAACGTGACGGTAATAACATACATTTGAGGCAAAGTTCAGCCTCAGATAAAACCTCAAATGGCTTCTAATAAGCAAAACTAAAAATAAATAATAAACTTTATTTATATAGGACTTTTCTTAAAGTGCTTTACAGAAAAAGAAAAAAACAAATGCAAAAAATAAAGAAAAAGTAAATCGGAGGTAACCTGTGTCTGTTCTCTCGCTGGATCTTGTAGACGGAGATGTGCAGAGTTCGGTTGGCCCTCTGGCCCATCGTCAGGGTCTTATAGATACGAAACTCTGCTGCCGTCACCGTCTCACCCTGAGGGAGAGGCGTCAGATCGAAACGAAACTCCTTCCAGTACGGACGAGGCTGCAGGAGGTCACGCTCCTGCTCCACTGCACAGAGGGAAAGAGAGAGAGACACATTTCTATGTTTTAGACATTTCAAAGAGGAAAGATACGAGTGAATAACTGACAGCAAATACAGTGAACTCCACCATGAAGGCTTAGGCTAATAGACCTTTCATTTTAAAGGATTTTAAACTTAAACTGACCTCTGGCAGTGGAGGAATGTAAGTAAGAACATTTACTCAAGTACGGTACTTTATTTGTACTGTACTCCCAGTCTCTTTGGCTTGTGATCTCTTACAAAAACCAGTGTCTTGGGGCTTCTTGTCTTATTTCAGATGTCTATGAATTATTCGCAGTTCCACCTAAGAGAGATTTCCCCTCTAAACGTCTCATTTAAATAACTGTTGTCAAATTATTCAATGTATCACAAAACGGCAAAGATTAGAGAAAAGTCCAAAAAATGGAAACAGACTTATGCAGCAGAACTTTTTGTTTTTTATTCTTTTCTCTCCCATTAATCACCTCAGGACCCCTCAGATTTATCTTGGGTTTTGGGTTTTTTTAAGTTATGAGGGCCAAATGATATAAAGTTTCATGAATATTAGAAGAAGTTCTGCCATTTTATTTTTGGAATAAACTTCGAATTACCCCGAACAACCAGATGCTATCATCAAGAGTGAGAGCAGAAATGACTACAAGAGCAAAAGAAAGTAACCAACTGCAAGTAGTTTATGACCACAGTACTCTGAAATAAAATGAAATGATTAGTAGATAAATCAAATTGTGAGGATTTATTGCTTTTCTGTATTTTAAACTGAATATCTTTGGGATTTTGAGAAATGTTTGAATAAAACAAGGAATATGAACCTACCTACCCTTTTTTTTAACATAGACAAACAATGGATTAATTGAGAAAATAATAGTAATAGATTAGTTGATAAATATTCCAAAGAAGTAATGACAGCCAAAACGTTTTTAGTAATAGAATAAAAAGTTCTATTGTCTTTAAAATCAAACAAAACAAAACAAAAGTAATCAAAAAAAGTAGAACTCAGTTTAGCTGGAGAGTCTGATAAAGTGAGTAGAGAGGAGTGAGAGGAATCAGATGGGAAAAGTTTTAGTTTGAAGCAGATGTAAGAGGAGAAAATGTGCTCTGTGCAACTGTGAAAAGTGTGAAGGTGTGGAGGAGATGAGATCACTGGGAGATGAGTCAACGGGACACAAAGGGAGGAGAACAGCGAAGAAGTAAAGCTCACTAATTAATTCATAATTAATTAACACAGTCTCCGGTGGTCAAGCCAAGAAATAATCCGGCACTGAACTCCCCGTAAAACCACAACTTGTCGCTTTTACACTTTGTTTTTTTTGAACAAATTAATCAAATGAGATATGACGTGTTAATTAGGGAGCATAGGAGCTGCTGGTAGGTGGATTTTGTTACCGTCAGACAGAGCAAGGCTAGCTGTTTCCCTCTGTTTCCAGTCTTTGTGCTAAGCTAAGCTAACCAGCTGCTGGCTGTAGTATTAATCTTATATAACTAAAGAGAGCGAATAAGTGTATTTCCCAAAATGTCAAACTATTTCTTTAAGTAAAGCACAAGTACCTCAAAACTGTACTTGAGTAAATGTACTTGAGTAAATGTACTTGAGTAAATGTACTTAGTTACATTCAACAACTCGAGAAGGTTGTTTCAACTCCTCATCTCAGCACAGCTGTAACGCTGGGAACGTTTGCACTTTCACATAGAAGATGAAACATATGATAAAGTGTGTCAGATAGAGACCTGCAGAGTGTAAAATAAATAAATAAATATATATTTATTTTCCCTACCAAGTGTTACAATGCACCAGTTCTGCGCTTTATTTATCCAGAGAAGATTTATGAGGCGTGTCCGCTCTTTTTCACCAACATCCTGCATCACACTCACACTCCACTGTTACGAACTTTTGATCATAACAGAAGCAAAAACTTAAAGGACACACTGACTGGAAAAAAAACATGACTGAAACACGTCCTGTTGAAGAACAATATGTAAATGAAGAGGTGATCACACACACACAAATACACACACCGTCCTACTCCAAATCCAAACATGAAACCGAAACACCAGCGCAGTGTGTGTCCTTGTGGAACCCTGCAGGGACACGAAACAGCTCTGGTCACTGGGGTTTGGCGCACACACACACACACACACACACACACAGAATACATTGTAAATAGAGATACTAAGGACAGGACACCCCTGATGGGTTGGGCGTGCTCATATCAGCGAGCGCACACACACACTCTGCAGTAATTAGAGACACTTAGTGCCCTGAACCACAGCAGCTGCTCAGCACACACACCACTAATTGCAGCCCTGCCTGGTATTTTTAGAGTCGCTCCCTCCACAGCAGTATTTTCATCTCGCTTCGGACCGTTTGCTTTTTTTTTTTTCTCAGTGTGTGTCGGTGGGGCCTTTAATTCTAACCAGCTGTGTCTTCCCATTACATATGCGTAGGAACACACACCCATGCCCGTTTGATTTAACTCACATGAACTACACACGTTGATTAGATTAGTCATAGAAATAGAAACTAAATATACCATATCTGCTGTGGAGAACATACGAGTAAGAAAAGTACAATGTGTCAAATGAAGTGTTGCACGCAAATACACAATTAGCCTGTAGGTAGTGCAGGTCTGTGTGATGTGTTCAGCTGCACTCCTGTGTCGATTTGATGAGGTTTAAAAGGGTTTTACGACAAAATGAAAAGCTTCACCGTTTAAAAGTGACCCACAGCACACGCCAGTTTCCTTTCAAAGGCATGAATCACTTTTGAGTCACCTTTGTTTACAAAATCGTGGTGGTTTGGAGGATGAAATGCCGCGTTTCTGCAGTGTTGAATATCTCCAAAACAGGAGGAAACCCTTCATTTGATCGTGCGAGTTCGTTAAAAGACCCCGAACAGAGAGAAGAGACAATGTTTCCCACGCTGGACTGGGAGCAGATCACCGCTGGAGGAAGGAAGCCATTCAGAAGAGGATGTTTAATTTTCATGCTTTGACAGATTGGCATCAGTCAGGCTACTGTGTGGTTTGGATGGAAGCACGAACACACACACAGGATCTGGGTGGCAATGATTAATTATTTATTTAGTGAAGCAGTTATTTTCATTATCAATTAATCTGCTGTTCAAATTGCTTGTTTGTGTCGAACAAACTGTCCAAAATTCAAAAGATATTAAATTAACTTTCATGTGCGACAAAAAAGTGGGAAATCTTCACATTTTAGGAGCTGATTTGTGGCTTGTTTTTGCTTGGAAAAAAAAAATTAAATGATTAATCGATCTTTAAAATTGTTGGAGAAAAATTTACTGTTGATGGACTAATTGATTTATCTACTAATCGTTTCATCTCTGTATAAATTACTGATTCCCTGCTTGGAAGTATTACCAGTTATGTCCAGTTACTTATAGACCACGTCACTAAAATCCACTGAATATGGACAATTTAATCAAATATAGAGAAACTATTATGAGATGTTTAAATGTTTCAGACCATCATGTTGTAATCTGTTCCTTTTAGTCATGTTTCTGAGAAAGCTAATATCCTTTCATGTGACTGGAAAACAGGCTGAAACCTCAGAATAAAACATCCATGAGAAGAACTGTTTCAATTAGGTTGACTAATATTTTTGTCATCAATCCCTGTCCTCTATCAATCCTCGTAGCAGAGATCTTCTCAGTGCTGGAACGATTTCACGATGCTCAGCCCGGTTTGGCAGCAGTGGAGCGAGGCTGGTGGATTTAGGAATGCTGGGTTGAAATGGAAACCTACCAATAGAGTTCAGCCATGCTGACATTGGTTTTAATCCTCTCTGTGGGGGTGAATGTTTGTGGAAATTTGCACAGCAGAGGATCTAAAACGGTAGCACCGACATGTCACTGTCAGTGTCATCAAGTTCACACACAGTGTAATTTCATCCTTTCAGAGTTTACATTTTGTAGCCAAACCGCAAAGTCAAAAACTGCTCTGTCATTTGAAACTGATGGTAGAAAATGTTCTCTATTCAAAGTTAAGGAATAGTTTGACATTTTGGGGAAATAGGGTTAAATAGGGTTACTTATTCGCTGACTTGCCAAGAGTTAGATGAGAAGATTGATGCCACTCTAATGTCTTAAATATGAAGCTACAGCCTGCAGCTGGTTAGCTTAGCTTAGCACAAAGACTGGAAACAGGGGGAAACAGCTAGCCTGGCTCTTTCCAAATCTGCCTACCAGCATCGCCAAAGCTCACTAATTAACACATTATATCTTGTTTGTTTAATCTGTACAAAAACAGAAATGTAAAAACGAAAACTTGCGGATTTACGTGGCATTATGTGTTGGACTGTGTTTCTAGGAAGTCACTGCACCCGGCCAAAAAATAGTCGGGCCCGTAATCCCCTTTAAAACCGGTTGTTTTTTGCACTGATTTTTGTACAGATTAAGCAAACAAGATATGACATGTTAATTTGTGAGCTTTAGAGGTGCTGGTAGGTGGAGGTTGTTACCTTTGGACAGAGCCAGGCTAGCTGTTTCCCCCTGTTTCCAGTCTTTATGCTAAGCTAAGCTAACCGACTGCTGCATCCGGCTTCATATTAAACATACAGGCATGCGAGTGGTATCAATCGTTTCATCCAACTTTCGGCAATAAAGTAAGAACGCATATTTCTCAAAATGTCAAACTATGGCTTTAAGATGGTAGTGTGTGACATCCCTGCATGCTTTTATTTTACTGTTACCTTTTCCCCACTGTGCTTACCACCAGATCACCTGATGACTTATTCTTTGATTTTGCATTGATACATAATACATTTCTGTAGGTGGTGCTTCTTCTCTCAGTCGTGGTTGCTTTCACTGCTCATGCTAACTTCCCAGTTTTCCCTCATCCAAACACACCAGAAATGTAAACTACTCACTTCCTGTGTGCATTTTTCCCCAGGGATCACCTCCCCATCTGAAGCTGACTTCATGGACTGGTTTACTCACCCAGGTTGACGAAGCTCATCACTGTGTCGGCCTCGCTGACCACCGTGCCCAGCGGTGGTGTGTGCGTGCTGAGGGTTGGCGGGACTGCGTAGTTGACTTGAGCTAACCTTTCTGCCCCTCCAAACTTCCCCATGCCTGGTCCGTTCACAATAATTTCATTCCCTTCATCCTCCCCATCAGCCGACATGGCGTGGTACAGGTCCAGCATGAAGAGCGGTGCAGAGGAGGGTGGTCGTAGCGGCGGGTGGGGTCTGGGTCGCCCCGGCAGACCCAAGATGGACAGGATCTCCTTCTGCATCTCCTTCTTCTCGCGGCCGCTGAGGCGCCTGAAGCTAGAGTGGACCACGGCCTCGGCCTGCTGGCTCCACAGGGAAAGGAAGAGCAGGAGCAGCAGGGGCAGGAGGAGCAGCGTCCTGGGCTGGATGAGAGGCTGGTGGGGTCTGGTGGTGGATGTGGTCGGCTGCTGCTGCTGCTGCAAAACGCCGCCGCTGCTTTTGCTCATGTGCTGCTGTTTCATCTTGCAGCAAAGACAAGAGAAGCTGTGGGAGACGTCTGAGGCCATGGCTGTGGTTTGCTTGTTTCTTCTTCTACTGCTTTATTCTCACCAATAATCAGCTGCACGGGTTTCAGCTTATCTTCCCTCCAGTGTTTCCAGAATGACAGCCACAGTGTTTTGTACTCGCTCCAGTTTGTCCCCTGACTGTTTGTCCTCCTGTTTCAGTCACTGATTTATGCCTGATGTGTTTAGAAGAGAGCTGGCTCTGGACGGGACGTGTTTACCGCCTTAAACTGCCTCTGTTTATCTCTCCCTCCCCCCTTGCCTTCCTCTCTCCCTCTTCTACCTTCTCTAATCTTGAAGAAAGAAAAAAAAAAGTCCTCAGCCTCTGATCCACTTCTCCCTCACCACTTAGTCGTGCAGCAGAAGAAACAGAGATAATGAGAGTGAGGGCATAATTACAAGCTTTTCAGTGTGTTTTGAATATAGACAAACAATGCCTCCATGGAAGATTGGTCCAAGCTTTGAAGTTATAAACTTGGAGGATGGAAAGCAATTTCAGTGATGAGCAGGTGCCGCAGAGATTGGAGGGAAATTTGAGAGCCGTGTCATCAGGTTGGCTCCCAATCCTCCTTGACCTCAGGAGGAAATAAAGTTCACACTCTGCAGTGAGTCAACGTTCAACCAGAGACATCATGAGAATCGTCTTCTGTGGAGCAATCGCTGCTGGAAACCTTTATCCAGTCACCCTTGAGTACTTATTCATCCATTCAAGACCGATCCCCACCCACACGTCTCTGGGGTTCCAGATGTCTTTCTTAATCCGATTTATAACAATATCTCCAGGAAATTGTTTCCTGACTGTAATCCTTGGGAGAGGCGAGAGGTTTCTTCTACAGTCTTGAACACACTCTGAGTTGGGAGTGTGTGAGCATCTAAAAGCAGAGCTGTGCAGCAGTGAGTGTGTATCCCGTGTATGAAGCTTGGAGAGTGTAACAGTTGTTCATAACCAGGAGGGAGTTTCCCTCCCAGCCTCCGCCTCTCGACCTCTTTCAAGTCTTTTAACTTCTCTCTGCTGCTTACATCTCATCACCACCCCTCCCAGTGGTCTCTTTGGGAGACCTCATCTCTCTCTCCCTCTTACCTCCACCCATCTATCTTTTCATCTTCTCATGACTGCTTCCTTTCATAGCTACTCAACGTCGAGTCTCGGGCGGCTTGGCGGGAAGGACGTCAAGTGGCCTGATGCCCTGTTTAATAGCAGCTCTACTCACAACTAGTATTAGGGGCCAAAAGTGGATGTAATTGCTACAAATGTCACTGTGTATGGAGGCCAAAACTGACAAAAGCCAGTAACAACTTATCAGAAAACTGAACACATCACTAAATAATACTGTAAGTCAAATAATTTCAGTGTAAAAAGAAATATAAATCTTTATACTTTTCCTTTAACCTTCAGTCATTTAGTAAAAAAGCTGTTTAACTTTCATTTACAACCAATAAGTTGATAACATAAAACTTCACTAGCTCATTTAATTCTTATTTTTTGGGTCTTAGCACACTTGATACTGAGAGGACTGTGTTGGTAACTAGCTTACCTGAAACCATGGCAGCTAAACACACTGAGCACTACCTTTTTTTTTAAACTAGCTATGTAGCTAAAGCCAACTTCCCTGCCAGCCAGTGCACATGTTGTTAATCATCTACATGCTACTGTACGATCACTGTGTCCGCTCTTGTAACAGTAGCTACAGGAGCTAAAGCATTTTAGCTGGCAAGCTAACGGCAAGAAAGTTAGCTAGCTAACATTACTTAAGTCCAAAACTTATTTCCAGATATACATGCATTTATGTTATGAACTTATTAGCATGGTGTCTGTAAGCTTCTAATTAGCTTTAACTTGCTAACTTTTTAAGCATTAGCTTGTCAGCTAAATGCTCCATTTTCACTCAATTTTAATCGGAACTTTTAATATTATTTATTGATGTATTTAGTTATATTTTTTAACTTGTCTGTTAAATTAATTTTCCAATGTTAAAGCTCTAAAATCTCTAACATCACTGTCACAGCTGTGGTTTGGAGCCAACAAAATGCAAAAAACAACAAATTTTAACTCCAAAGTAAGTCTGCCGTCGAGCTAACATTAAACAAAAACTCTGAACACTTCTTCTCTGAAGTGGCAGGTTTTGCGTTACACTGTGTAACACCATTTCCCGCTGAGCCATTCATTAGTTTACCGAGTTTGCCCTGAAGCGAGGCTAATGCAAACACACTCGGTGCATGTGTGTTTAAACCAAAAGGATTTGGAGGGAAAAAATGACTCAAATATAGTAGTGAAGTTCAGCCCTGTGCCAGCCCGTGTTTGTGTACTCCTTTCTTCAAAGCGGCCTGGTACTTGTGGTCACTTTGAAAGGCATGAATAACACTGACCAAACCAAACTGACCGCGGTTCAGTTTGTCCTGGCCGAAAGGGCGAGTCCCAAATGCCAGGAATTAACGCTCTGCCCATTTTGTTTTTCTTTCCTCTACACATCTGCAGCTTTAGGAGGTTTTGTCTGGAGAGATAATGGCGAGAGGAGTGAGAGGGGATGAAGAGGAGGAGGTGAAAGAACAGAGAGGGAGTGACAAAAAAGAGGGAATGAAGAGGAGCTGAGTGCCCTTAAAACCATATAAACCCAACAGAAATGAAAAATGACATTCCTGAGAGACAGAAGTGGTGGAACAGAGCGAGGACTGTCATCAGAGAGAGAAGTCTGGGATGACAGATGGACTGCAGGGAGGACGGGCGTAGATGGATTGAGAGTGGACAGAAAATGAGAGGAGTCAGTGTGAGTGTACACACAGCTGCAGAGGGTGGACTCAGACCTCATCATCTCCGGTGGAACCACCAAATAAACAGGACAAAGTTATTTTCAAATTCTCCTTTTCTGTCTCGCACAGACACTTAAACTGGGACTGTGAATAAGATCTTAAAAAGACAGACAGCGCGGAGAGGAAATAGACATTTCCAAATTATTAACATGACTTTCAGCCATCACCAGCACCACCTCCCCTGTGTTTACCTCCTCTCTGTCCACAGAAGAGAAGATTCAGTCGGGTGTGTCCTTATCTTTTACAGGATAATTATCTAGAAATGTCCGGTCACTGCTGCAGAGTCTGGTCTGCTGGCAGGCGTGAGGGAATGTAGTCACGCACATGCACACACAAGAGAAAAGAAAATTACATCCATTTAGCTCATCCCAATCTATACAAAAATTATAAACACATACACAACTAAGTCCTACTTAAAAAAAAAAAAAAGTCCTACAGAAGAATTTTGAATGTGCACACATGTTAAAAAAAAAAAAAAGACAACAAAACTAATATAAATCATAAAAATTGAGAAAAAATACTGGATCATGCATAAATATATATGTAAAACACACACACACAAACGTACATTACTTCAGGTACAATTACAAAAAACAGATGATGATGGAAACAGTTATCACTCCAAGACATAAAACATCATCGTTCTACACATAAAATATATGAACAATGTGAGAAAATCACGATGAAGGGGGAAAAAAGCCTGAAAAACTACACACACTTTGAAAAAGCTACACCTATAAGCATAATAATAAAAATCTACAATGTGTGCACTGGGACATGCATTTTTCACCATTTAAAAAGTCAAATTGTGCTGAAAATCACACACAAAAACAATCAACAGATTTTGTCAATGAAGAAATCCTATAGACAAAAATGACAAAACAACCACTCCACTGCATGTAAATGCAGAAGGGCTATCCATTAATCTGCAAATTATTTTCTCAATTAATCAATTTGGGAGAAATGCTCAAATCACAAGTTCCCAGAGCTGAACATTTGAAAAACCAAAAGATATTCAACCTATTATTATAGACAAGTAAGAAAACCAACATATGTTCACACTTGAGAAGCTGGAACCAGTGAATTTTGGCATTTAATTTCAGCTCCAATATTCCCCAAGTTTACACACAGCACACATACTTTTACACACAAACACAGAACCTTTCAGACTTGTGCACAAATCCATAAATAAACCAAACAAATCAAACACAGGAGACAGTTTTACTGCAAGCATATTTTTTTAATACAAAAACGGAACAAAAAATTGTTTATAATTTTAGTTTTTTGTTTTACTTTTACATAATTGACTCCTAGTAACACCCCTCCCTCCCTCCATGTTCTCATCATCACACTGAGAGTAGCACAGCATCAAAAGGTGGCGGACTCGTCTCCTGTGCCCCCGAATCCCCTCAGAGAGACAATAAATAAATAAAAATCACCTTAAGATGTCTTCTTTCTTAATGTAATTCCATTAGTTTTTCCATAAACTTCATCTCTTACACTGAGATAACACAGAGACAACTCGGCCCCATCAACGACAGGACATTTGAAAAAAAGCCTAGAAGGAGAGACGCTGGGGAGGGACATGAGGGAGGAAACCTGCTCTCATTGGTCCACTCTGCCCAGGTCTCCTGTCATTCATATTTGTAGTTCTCTCTTCACATGAAGGGCAAACCCCTTTGGTCATGGTCTGGGAATTGTAGTCATTAGCAAAAGAGAAACAAAGAAGGCTGCCACTTGAATCCGCGACCTAATGGGTGATGTAATGTTACAATGAAGTAGAAACACACTTTACACACAAATAAAGTCAAAGAGCCGAGCGGACATTTCCTTGGTACAAAACTCACAATTTCTTTAACCATAATACTAAATCACTCTCTGCGAATGGTGATATGACATGAAACTGAAAAATAAATAGATTTTTCTTTCAAGCTAAATAACAAAAGTACAACTGGATTATAAATTAACCAGAAAACAATGAGAGGAAAAACAAAAAAACATTCGCAAATTAAAATTTTTGCATACAGTGACTCAAGTCAATGACCTCATATCATTTCCTGTAACAATGACACACATGATACACACCACCTTGTGTGTGTGAGTGTGTGTGTGTGCTGCTGGGTTGCTAAGGGCAACACATTGTAGACATTAAGGTGGAACTGCAGAGGAAGAGACAATTAGTGCATGCTGGTCGTCGAACTCTGCGAACACGGTCATTAACATCGGGTTAGGTTACACATGTCGTATATTGTCACTAATGTGCTGTTAGTTGAGTGTGTCACCATAAAAATAGTCCTTTCTATTGCCAGTTTGTGATTTTTGTGTGTTGGATTGTTACGCCGGCATGTGACAAAACCACACCGCCCTTTGCTGAAATGCACACACAAGGCTGATCTTAACGTTCCAGCGGTCGGGAGGAGTCTGCTCTGCGGTGTTTGAGTGTGTGAGTGTTTGCCCTCAGCTGCAGCAGCACCACCACCGCCACCGTCACCACCACCGATCCTCTGAGTCTGAGGTTAGCCGGTGTGTGTGTGTCGGTCAGCGTTTCCCGCCTCCTGAGCTCTGCACACGTGGTGTCTGCTTCTGCAGATCTGCTGAGGTGACTCTTTTTCTCGCCAACCAGTCAGAAGCGACATGGCAGTCGTTGCATATTTTCTTTTTTAATTCATCGTTGAGGCATCTGGCCCACAAGCCAAAATAATAACCCACAATTCTTTCTTTCTTTTTTTTCCTGAATGTCATTTGAGCTTTTTTTTTGTTTTTGTAGCCGTGGTGGTGGTGGTGTGTCCCACTCCCTACCCCGCCTCTGTGTCAAAATGTGTGCATTGGTGTGTCAGTGTGGTATAAAGCAGTTTAAAGACTTTCTCTGTTGCTCTGTCTGATCGGGACAGAAGAGTGTAACACAAAGTAAGGCAGCATCACGTCAAGTCCGTTGGTGTTTGGTTCCACGCTGGTGGGGAAACGTTTTGAAAGACGAAGCAGGAGACTAGAAGGCAAAATGGGGTCGCTTCTTAAAGGGGAAAAGTCGGTTTGGACCCCACTGACTCTGGCCTGGGACTGCCAGACTAGAACTCTTCTCCTCTTGTTTTCAATCCGTTATTGAGACCGGGGAAAGAGTGAGAAGGAGATTCACTCATCCTATCCATCTCCGTCTTTCCCCTGGAAAATGTCAGTCATAGTGCACAAATTCTACACAAGCCCTACGGATGGACTTCAGATTGAAGAGCTGGTACACCCAAAATGGCCAATGATAGAAGTCCACCCACTGTGAAACGGAGGAGTAACGGTTCTGCTCCAGTTTCTCTGTGGCTGGTGTTATTTCCTCGCAGACCCCGGGGTCTTTGGGCTGGGGGCCTTTTTGGAGATGGTGGGAATCTTGGAGGGTTTGGCCCCAGGTCGTCGTGGGGTGTCCGAGGCGTCAGAGCAGACGGAGCGAGTGTCCTGTAGCTCTGATGCGTCTGAGGCATCACTGCCGCGCCGACTGCTGGCTCTGCTGCCCGTCCGGCTGCCGGCTCGGCTGGTCGGACCGCTGGCTGTGGACGCCCCTCGCTTCGGATCTGCCAGGAAGACAGAACGGAGGGAAGAGGAAAGAGTTTAAAAGTGCAAAAAATGTGCAAAATATATCTTGTTTTTTGTCAAAAGTAGAGCATTCGTTTCTCATGAATTGCATTTAGGTTTAAAGTTTTTGTAACATTATTTTTTAGGGGCTTTATGGATGGAAATGTTGGTCGGTCAGTCCAGCACTTTGGTCCAGACTGAAATATCTCAACAACTATCAGATGATTTCTTGTTGACATTCATGATCCCCAGAGGATGAATCCTATTGATTTTGGTGAACCCTACTTTTTATCTAGCCTAACCAGAAGGTCCAAGGGATTGCCATGAAATTTCACTCGTAATAACTTTGGTGATTCCTTTCCACAGACATTCAATGAACATAAAATGGGTCTACAGTACAAATGTGACCGTCGTCTCACCAGTTCGTGTTGGTTTGCTGGATTGTGTCGTTCCTCCGTTCTCTCCCGTCAGCGAGCCTCGACTCGAGTGGAACGTCGGCCTCTTTAGTTTGGACCCCGACGCCGCCCCCTGCAGGAGCACGCAGGAAACATCAGCTGAGGATAACTTGACCGTGGAGGTGAGCTCATGTTACTGATGTGCTCCACATTAGACACACACCAGTAGTTTAAACACCACATGATCATATTACTCCTAAACAAACAGACGTCACACTCACATGGACACAACAGACCTACAAACACTGGACACACAAAGACTTGTACCACACACATTTCTACCAATTATGAGGTGGGGAAGGTTTGTGTTTATTAATTTACTTTATAAAAACTACATGAAAGAGTAAAGATGGCTGCAACTAATGATTATTTTTATTATTGATTAATCTGCTGATTAATCATTCGTTGTAAAAAATAGTGAAAATTGCTTCCATATTCAGTTCACTCTGACATAAGACAAAGACGAGCGGCAAATCAATTAAGTGTTAATTCTCTGTAGGTTCATCACTCAAGCGACCCCTTTCACATGGTCATCTGATACATTGTTTATATAAAAATATCAATTCTAATTATTTAAACGATTAATCAATTATAAAATAAAATTGTTGCCAATTAATTTTCTGTCAATCAACTAATCAATTCATCAGTTCAATCAACTAATTGTTTCATCTCTGAATTAATGAGGTGATAAGACTGGGCGACAAAATCGGAAACAATTCAGATTTGAAAAGTCAAATTTTTCTTTTTTTTCCTCTGAATTGAATGTTATTTTTCCAAACCTATTGTACATGTATCATTGATCATTCAGACATCATTAATCATTAATACACTGTTTATAATATGTTGTCATTGTCAAATTAAAACCTTGCCATTGTTCAGGTTTTAACTCGACCACATCACGTTTACTCTCAAAGGTCAGAAAATGTTCACGACTCCGAGGAGATGATGTCATCTTTAATTCAAACATGAAAACCACTGAAACTGGAGTTTCAAAGTTTTCACTGCAGCAAAAGTATATGTGGTGGTGTGTGAGCACCCGGGAGTGTGCGTTAGTGCATTAGCGCGTTCAGTAGGGTGGGGTCGGGTGGGACAGGGAGGTAGGTGGGTGGGTGGGGTGAGTGTGTTACCTCGTGCCCAGGAGTGGTGTGGCTGTGACCGAGATCTGGGCAGCAGTGGCACTTGGTTGGCGTTGGAGTTTTACTGTGTGCCAGCCAGGGCTTGGCATAGTCACGCGAGTGAGTATGGGAGGACTGAAGGGAGGAAGGGAATGGGGCAGGGAAGGATGGAAGGAAGGAAGGGTGGAGGTGCAGGAGAGCAAAGCAGTGAAAGAGAGAAGCAAATGAAGGAGGGAGGGAATTGTGGATGGAAGGGAAGGAGCGGTTGGATAGCGAGGAAGTGCAGCGCAGTGTATTTTTGTGTAAGAGCAGATGATTTAATACATTTTTTTTTTTTTTTTAACAGAGAACCCAACAATGCAGGAAGGACGTTTTTGAAGCCAGGTTAGCAGGGTTTGAATGGCAGGAACGAGGGGAAAAGGCAAAAAAGATGAAAGACAAAACAAAGAAACAAGAACAAAAAATAAAATTTCACGGTTAAGGATGTGGTGATTTTTGACAACAACAACAGGAGGATGACAACAACTGAACAATGTGAACATAAAACCATAAAAACACACACACAGTCACCAGTGTGCATTCAGTTGGTCTCTCTCTCTCTCACACACACACACACGCACGCACAAACTTAACACTGACAGTGATGCTTTTACACAGTAATCAGATGACAAACTGCTGACGAATGAAAAACATCACTAACAACAAACGACGACAACAACACTAATGACTACATGTAGTCTGGTTGACTGATAACAATGGGCTGTGAGTGTTTGTCCTGACAGTGACATTACTGCCTCGAACATACAACAGAAGATGAGTGTGACAGAGACAGAGGAGACTGTGCTCTTATGCTATGGCATTTTTTAAGCTTTACAGATGTAGTGCCTCCTCTCTGTTTAGTTAAAGGTATGTTTGCTATAGCTCAGAGGGGAAATACAAACGATAACTCTCACCTACAACATGTTATTCTCATGATTTAGGACCAAACCAAACTGTAAGTTTGACGTTTATGACGCTGCACGGATTCTTTAATGTTTCCCATTAAAAGAGAACTCCACCGATTTAGCACTGCACTCCTATTACACTGATATCTTTTTTATTCCACATTTTCTTCTTCCCTGTCAAAACCTGGCGCCTTATCTCAGTGTGAACACAAGGTACATGCAAGTTTTAGAAATCCAAAGTTGAGTTTTTTCTTTTAAATGACTGCTAGTATTCAATTCAAGATGAATTTCAAACCAAAGCTACTTATCAAATATAGTGAAGGTTGGTTGTGTTTTGTTAAACTGCTATGATTCATACATCGCTACTATCTTCTGTCATTAATGTAATGAGTGGACATGAATGAAGAACCTGAAATAAACCTGTAATAACTGGATTTAAGACATCGGACTCCTTTTTAGGGAAATAAAATTAGATCCTGCCTCAACTCTAAACTTGTTGAACTCAGAGTCTTCAAACACGTAAGCTCTTACCCTGGATGATGCAGAGGCTGTCGGTGTGGCAGGGGTGGAGGGAGCAGAGGGGAGGGAGGCGCCGCTGTGGGAGGCCGAGGAGGAGGAGCGGGTGGGCGAGGCGTTGCGGGAGCCCGGTTTGGAGCGTCGACCCCGGGAGCGGAAGGCAGCCAGACCCTGAGACGCTCCTTCAGGAAGGATGAACTTCTCCCTCAGCTCCAGGTTGGTTCGACCGCGAGCTGAAGAGAAACAGAGAGGAGAGATAAATGAGTCGGCCTGTTTGTGTCAGCTCACAGCTTTCCTCCAGCAGGGGGCGGCAGAGGCAGCGAGCAGAGTGAGGGAGAGAGTCAGTGCTTCCTTGGCTGCAGACATCAGAGTCCGTGCATGTTTCATTTGAGAGTGCACGTGAGCAGAGCGGGTGTTTGGAGGGGTGGGGTTTCGGGGTTCAGGAAGTGTAAGTGCACTTTGGTTGCGTTGTTTTTAAGGGGAGAGGTGAGTGAGTGTGTTTGGTTCGAGTGCAAAAGTCGAAATTAATTCGATACGAAATGAAAGTCAGCAGGTCGTCCACATTTGGGGACACGTTTTGGAGACACGCCGTCATCGCTGCAGACTAATCAACCAACTCCACAGCTCATTCTTCTCATTTCACATATTTCCTTGTTCATGGCCAGAGAAAACATTTTCTGCACTAGAGATTCTTTTCTTAACAAGAGAGAGTTAAAAGGCTGCTAACAGAGTGCTGATTATATCTTTAAAGGAATAGTTCAACATTTCGGGAAGTACGATTATTTGTTTTTCTGCCGAGAATTAAAGCTCTCTAATAATAATAGCCCAGCACATCCTCGTAAAACCACAACTGGTCAAGTTTTCACTTTGGTTTTTGTACAAATTAAACAAACGAGATATATAACATGTTAATGAGTGAGCTTTAGAGCTGCTGACAGAGCCAGGCTGGCTGGTTTCCTCTGATTCCTGTCTTTGTGCTAAGCTCTTCGTGTCAAACGGACAGACATGAGATTGATGTCACTCAGATATCAATTTTCTCATCTAATTCTCGGCAAGAAAACAAATTGAGAGCCGAAGTGAAAACGGGTCTTCTGGTTTCTGTTTCAGAAGTAAGAAAACCTCATTCAAAATCCCACTGACATTTGTAACAATTCTAATAACTAAAAATCCCGCCTTGGAACTTCTCAACAGTATGTCATGTAGCTCGCTTCCTATGTCTATCTAGATAAGGATGGTAGTTTTTAAAAAATGAAATGTAATATCGTTGTTTATTTGATATTTCATTTTTTTAGCTGCCTTTAACAAACACCATTTCACATAAAACCTAGGCCTTTGCGGGCTAAACGTAACAGCAGAACAGAGAGGACTGAACACAACACACCAGTGAAACAAATGCTGAATAAGAGATTGCATTGAGTCACAGAGGTTAGCCCGGACGTGACGCCATAACTTCGCCTCTCTATTAGAGTATTTCCCAAATTGACAAACCATTCCTTTAAGCAATGGCAAGTGTCTCCAGTTTTGTGAAAAATGCCATTTCACTGAGTGACGCACACACTTTCATTGCGTATTTGCTTAAAACCGTCTTAGGGGAGGTGGGAGCAAAAGCACAGCCTCTCTTCTCTTTTTTCCAGTTGAATTCGCTTTCACTTCTTGCTGCGACGGAGCATCTCAGCTCTGCTGTGTATAAATATATGTGGGGGGGTCATGCCTGGTTTATGCTTAGCGGGAGAAAGCCCAGAGATTCAGGGCTTCTCCCTTCTTCAAGAGACACACAGCAGCATTCTCGGACAGAAAGTAGTGCAGCAGCCCCAGCAGACAACAACAAGCCGGGAGAAGCCAGCCGCAAAGAGAGAGAGAGAGAGAGAGAGAGAGAGAGTAACAGAACGGCTGAAAAAGGAACAAAAAATACACGAACCAGAGGAGAGAGACAGGATAGACAGATACAGAAAGGAAGCATGAAAGAGAAACAAAACGAAAGGAGTGAAAAATAGTGTAAAACAGAGTCAAAAAAGAAGAGAGAGGGAGGAGAAGAATGCTGCAGCTAGCTGTAGCAGCAGTGCAACTCCTAGCCTCACGGCCATCGTCCCTGGCAACCGAACAGCAAGGCCAGTCAATTAAACGGGTGCACCCTGCAATTACGTCCCCCCTCAATGCCAGCCAGCCAGGTGCACCCTGTAATTGTGTCTCCCACCAACCAGCCATCACATTATAGGGAGCCGCGTTGGAAGCCAGCGTTATTAGAAACCCAGGCTGGCCACGCCCAGGTCTTAGATGCTCACTGTCTCTTTACACTTAAGCTACGCAGATTTGGTGACACAAGAAGTTTTGCTTTTTTAATTTGGGCTTAAACTAGAAAAATAACTAAAATAAGAAGATACACATGTGAGCAGTGTTCATTGTAACATGAAAACACGACAATATTTTTTATAGTTATGTCTTCTTTTCTTCGAAGCATCTCCACCCATCTTTCTTTGATTAGCTCACCTTGTAAAAATCGGCCATCTTGAATTCGTAATAAAAAAAAATAGAATAAAATAAAATATCAAGACCAGGGGTTGGCCAAGTCCTGCTTTGTTGTGAGTGAGGAAAGCATGACGCAAACATGTGGCACACAGACAAGACTGACATCAATGCCTAAACACACAAACCTGAACACGGTTAGAAACGGCACACAGACACACACACATATATATACAGACAAACAGAGGACAGCTGAGGTTAAGGATGGAGACTGACAGCTGGATGGACGGATGGATGGAAGGTGAAGGAGATGGAGTGACAGAGGAGCAGAGAGAGGAAGTGTAGATACCTCGGGAGCAGAAATAGCCAGGAGTGACTGTCACTAAGAGACACAAGAGACAATGTGAAATAACAGCATGCTCATGGTGAAATGAAGAAAGTCTCACACACACAAAGATATCACTTCATGGACTCAAACTAAACACACTCATGCGCACACGCAGGCACTGTTTTCCTTCAATGCCATAATCATCGACACACTCACACAGACCATAAACACACACAAACACACACAGCCAACCAATGGGGGTCCGGACGAGTGTCAGTGACCCCTGAAAAGTGTTTTAAAAAAACAGGTCAGGATATTAGAGCTTGTGTGAGTGGCAACAGCCGGAGGGAGGAAGAGCAGAACAGTGGGGAGACATAACGTTAGTCAGGTGATCACAGTCAGCAAGGCACAGCAACAAGGCCAAACCAACAAACCAAAGAAGAAAAGACGAAGAGAACAAGAAAAAAAAAGAGAAGAAATCAGGACGAGAGAGTCCAGGAGAGACAGAAAAAGTAAGTAAGTAAAAACAGACGGGGCGGAGAAAAGACAGGCAGTTAGGAGAGAGTGAAAGCGTTAAGAGATAGAGGAGAAGTCCAACCTATACGAGATGAGATGGAGCTACTGGAATCGGAGCGGAGAATCTTAAGTCCTGGATGTTGCACTGGGGAAAGAGAAAAAGGGAGGGAGGAAGAGGGAGAGAACTGAGGACCATGCACCATGCAATACTACTGTTTTATTTAAAAGAGAATGAAAAAGACAGGAGGAGAGAGAGAGAGAGAATCGGCCGTGCATATACAGAAATAAAACGTGACAAGGTAGGATGATGAGCTCCTTGACGGGCTCGGAGGGAACAGGGAGGTTTCAGGAACGAGATGGAGAGAGAAACAAAGACACCGACTGTAGACGGCACTGGAAGGAAACACTGGAGAGAGAAGTGAGACGGGGCAGCATTTCACTGCGTCACCTGCTGACAGACAACTTGACAAACTTGAGTCAGTTTCGTCAGTGTGTTTTCCTTCCTTTGATCTGTGTGGCACCTTTGCTTGCTTTCATAAAGAGTAGTGTGAGAGTGTGTTTGTGTTGGTGCTAGAGCCCGACCGATATTATCTGATGTCTTCAAATTAAAATTGCCCATAGAGTCTGATGTGGGAAGTCAGTGACTCCCTGCACAGATGAATGGCTTTAATATGTTACTGTTACTGACTTAATGGCTCAAAAAGTAATAATACAATAATTTCTGAGTGTTCGTGTATGGGAAAAATCACTTTTTGGGCCAATCCAAACGGTGGCCACTTCGCCAAAATCACCCTGCAGCCCAGCGTTGATATTATTGGCCAATTTTAGCTTATTGTAGATATCAGTGTTGGTGTTTATGATGGCTGATAAGTGATATGAAATTGCAGTGCAAAAATGTCAAAGATAAGGATACCAAGAAAACAGGTAAATGAAGGATAAATGAATAGATAAAGATGATTTAGTCATTAGTGACAGGCTATTTTAATAATCTAAAACGTATTTAATGTTCATAATACAGTCTTGCCCACACCGTACACTATTTAATATTTATTATTGTCCTGTATTTCTTTTCAGAAAGTTTTATAGACTATATTCTTATACATATGATACACACTTTAGTTTATCTCTATTTCAATATGCTGTGGTTTATAGTCCTTATTGATACTAATTTAATTTCCAGTGACGTTTACTGTTTAAAAACTACTGTTATGTTTATTGTTAGTGTTTTTGACAAGTTTATTTTCCAACTGTAAAATGTCCAGCTCTGTATATATCTTGGTCACAATTCGTAAATTAACCAAATAGAAGATATTTTTCAAGAATATATATGTAAAAAAAAAAAAAGATTGGCCACAAAAACCCATCATCGGTCGGGCTCTAGTAAATGCATGTGAGTGGAAGAAAGTGAGACAGGAGGAGAAAGAAGGTATGATTGTGTGTGTGTGTGTGTTTGTGTTTGTGTTTGTGTGTGTGTATGAGAGTAAACATCACTCACCTCTGCATGGATCATTTTTGACCAGGAACTCGTCCAGAGCCATCCAACCACCTCCGACTCTCACCATCACCGTGCTGCGCAAAATCCTCACCAGACGCAGCTGCTGAGAGTCACCGAACTGAGGAGACAAAAAACATAAAGGAGGGAAGGGACAAAGAGAAATGAGGAGGAAAGAGGGCAAGAGATAAGTGAACAGAGGAGAAAACACGAGAGGAGGACGAGGGAAAACATGAAATGAGTAGAAAAAGTAGATAAAAGGACAAAGAGAGAAAAGAGAGTGAGGGAATCAGAAAAAGGAGACAAAGTCAGTGAGTAAAATAATATTTATATTGATTGATGAGATTTTAATGATTCACAGCATCACACAGAGCAGCCCATGTACCAAATCTGAACAGATGATCTGTTCTACTCCATGCAACGAAAGAAAAACCATGCACTGACAGAAGTAAAGAGTCAATCTGCTGATTCCCAGCCACCCAAATCGAAGCGTCATCGTTTACAGCAGAAATCACTGCTATCTCTCTATTCAGTCAAGTTTTCAGAAATTGTCCAGCAAAGCAGAACTCCAAAGCGATACCAGCCAGGAAGAAATGTTCTGGATCTCTCTCCAAGCAGCTTGATTTGCTTCCCAGCTTCAGTCCAACGCACGCTATATATCACCTAACCACTAATTACCACTTCAGCCATGTCACTGTCGCCTGCTTCACATTGTGCAATTTGTCACTCTCAACACCAAACAAATCACAGCAGGAACATAACCGGAGGGTGAAACTTGCTCACACGCTGCCAACCAACAATGGAGTGCTTTTTCTTTTAAGTTTATTCTCTTTAAATCACTGTTTAATATGGAATTATAGCAACAAAATACTTCTATGTAAGCGTGTGAAAGCAGAAAGTACAGCACTCCATTGGTGGGGAATCAGGAAGCAGATTTCACACATCCAATCACAGCAGCAGCAGTCACTTTACCTGGTTTCCGAGGAAGAACTACAATAAATCCAGTAGACACGGAGCACAGGAACACAAGGAGAAAGAAACAGAGCAAGAGTGAAACAACATGTACTGATAACGGAGGCTTGTAATGTATGAATGGATATCATTTATATGTGTACAGGATCCAATAAACTGTTGAATTTCATTGTGTATTTCTGTTATTTGAGCTCAAAATTAGTTGTGTAAGCAAAAGGATGCAGTGGACATGAATGCCTGTGGGTGTTATGATAGTGATGTAGAAATACTTTTTAAAACTGCCATGACAGTCGGATGGACGTACAGACAGTGACAGTGAAGAAAAGGGAAGCCAGACACAAACGTGAGCAAAAACACAAACACAGGACAGACAAAAACAAACTGGTGCACAATTAGTATCGCCAGTGTCCTGCAGTCAGACACTGGATATCATTACCCAGCGGATAATGATGGAGTGGACACACATACTGTAGCAGTGGTAGTGATGGGCGATCCACTAAGTGCTGTGGAAAACTGTCAAAATTTGGTTTATGACCGCTGTAAAATGCTGCATATATAAACACACAGACTGCTGGGGGAACCATTACTGCAGCTCCTGTAGGTTTTAAACAGCTTTCATAATCCTACAAAATAAAGGCCTGAACCCCTTTTTTTGTTTTGTTTTCTGCCTTTTTTGTCCAACAAGGTCTTAACGTCTTAAGTATGTCTACTACATTGTGTTCTTAAATTGACTCTTTTCATAATCAGCCAAAGGAGGCAAAAGTAGTCTGATTATTCGACAGATTTAGTAACAAGGCAACCTGTCAGGAATGAGACATTTTAGTCAAAATAAATAAACTCTTGCTCTCTAATTTTCACTAATAATAATGAACTGTGGTTTTTGCTGTTTTGTATCCTTTCTCTTGTTAAAAAAAAGGTGTTACAGGTTTCTTTCATAGTTAAGTTTGATTAAAAACCTGCTTGGTGTGAACACCACCTGACAGCAGTGCTAGTTAATCAGCTAAGCTACAGCTCTTTCATACCCAGCAGCCCTGTGTGTGTCTACGCAGTCACCCTTACATGGTTTTATTAATGTGTTGGTGATAATAAAGAAAGTTCAGCTGACCATCCTGCAGGGCAGTGAGATGTTATTAGCACATTATATCAATGTTATAATGACATGTAATGATATGTTATGATACAGACAATTGAGTGCTTATAAATACACCATGAGATCATGATGTGAGATGGACACACAAGAGAAATGCTGTGGAGTTATATTAAGAAGTTAATTGGTGCCTGCTGGACAAGTGAAGACACAGCCAGTTAAAAATAAACCGTCCATTAATAAAAACTGGGTCAAACAGTGTTTGCAAAGTAACTCTTGGCAATTTCACATGGTTTATTTTTTTCATAGTGTAAAAGTTTATTCTTGGAAAGTTGGAAAGTATTTGTTTTGCATCGGTTTACATTGACTAATTACAAGTAAAGCAGAACGATAATGGACTAAATAGTAACTTGTTTATTTGATATAGTATCGATAATTCAATTTTAGCAACAACGAGCTGTCAAAACAAATCGGACTTTCATGTACTGTTGACCTAAGTGTCAATCACAGCAAACTACTCTAAATCGACCTGTTGTACGTGACAGTCATTACTTGTCTGCTAATCTAAGCATGAAGAAAAAAAAACAACCAACAATTATTTGCAAATCCCCTTTGACCCAGGTCTGTTAACTAGAAATCAATGAATTGCAATGAACGTTAACATTTCCTCTTTTACAGTATCTTAAGTATGCATTACAGTTTGTAACTTATTCTATAAATACTGTTTGTGTTAAACTGAACCAAAGACTGAGCTGAACTTACCCGGTATTTGTTCTCTCCTATCTGCTCCACTTGGAACCTCTTGGCACATTTACACTGGGCCACCTGCCGAGTCACCTGCACCACAACAAGCAACATGTCAGTGAATGCATTCAGACTAATAACCATGCATCAGGCCATTACTGGGCCTGCCCAATGGCCGACTAGTTCTCCTGTATGAATACTTATCGCATTCATATTTCTTCTTCACGTATGTAATTTAGTTCCATGTATTTTTCTTTAGATTTTTACCTCATCCTCGATCTTATCAGCGTCAGTGGTGGGTCTGTAGGCGTCCTTGTTGGGGTGCAGAGCAGCAACAAACTCGTAGTAGTCGATGTAACCGTCTCCGTCTCTGTCAAAGATGTCTGCCACTGCGGTCATCTCCAGCTTACTGGTGGGAAACTCTGCACAGACAGACAATAGCATATATCATTATCTTCAGTATCTATCAATGTCTTTATAACTGTCAAAACAAGTCATCCCAAACAAACCAAATAAATACCCAACCAAACACGTCGTCACCCATAACTTACTGGATGCCAGGATGCCGTCGATAAACTCCTGCCGTGTGATCTTTCCGTCTTGGTCCTTGTCGATGCGTCTGAAGAAGTCCATGACACGAGACTTCTTGTGGTTCATCCAGCGCATGTACTTTTTCCTCCACACATCAAAGTCAAAGTTGGCAAACTCTTTGAGCTGAAAATGGATAATGCATACAGTGTTGGTGTGATACTTTTCATGTCACAGTCTTGTAAAAAAAAAAAAAAAGAAATAGAGTCTGAATGTTTAAGTTGATGTCTAAATGCAGGCCTAATCATGTTGAGTTGACAAGAAAGATACCTCCTCCAGTCTGTCCAGACCGTCGTTGAGTTTGCGCTGGCGGTCAAGAGCCAGCAGCCAAACTTGCTGCCACCTGGCACAGAGCTGGTTGAGTCGTGGGTTTCCCCCGGAGACCTGCATGGCTGCCTGCTGCTGCTGCTGTTGCTGCTGCTGTTTGCCTGTAAATGAAGCAGAGTTAAAAAATCCTCTTTGTCACTTCTGATAAACTTTCTGTAAATGTGATGGCTCGAGTAAAAACACATGCACTCATGCTATCGTCAAAGACGTGGGAGATGATAATATTTGTGCGTCAATAAGGTAAAGACAGGTGACTTACGAGCTCCTCTCCTCTCAGCCAGGCTGCTGGGAGGCTCAGCTGGTTTTCTTTTGTAGGTCTTTGTCACTTTGTCAACGTCTGGCTGTTTCCTCGTCATCTCCTCCATAAACATCTGAGGACAAATAACACCAGCAGTGAGTAAGCAAAGTGGGACAACACAACTGTTAATGGACAGTACAAACACAGACATGTATGTTTAGCATCTGATGAGTCAGTGCGGAAACCCACCTGGTGTTCTGTGATGAGTGTTTTGAGTTGTGGGATGTCCTGAGGAAGCGGCTCTGTGTCTCTCTGGACCAATGTGGTCTCAGCCCACTGTAGCCATGACAACAGCTCCTCCAGCAGGTTGGCGTTGTTGAGCACCTCGGTCAGAGCCGTCTCCAGACGCTGCTCGTGCTGTTTGGCCCACGTCAGCACCTGTAGAGTGAAGGTATTGATTACTATCTGGTTTTCATTACATTCATCATATTTGTCATATGTCCATAGTTAAAATATGTGCCTAGTTAAATAAAGGTTAACAGGAGTTCAATAAATTTAGGTCCTCCCAAATCCCAAAGCTAAAACTTTTAAAAGACAACCTTCAAAACAATATTTAACCTGGGATGTTAAGTAATTATTTAAGCAAGCATCTAATCAATACATAACTATATCTGGAGGATGAAAATGGAAGTCTATCTTCTAAAAAAAACAAGACCAATTTTGACAGTTTTGATTTCTCACCTCCTCGAAGCGTGCCCTGATGATGGTGATCCAGTGTTTGATGGTGGTGATGGAGTCGGGGTGACAGACAGTCAGGATGCCCTCTCCCATGCCAGCAGCCTTGTTGACATCAGCCCTCTTTTCCTCCACGGTGCCCATGAAGTCACGATGTGTGTGCAGCAGCGCCTGCAGAGTTTCTGCCTCTTCGGGAAGGACGCCGCGGAAACGAAGCGTCTGCTCCGCCTCAGAGAGCCACTCCAGAATCACCTGTACGGACGTACGAAACTCCTCCGCCTGATGGAGAAAAGGCAGTTGGAAAGAAGACAGGGAGATGTCTTTAATAATGCCCTGTGCATTATTTGATGACAATGTTTGATGTTTAAGAAAAGAAGGGTTAAAGTTAAACTTTAAGTCAGCAGTGCAGCTTCTTCTCTGACCTGTTTGAGCGCCTGCTGGAGGCGGGTTTGCTTTGTGACCGACAGGGCGCACACCGTATCCCAGCGGTTGCTGAGCTCCTGAAGCTGAACTTTGACCCACGCTGTGTCATCACGGCCGGTATCCATCAGCTCCCGAGCTGAGCGCTTCAGAGTCTGAACACTGCTGGTTCTCTTTCCCAGCTCTTTTTGGAAAGCCTGCGGGTTCAGAAATGACTGTCAGAATCACCTTCTGCGATTCAAAAGGTATTTATTATCTTCTCATAATATTTCAAGAGTACAGTTCTGTTTAGCGTACCCACCTTATGTGAGTCCATGAGATTGGACACCAGATCCAGATCTCCATGGACAGGCTGGTCTTCAGCCAGCTGGGGCTCTACCCGGTACAACCAGTCCACCAGGGCCTGGAGAGCCTCTGCAAACTGGCCTGAGAACAGCAGAGCCTCCTCCAGCTTGTGTTGTCTGGATGGAGGAGAGAAGACAAACTGCTGTCAATTATCATATTTCATGTTCCATGAAAATCCACATCTGTAATGAACAGCTGGAAAAGCCAGTTTCATTGTCCATCCTTCATCCTCTTTACCTCTCTACGCTCTTGCCACAGACGGTGTCCCACTTGTCGCGGACCTCTCCCACCAGGTGGTCCAGTTTCTGGGTGTCTGCAGGCAGCTGAGCCTTGTCCCTCATGGCCTTCCCAGACCTCACTGTGGTGTCGTACACCGGCTGTTTCGACCCCAGCGCCTTCTGAAACTCCTGGACAGGCGGAAAAAGGGAGGGAAAGAACGAGATTTGTAGATGGGAACACAACAAAAGAGAATATCAGAAATACTGACCTCATGTCATATTCTATATACTATATAGAGGAAGTGTGGATAATAATTGCCTACAGTACCTTGTGTTTAGCCAGTTGTACTTTGATCTTGTCTGGCTCGTTGGAGATCTCCAGCTCTGAGTCCAGTCTTTTCTCGGCTTCTTCTAGCCAGTCTGTCAACTTCCTCCAGGCCTCGTGGAACTGAAGAAAGAGAGTAACAGAGTTTCAGTTTGATATTCTAATACATACATACTCTAGCTGAAAGAAGTCAATACCGATTCAGCTCTTTCCTAAAAAATAAAATGTTCACAATCTGGATTTATGATCATTTGAGGTGTGAAAAGATCTATTAAATTCAGCTTTCACTACAACGAAGAACTTGCTATTTCCAAAACACAACTGCTATAAACCAGAGACATTAAAGTCTAAAGCATGCCCAAACAGACATTAAATTTAATGTAAATCTCAACTAGTTTTCATGTTGTCAGTGTATTCACAGTGTGCCTTTATGGGACAACATCAGCATTTAGTACCATCAGAGTTCAGTACCTGTTTGGCGCGTTTGCGGGCCTCATCGAGATGTCGGCCGCGGTCCAGTGACCTCTGGACCAGCTTGTCCCAGCGGGCCTGGACGCTGAGCAGCAGGTTTTTGATGAGAACAACGTCCTGCTTCAGGCTGGCAAAGCGAAGCTGAGAGCCGGCCTTCTCCAGAGCCAGGACCTGCTCTCTGTGGGTGTTCACCTCATTCACAAATACCTGGGCGGACACAGACAAGAGTGCAGAACGAGTTAGGGAAAATGGAACAATGGCTTAGGCCACAGAGAAATTATTATCTCAATATTAATTATAAGTAATGATAACTAGTGTACCATTTTTTGTTGATGTCAAACAAACAAAAAATAAAATTATGTTTCTAGTAACCGGATGTTCAGTACCTTGTGCTCATCAATCTGGAAGAGGACAGTGTCCAGCATGAGGCTCGGGGGCTGGGCCATGTTCAGGGTCTGTTCAGCCTGGGTCAGCCAGTTGATAGTGTCCTGCAGAGAGGTCTGGAAACCTGTTGCCAAGGCAACGGCCTCATCCAACTTTGCCTGGAAAGTTTAGAGTTTAAAGTTAACAACAAACCAATAAATCATCAAAAGCTCACAAACAACCAAGATTATAAATACAGACTGTAGAGGTATCTCAGCAACAGTGACAACTCTGACAAAAACTACAAGGGACTAATTGCAAATAATCACTATTAGGACATGTTAAGATTCAAGTCAAGAACAGAATAGGACAGAGCAATAAATCATTCTTCATGCGTCAGTCTTACCTTGCGGTCGTCCATCTTGGTGTTGAGACTGGCCCACTTGTTCTGAAGCATGGCCAGGTTCTGCTGGGTCTGGGTGGTACCAGGTCCAGCTTCCTCTCCTCCACGAGCCAGCAGCATGGACTCTCCTTGATCCAGCAGGCGGTGGTACTGGTCTCCTCGCTGAGTCACCTGGGCCTGAAGCTCCTGCAGACAGAGAAGACACAAAAGTGAATTGACACTTTGGCTAAAAGGTGAGCGTTGATGTGTCTCACTGGTTCGTTTAGAACAATGGAAGCTATTAAAGTTTCATAGTCACCATATACCTTCTCTCTCTGTAAACAGAAGAGCATGTGTAAGCTAATACTCTGAGCATCTGCTCAATACTTTCCTAGTAAAAAAGTTTGTGACATTGTAAAAATACCTGCTGTATACTATGTTTTTTAAAAGGGCTGTCCTAACACTGAATCAGCTTTGTACAGTTGTTACCTTTACACAAGATTTGTTTTTGATTTGTGACTGAAGCAGTCCACAAGTGCTTATAACAGAAGTAAACAAAGTTACACCTCATAACCTGAACAATACAACACTGGCTTATTTTACACAAGAATGTTAATTCTCTCCTTGCACCTAAACTTTGGATTTCCAAACAGTTCTTCTTGCGAGTTCAATGCCAAATGAAGCAGACGTGCAGAAGAGACATTAATGGCATAGATGGTTTACATCTATAAATTCTACCATTATAAACTCTAAGGTGTACCTACTGTATGTTTATTGTGCATGATGCTCTGTAATGTGATGCTCTGTTACCGTGTGTTGCTGTAGCTGCTCCCTGGCTGTTTCAGGGAGACCGCCTGTTGGCTTGGCGGCAGACAGCTGGCTCTCCGTCCTCCTCAGCCACTGGAGGAACTCCTCCAACTCGCCATGGAAACCTTCAGCCTACACACAAACAGGTGAGGTAGGGGGAGAAACGGGGATAAATTAATTATTATAGCCGCACATTAAGACATCATGAAAATATGACCACTATAGCTGCTATTAATCCTACTGCTATTATTTTAGTTACTACAACTGTTGCTGTTAATACTGCTTTTAATCATAATACTGCTGTGTTGATACAGTAATACTACCACCACTACTGCAACCACTATTACTTTTAAGTATAATTTTCATAACATACTGTATAACCATACAAACTACAAAACAAAACAAACTCACCAGAAGGTCCATTTAGTAGCTGTTCTGGAGCTTTCGATTGTACACACGACTTTCCTCAGCAGATGAACAAACTCCATCTGCTGCTAAATTGACTTTCTGGTAATTTTGTTTTGACAACTACTGTTTCCAAGGTCTATTAAATTCTAATCTCAATTCACAAGTTTTAAATCCAGAAAAAAAAGCTAGTCAAAACACTCAGTATGAAATACTTAAAGTGTGTTTCCTTTCTCTCCTAAAACAAAGACTGAGTTGTCATTGTGATTTAACAGGGCTAAGATCTAACAACTAACAACTAATATCAACTGAACAGCAGAAGTCTCTTTGTCTAACTCTGTTTGCTTCTTCACAGTACCTGCTGCAGGGCGGCCTCCAGTAGTTTCTGCCGCTCCTGGGTCTTGAGCAGTAGGCTCTCCCAGCTCTGGTTGAGCTGATCCAGCTGGTCCCTCAGGTGGCTGGCTTCGTCGCCAGGAGAGGACTCCAGCAGCTCAGCGCCGGCACCGTTCACATTCTCCACCGTGGCATGATGGGATAGCACATCATTACGCAAAACCTGGGACAAAGAGGAGGGAGAAAGAAATGAATTACACAGAATTTAGATTTGAATGTTGAGATGCAACAAGAAGTTCATGCAAGAGCACAGAAGGTTTTGGAGGTTAAAATAATGTAGGAGGCCAACATTCATTGTGTGTGGCTTTTTTTGGACAATTTACACTGTCCTCCTGACCAAGAAGAATAAGTCACAAGATAAGGAAACAGATGAGAAGTCTCAGTATTTTTATTCAGTTTGTAATGAACGGAAACATACGTGGTGTTTAGCCAGCTCGATTTCGATGGCCTTGGGGTCAGAGCTGATTGGTCGCTGTGTGTCCAGAGTGGTGTGTGTGTGGTTCAGCCAGGCCTGCAGCTCAGACAAGGCATGCTGGAACTGACCCAGGGCCAGCAGGGCAGCCTCCAGCTTGTGCTGTGGTGGAAGAAAGACAGAAGTTCTGGCTTAAAAATAGGAACTCAAATATTTGGACTGTAATGAAAACCAGCTGTCAAATACATGCAATCCTCCAGAATGCCAACAAAGACCAACATCGTCAACTCCCAAAGGAAACAGCGGGGTAAGAGCTGGAGGTCAGCTACAGAATAATGTCTCCCTGAAACAGTTTTTGTTTCAGCGTGTTACTCAGGGACAACTCAGAGATGTAGATTCTAACTCTTCAGCTACACTGCTGCCACATGTGGCTTCATTACCTGTCTTTGGGTGATTTTATCCCCCAGGTTGTCCCAGAGATGTCGGAGCTCGGTCAGCGGCTCCTGGATCATGTCCCTGTCTGTCTGGTCTGACACCTTTTTCAACAGCAGCTCCCCCTGGTGGCACAGCTTCTCCATGTCAATCTGCTGCTGGTAAACCTCCACCTTGTACTGCTGCTCAGGGTGAAGGGAGGGAGAGAAATGCTTTGTTAGTTCTTGATACACATCTGACCCCAGGTTATCTAAAAATTGCATTAAAACAATTCATATGTATAGGTAACATTTTAAATCAAATTCTGCAATGCAAACATCCCACCACATAGAATTATTATTGACCTTGAGACATTTAACCACTTAAATTACTAACAATAATTACAAGGATCATGCACAAGCTGAACTGATTTGTTCAAAATAAGACTCTCTTCCCAACCTTAAGCTCTTCAATCTGCTGTTTGACAGTTCCCAGATCAGTTCCCACAGTCGACATGTCACACAGCTTTATCACTGCGTTGTCCAGGTAGTCAAACATAGACTGGAAATGATACAGAAAAAATTACTTAAAAGATTTACTTCAAAAACCTAAAGCTTACAGTACTCAACATCACAGTTACTACGTATTACCACGTGCAATACATAAAAATGTTTTGATTATAACTTGGTGCAAACAAGACACCATTATATTCACTAAAACACTACCTCAAGAACATATGATTAACTTCTATATTTCACCGAAGTAAAAGTGTTTTATGATTTTGCTGCAACGTTACACATTGGCTTAGATGTAAAGGCAATATTATAACAGAGTGGACATCTTAAGAGAAAAGTCCACATACTCTTGATAAATAAAGGATCAGTTAACGATAAACATGAACTAACTGATGTACAAACCTGCAGTGCGTCCTGATACTGCACGGACGCCGTCATGGCCTCCTCCAGTCTCTCCATCCTCTCTCTCCACGTCCGGTTCAGGCCGTCCCAGGCGGCATTCATCTGGGAGAAAGACAGGAAGACAGAGGAATTATGTTAGTGGGTCAACATGTAGTAGAGAGTAAATATTTTTATCTTTTCAGAAGCAAACGGTGGCCTTTTCACAAGAACATGGTATTGATTTGTCACCTCATCAATGGTCTTCTTGACTTCAGGTTTCTCAGTTTCTCCACAGGCAAAGATGAGGTCAGCTCCGAGGGTCCTGACAAACTCCAGCTCCTCCCTCAGACCATCCGTCTCTGCCTTAATGGCCTAGTGGAAGGATAGAGTGACGTCATATTGAGATGTTAAGAATAAAATCTACACTACAAACAGTGCATTTCTGCCTGAATTCCATCTATTAGCACTTCTCTTTCTCTCACTATTTACTCCCTCCCTCACGTCCTCCATACCTCAGCAGCCTCAATCTGTTGTTTGATGAGTGAGGGGTCCACACCGGGGTCCTCCAGCTCTTTCACAATATCTTGGGAGTCTCGGAGCGTGCTCAGTAGCGCCGCCACGTCGGCCCAGAACTTCCCGGCCAGGTCCAAGACATCGTTCAGCTTCCCCTCCCTCTCCTCGGCTCGCTGCCGGATCTCATCCCACAGGGAGCGCAGGCGCAGGAGGCGGGAACGAACGGCTGGAGGAGAGAGGGCAGAGGAGTCGGATTTTAAACAGGCTGGTAGAGAAAAGTTGGTGGGATCTCACTGGGTATACTGGGAAATACTTATTGGTCTTTCTTTATCAATGTAGTCTAGATTTCAAGAGGAGTGATAATAATGATTTCTTTGTTTGAATTTTGCCATCTAGTGTCCAGTCATGGTAAATTAAGTCTTTCATCAGTCCACTCCCACTATCGCTGCACAGTGAAGCCTTTCATTTCCATGAAGCGTGGAGGGCTGGAGGGTATCGCAGCACAAAGTCCTTCAGAGGGCAATATAACAAAGATGCATGTGTGTGTTTTGTCTCACCATGTGGTGGCGTTGGAAGAAGTATGCAGAAACTTCGCTGCTGAATCTGTTCCATTTTGAGATTTGACAGGGTCTGCCCACTGGCTTTGTGCCAGTGAAACAGTGACTTACTTTGGCCAGTTGATTGTTCAGTCAGTGAACTAGTTGGACTGGAGCCCAAAATAAGATTTTAATATTTTTCAGACAGATTACAGAAGCCTGTTATGTTTGCCTCTCTGTTCTGACCCACTCCAATTTCTGATGCCCTTTTTCTGACTACAAAAAATCTGTTGTGTTTGATTATGTAATGTTTTGTTCCATTTATAGCCACTGTTTTCCATTTTAGATGAAACAGTAACTATCATAGCCACACACTGAATGCCTACAACAAGAGTCTGCAGCACTGTTTAGTTATTTAGCTGTTTAGTTTGTAGCCATTTAGCCAAAACACATATATTAAGCCCAATGAATGTATTGCAAGATGGATAACAGTTTAAATGAGTCGCCCTCTTTAACTGCTGGCTACGTGCACTGCATCTCATCGTTGAATGGAACAAGTGCAACAAGGGTGAACTTTAAATGGATTAAAAAATGGATTATAAAAACTCTTAATTACAATAACAATGAGATTATTCATGTTTGTGTAAAGTCCTTCACCCTGATTAACACATGAACTGAGTGTCCTGTCTGTCATTTTGAATGTAATCTGGCTGTCATTCACTGTCAGACACATCTCAGCCACTCACCCTGAGCAGCAGGATCGTCGTGAGCGGCTCGTCCGATGAGCTCCTCTCCGCGGGCACAGAGGGCGGAGAAGCTTGGCAGCAGTTTGTCCAGCTCCAGCCCCTGGGCTCGGTGCTCCGCCAGCTGCTCCCTGATCTTCTCCACCTCCGCTGCCACCGAAGGAGGCTGTCGCAGCCGCTGGACCGCCCCCTCCAGGGTCTCCAACAGGGGGTCCATCTTGTCGTGAAACTGGGGACGGAAGGAGAGTTGGAAGAAAATATTATGAGGAGGAGGAGGAAGGCAGAGTGTGTTGAGGGGGCCGGGTTTGGGTTTTTGATAGCTGGGTGACATTTTGAAAGTGAGAAAATACTGAGATATTATGTGGGTGGTCAGCCATCTGCGGCACTTTGCATTAACTTTTAGGCTTTTTTATTATAAATGTCACTTCAGATTTCAACAGCGGATGTAGAACATCCTTAATATCTCAATATTGCACCTTCAGCATGTCATCCAGGTTGTGTAACTCTCACAAAGCTGGACTTGATCTACCACACAAGAGGGAGCTGCTAATCCACAAAGTTCAGTCCACTTTAAAGGACTCAGGAGACATTACGGACAAGAGAGCAAAGATGGGACGATTTCTAGTGAGTTGATGGGCTTTTTTTATGCATCTGAGGGAAATTTATTTGCTAGATCACTACATAACACAACAAATCACATCTAGCCACAGGGGAAAGATTTTTGTGATACAAAAGGACAGCTATGACTGGTTTCAAGGACCTAAATCAGGCCTAGTCTGAGACTAAAACATTCATTACTGGAAAGCATGTCTCAGTTTTAGACTAGACTTCATTTAAGTTTACAAACCTACACAAAAGGGAGATTTACCATCAGATTTAATTCAGTTTTATTGTCACTCAGGGTTGGCAGACACATGGTTTGGACAATTATGTAGATGATATAAAGATTAAGTGGAGATTTAACTGGAAATCTCAAGCACGGCAATTTCTAATCAGTAATAATCCAGACAACCTTTAATTCAATTCAATTCAGTTTTATTTATATAGCGCCATATCATAACAAAGTTATCTCAGGGCACTTTTTCGAATAGAGCAGGTCTAGACCGACTCTTTATACCTTTGTCTGGCGAGATTAGCACTCGATGATCGACTAGAAAAGATTAGTGCCTTAGTATTGATTCATATTTGATTAGTCGACCAAATCATGTGGTGTAAGCGCAGCCTGAGTGCCAGTTTGATGTTGTCAGTAAGTGGTCTTACCTCTACCAGCTGGGTGATTGCAGTGACGATGGAGAAAAATGATGGTGGGGGGGGGGGCAACACACACAGCACATCCACAGTGAACGAGGGGTGGGATGGAGGAGGGATGTGGACATGATGATGGAGATTATGGTTAAGTTAAAGGATGAAGGAGGAGAGACAAGGAGGTGGGTGGTTTAGGACGGAGTGAGGGATGAGGACAGTGTGGAAGTGCAGGTGGAGGAAGAGAGGGAGCGATACATGAATTGGTTTGATGGGGGCGGAGGGTGGAGAAACAATACAATGAGTTAAATCAGAGACATGCATTCAGTACAAGCTGACAGGCAATACTGACGGCGGCAGCACTCAGTCTGCCACACAGGTGATTCAATGATGTCTCATGAGATGAAGTGCAAAGAGAAAGTAAAATATCCATAAAGAAAACCTGCACTCCAAGAAGATGTATGTGTTGGCGCTTGCTAATAAGATATAAACTTTTTAAAAAGTAAAATATACAAAACACAAAGTAAAGGAATAAGTCCAGAGAACAGCAAATCAAACTAAAACTTAGCTTTCACTGAACTCATGACTTTGCATGATAAATCCTTATTACCATTTAGTTTGAGACAAACACGCACATTAACCTCATGCTGCTTAGTAATCACATCAGTCTGATTTGTCTGGGGCTGCAGACACTTTCTAACAAGCTATAAATTGACCTGCGCCAAACAGCATTTACAAATTACAGTTTACAAATTATGAGAGGCAAATGGGTGTGCAGTTTAACAAATTAGGTCAATCACTACACAAAATGTAATTTATGTTTACTGAACTGACCTTCTGGTACCCAAATAGACTAAACAATAAAACTTATTAGTCCCAGATATGCAGTTAAAACCCAAATCGAGCATTAAAGAGTTAGCAATTTGTCCTCTGTGTCGTACCTGTGAAGACTGGGACACTGCCTCGTCCAGGGTGGTTGCACGACCTTTGACCCCCTCTTTGATGGCCAGGTAGCGTCTCTCGGCCTCGGTGTAGCGCTGCGTCACCGTTGCCCCCTCCTGGAGGCTGAGCTCGGCCAGCTGGGGTCCGATCTTCAGCAGCTTGTCGATGTGGGGCTTGTGCTCTGCGATGGACTCCCTGAGGAGCTGGAGAGGGAGTGAAAGGATAGAGAAATTAAGAATGTGGAAAAAATGTACACATTTTAGTTGGTGACAATAATGAGAGGAAAGATTTTATATCCTCTCTAACCCTCATCTGGTCCTGTTGCAGTCGGAGAGCGTCTGTGTCGATGGCTGGCGGTGGCAGCTGGGTGATGAGGGTTTCAGTCTCTCCCAACCATGGCTCCAGTTCCTCGTAGGTCTCCCAGAACCGAGCGACCAAAACCTGGGCCTGCTCCAGGGCTGAGAACCGCTCACTATGGCTCTGGCTCACTGCATCATAACGAGCACTGAGAGAATCTGTCTTCACCTGAAGAAGAGGAAAGATGAAGATAGTAGTGTTAGGATCCTGTTGCTGCACTTTCCACAGATGACAGATGTCAGTTAAGCATAGTGTCCCTCACTTTCTATTCTCCTCACTCAATCCATCTTTACAGTTTACCAATGTAACAAACTTAAATTTCTCATGTTCAGTCTCTTCCTCTTATTTCTCCATCTCCACTTATCCATCAGTGACTCACTATCAGTGCGTCCTTCTGGGTGTCGCTGCAGGTTTCCAGGATGTCGTCTCTGGTGCTGAGGAGCTGATCCACAGTGTCTTTGTGTCGGATGATGTCGATGTTGAAGGCTCTCTGCACTTGCAGCTGGGCCACCGTCACGTCGGGCTCCAGGCTCAGGGGCCCCAGAGATGCCAATTTACGCTCTGTCTCCCCGACCCAAGCCAGCTCTGCATCCACTGCCTCCTCATACTGAAAGGAGGAGTTAGTGTTTAGCAGGTTTAAGTGCTCACAGTAAAATAGACAAATCTAATTTTAAAAAGATAACCAGCTCAACATTCAGGTTAAACTGCTTGTAGTACCTGTTGTGACCTCTGGATGGCGGCTTGTACCAGCTGCACCCTCTGAGTGATGGTTTCATCAGCCTGGCGATATCGCTGGTTGGCATCAGCGACTAGACGGTCCAGGCCCTCGCGGGCTCGCCACGGCACCAGATCCAGCAGGGCGCTGCCCACCTCGTTCACCGTATCCAACACCAGACGCTTCTCTGCCGACACTTTCTTCAGCTCCTGCAAAAGAGAAAGTCAAGGATTAGTTTTACAAAGCAAAAGCTGCAATCAGATGGAAAACTTTTGGTTAAATACAGACTATTAAAATACAATCGCTTATACAAATGTAAAGCTGAAATTAACTTGACTACATTTTTTTTTTACCACGTTTGGTAAACTGAAAGCATATCAAGTAGTAAAACCTGAAAATGTCATTGTAGAGTGAAAAAACTGGATGGCAGCAACAAATTAAATGGCTTAAATAGCTTTTAATTGTTATTCCAAGAAATCAATGTTACTATGGTAACGCAACTGTGGGTGCGTTGATATAGGAACGGCTGTACAGACAGGAGCTGTCATCAAATTAGTTGATGTACCATTTTTTTTACTTTTATGTGAAACATCATCTTTAAAAATAACCTTTTAAAATCTGTAAAATGTGGATGATTAAGTCTGTAAAGTTTTATCAACTTAACATTGTGGTTACATACTGTCACTCAAGTGCCCCATAAATCATTTAGTAAAGCCCCCCCCCCAAAACATGAAATGTGGCGTGTACAAGAGAACAGATGCAACTTGTAACCACATGACTCACAGTCAGAATTAATAATATCACAGGAAGCAATGAGTGTTATGTGAAATAGTGAAAGATACACACCATCACATCTAAATACTGTAACTTGACTGTTGTCATTGAACTGCCTGCAAAAACCTGAATTTTAATGGGGACACAAATGTGTTGTTGCTGGATCAGTATCTTAGTTTTAGTGATTGTTTCTAACTTAAATGTTTTTACAGTGTCCTTTATAGAAAAAAAAAATCAATTTTCTCCAAAAGCATTGCAAAAATAAATAATTATGAATAAATAGGTAACACAGCCATAATTGCAACCATCGCTCTCATACTCCACGCACCTTCTGTCTGTACTGGTAGGCGGGTGTGGCGTCGGGCTCCACATTGTTGAGCTCCGCCTCCATGCCGTCCAGCCACTGGTTGAGGTCGTCGTGGGCGCTGGCGAATCGCGTGGCCAGCTGCAGAGCCTGCTCCAGGGTGCGGAGGGCCTTGCTGCTGCCGGCCGTCATCTCAGCGTAGCGAGACTTGATGCCGTCCAGCTTCTCCTGGATCAGGAGAACTTCCTCGCCTGCAGGAGGACAAACAGGTCAGGTCATGGACTGATGCTTTCATAAACTTATCAGCGTGATTGGTCAGGATCCAACAGCGAACCGTGTGCGATAAGAGTGTATAGATAAAGACCTACTTCTTAAATGGTTATTTTCATATGTTTACAGTGACCTACTGAAACACAAGTTAAATTTCTTATATGTGCAAACTTGCATATCAAATTTTTTGACGTTTTGAGATCTCATAAAATTCACCATTACAAACATGTTCTGTAAAATCTCACAGTCTCACTCTCGGGTTGACAGTTCCACATACCTCGCATGGACATCTAACCATCTAAATATGAGAGTACGTGGAGACACAAAACATCAAAGATGAAGAAGAGCAGGAATCTGAGATTACCTGTGGTCTGTTTGAGTAAGGCTTGTCCATTCTTGATGGCCTGGTCCACTGTCTTCTTCCTGCTCAAAATCTCTTCATTTAGCGACTGAGGGGGAGAAAGACAGTGAAAGTTAACCTCTAGTAGATAAAAGAAATTCTTCATTTGGCTCAGAGAACAAAATCCAAAACAAACAAAAGTACAGTGTGCAGCCTTTATTCAACTGTTCAAAAAAATAATTTAAGTAACAAAACTACACCAGTGTGTTTGTTCTTCATATCTGTTCTTACTAGTGATGCTAATGCTAATATAACAGTGGTACCGAAGAATTCTCTCATGGTCCACTGTGTATCAAGTCGCACAATGTGTGATTTACCTATATTTCATATACAGATACTCTGCTGTATAAAATGTCATACATGGATGTTTTAGTAATGTGTATGTGTGTATATATATATATATAAAGAGTATTTACTTGATTAAAAATATGTTATTACAATTCTACATGTATACTGTAGCCCTTTCCCTAATAAATTTACTAACTACTGTTCTCATGTTTTGGAAAGAATAACTAAGTTGGCCTTCACTGTGTTCATGAAGTCGTACCAGAGTGTGTTTGTGCTGCTCGGCCAGCAGCTGAGACTGGTAGCTCTGGACGGAGACCTGAGTCAGCCTCTGAGCCACCTCTGCCAGCCAGTTCAGCACCTCTACCTCCTCCTCCCCAAACAGCTGAGCATTAGCCAGCGCCTGCTCCAGCAGGCCCGCCCGCCTCGTGCACCAATCAGCAAGTTCCGAGTGACCTGACCTCACCGCCCCCACCCGCTCGCTTAACCAATCACGATCAGCCTGGCAGCTGAGCGGGGTCAGCGATTGGCTGAGGGACTCGAGGTGGTCAACCTCGGCTTCACGTGAGAACACGTCCTCTTGGTGTGCCTGGGAGATGTGTGTGTGTGTGTGTGTGTGTGTGTGTGTGTGTGTGTGTGTGTGTGTGTGTGTGTGTGTTTGAGGGGAACGTGAAGGGAAGTGAGAACATGAGAACAGAAAAACAACAGAAAAACAGATGGATAAAAACTCAAAATATGAGCATGAAAATGACAAATCATAGACTGACAGGAAATCATAAACATCAATAAATGAATGAATGAGTAGAATAACTTAAAAAGAACTTAAAACATTTGAAAACTGAAATGAAACTCAACTTAGCGTGAGTAAATAAATGGACTTGTAAAATGGTATGTTTGGGTTGTAATTGATTGGATTTTATGCCTCGTGCTGAGTTACGCTGAGATAAAGTGTGGAGGGAATGTTATCAAGACTGCTGACTGCATGTGTTACTTGTCAGTTCAAATAGGGATGGCAAAACTGGAAAACCAACAATATTATTCAGCCAGTCAACCCTTATTTATACTGGAGAGATCATTGAGGGGTGACCCTATTATAGTATTTTCTGTATGATAATGAACAATGTTCCATGTTTAGCCTTTACTTTGTCAAGCATGTCAACAATTAAGAGCACCTTCCAATAAATTCAACCTTCTTCTTCCTAGTTTTAAAATACTCAAGCAGGCAGGGATTCTCCTGCTCATTGACGCAAATAATAAGCAACCCTTGTGACCTTTTCATGAGTCTCTGTAACAATAGGGCCAAACGGTACCTTGTGCTTGATGATCTGCTGGGTGATCTTGGCCGTCTGGGTTCCCATGGGCTCGGTGGAGCTCAGGCGTCTCTCTGTGGCACTCAGCCATTCTCCCAGGGGCTCCAGGGCTTCGTGGAACTGAAGAGCCAAAACCTGCAGCTCCTCCAACTGCCTCTGCCTGAGGGACGGGAGGGACGGGAGGGGGTGGGGGGGTGACAAAGATGGAGATGAGGAGAAGAGCTTTTATTGCTATTTTATTGCTTTCACTGATTTTATTTCTTGGAAAGCTTTATTGCTCAACTTGGACCTGATTTTATGTCATACAGCTGTCATCTTTTTTATAAACACAGTTTATTAAATGTTCATGAAATTTTTATGATTTATTATTACATTTTAAAAAATGTCATAAACAAATAACATTTATTATTGAAGTGTGTTTGAGACAGACAGAGAGAGGGAGGTATTGCAGTGGTGAGAAAACACGTCTGTCTTTGTGTGTGTTAACCGATGCTTCGATGTAGACTCACAGTATTTCTGTTCAAATTGTTAGTGTTCATACTAGACAGTGTAATAAATTCCAGAGACATGACGTTTTTATATCATGCCTTGCAGCAAGTTGTCAGGTATGAATGTTTTGTAAACATTATATGTTATGACATTACTTAACATGAGCAGACGAGATCTGAGATATCAAACCTCTTCACTGCACTTTGCGAGTGTGTCCTGCATGTGTGCCCATTCCCCCCCCCAAAAATCATTACTTTCCCTAGTGAACAGAATTACTTGTAGACCACAGAAACCAATAGTAATGATACTATTCTTTCTTTAAGTACAGTGGTGCTCAACTGAGCCACACAGAGATGAAACGGGAAAACAGGAAATAACCACAAGATAATATGCTGTTGAGGAACACCACCAATTACTTTCCCAAACCACATATTTACATCAAGACAAATCTGTAACTTTTTGCCTTCTGTGATATTATCTGTGTTGTGCTTTTCAAAGGATATTTTGAAGTGTCAACAATCATCGAGTGATACAGTACTCTAAATCCAAGAAAGTCAGGAGCACCCACAAGTGCCAGGATGACCAAAAGAGAGCAATATGAGTAAGTATTAATTGCTACTATACAGCGAAATTCCCTTTTCTTTTCTCATTCCACGGGCAAGTCAGAGATCCAGTCAGAGACCGTCAGCAGGGCGGATGGTTGGTTGACACACCAGAGCTTATACCCACATTCTCTCCACCCTGTGCTGTAGAGGAGACTTACCTGGCACCGGCCTTGTCCAGCAGGTCAGTCCATCTCTCCGCCAGACTCTGGAGCTGGGTCTGAATCTTCTCTCGGTCTTGAGTGTCCGCCGTGGCTGCGATTCTTTCTCCCTCAGCGCGGATCATTTCCACTGTCGGCCGGCGGTCATCTAACAACCTCTGGAGCAGCTGGATGAAGAAAAATGCACACAGTTATTGGTACAAATCATTTCTAAGAGGGAACTCTTTACAGCAGCTCATCAATTATTAGCTCTTTAATACTCTTATCAATGTGTCATCAAAGGAGGTTAGCTGATATCTTTAAACAAATTATTTAACATATGAATTATTAAACATTTAATAATGGTAGGTGACACTTTTTAAAAGGCAGATACAGAACAAACTTTTCGTTCACTTTAGAGATCTAACAGTTTTAAAGTCAGAAAACAACAAACATGAAGGTACTTCCTTCCTGCTTAGATCGCAGCCTCTTTGTCTGATCCTCAACAGTTTACTCTCTCTCTTTTTTTAGCCAAACAGTGACAATACTCTTCGTCACAGATGTAAACACATGTGACTGATCGCTGGCTGAGACTGCTGCACTCTTATGTGCACAAACACAGGAAGTGTATGTTGGATAAACAGGGAAAAGTGTGTGTGTGTCTGAAAACAATACAAATCCACCATGCATGTGTGTGTGTCTGTTTTTATGCCAGTCTGACTGGCAGACGGTCAACTGGGGCTGCTTGGATGCCAGGCAGACGGATCATTGACTGTGTGTTTGTGTGTGTGCTTGTCATTCAAATATCTATTGTTTGTGGTTGAAGGACACTGAGGACATCTGAATATCAATAATGTCTCAATTCAACCTGTCTGATAAATAGAATAGAACTGTTTTTCCACAATAATGTTTAAAAAAAAAAACATATTCGAAAACAATTGTGAAAATTCAAATCCACTTTGATTTACAGACAGAAAGAAGAGGAGGATGTGGGTGGTACTAGCTAAGAGCTCAGACAACTGTGCTTGATGATCACCACTTCAATTCCCTTACAAAATGGAAAATCTGAGCAGACTGAATGAAAAACACTTCTCATCAAAATGTACCCTTGATGACCTAAAGAAAGACTTTAAGTGTTACATCTCTCAGTTCTGTTTTGCTACTGTTTCTTATCACTTGCGTTATTACATGTGAAAGAGGATTTTATTTTGCGCCCTTTCATCCTTCTCATACCTTTTGTTCTTGGATCTGGGCCTTGACCACGCGGTACTCGGCAGATGGAGGCTTCTGATTGGCCACGAGCTCCTCTGTGTCGCTCAGCCAGCTTAGCAGGGGCTCCAGAGCGTCCTGGAATTTCCCACAATGCAACAGGGCCTCCTGGAGCTGGGCGATCCGCTCTGCCACCTGAGGACAGGACAGACGGTTGTGAGTTGAGAAGCGAAGTCGATATAATATACTGTACATATAAGTCTATATAAGTAAAAAAAGTACATGTCAGAGGGTCATACATGAACATGAACACACACACACACACACACACACACACACACACACACCTCTACCTGCTCCTGATTATGGTTGTAAATTAAGACTGAAAGCTTGAAACTGAAACAATGCCTCTGTTCTTTTTCACAGAGTCGTACCCGCTTGTTGAATGAGTTCCATCGGAGGTTGGTGGTCTCCAGGTCGTGCTCCAGTGCCTGGGTGTCGGTGTGTTTGGCGGCGCTCTGGATCAGGCCCTGACCCACTGCGTTGACGTGCTGCAGCTTCGGTTGAATGCTGTCCACCTGCTCTCTCTCCACGGCCTGGAAGAGGAAGCGAGAAAAGAGTTATCTTTAATTGATTTATTGACACGTCATAAATGAACGAATGAAAGAAGGTAAAAAGGCATGAAAACACAAAAGCGAGAAAAGAAACCCTTAGTTTAAACAGTTTATTTGAAAGTCAGCAGTCAAAAATACACTGCACATTCAATCTGCGTGACAACAAACGGAAGTGGACTTTACTACATTATGTATATATAGAAGCGACTGGATGTTAGGAGATGAAAGACAGACAGAGGGATGTGCAGCGATAAGGGAGGAGTGGGAGACAGGAAGGGGACAGGAGAAATTAGGGTGGAGAGAGGAGGAAAATAGAGGAAGGGGAGAGGGGGATTACGGGGATTAGAGGGTTAGACGAGTAAGGGGCTGACTGGAAAAGGCTGAGTCGGCAAGACACACACACACACACACACACACACACACACACTGTAGAGTACACTAACATACTTGCATGGGTGCACACAACCTTCACTTAATCACACACCCAGATTCACACACACACACACACACACACACACACACACACACACACACACACACACACACACACAGACCTACACTAACACACACATTTATAGCAAACACACGCACAACTTCGCCTGTCTGGCCGCATTACTCACACACACACGTCACAGTGGAGGGCCGGAGCCATCTTGTGATGACAATAGAGGCAGCCACCCGACACTAAAGACAACCAGACTTGACTTCCCTGGCCGAAAAAGACTGAGCAACAGCCAATACAGCTCCTCCGTCATAGTAAATCTGTGCCACTACTGTATCCAAACATGTTTTCAATGTTTGGGCCAGGATCCCATTTGGGTCTCTGGGGAGACTGGTCCCAAGCAATTAAGAGTATTAGATTTAATTGTATTTCCACTCTATTTACAGACGCAGAAATTAATCTGCAGTCATTTATCATACAAAAAATGCCACACATCCACTGGTTATAGCTTCACACATGTAAATTTTGCTGCTTTTCTCTATTTTATACCATTATAAATTGAATATAATTGTGTTTTGAAATTGTGGTTGGACAAAAAAAAGCAGTTTCATGACATTACTTAAGGTGATAGACTAAAAAAATGTAGTGATCCATTAAGGAATGAATCGATAATGAAAATAATCATTAGCTGCAGCCCTAAAACAATACAAGGCAACACTAAATTGAATTCAAAAGCCCCACCATGCCCCATTACAAAACTGTATCACTTCTCTATGACTTCTCATAATTTCGATTTTTCATTTCATAATCTGGAGCACATCCCTGACCTATAAATTCAGTTCCTTGTTCCTGTCTGGTTTGTTAATGTTGTTTTTCGAAAGGGGTAAACAGTCTGGTTTCCCCTACAGTTAGTCTTACTGTGGAGAAAAACCACCCAAAACCAAAAGCTAATGCAATGAATGTGACAAAAAAAAAACATTCTGCTAAATTCCTGCAAACCAAACTGCTACATCCAATAATTTGCCAAATCCACAAAACAACTTTCACAATTTCACGGTATTCTACCAATTCCCTGACCAGTGGGAACACTGTAAACCACCACCGACGATAATTATTTTCATTTGGTCGTCTCTGGGACAAAATCCCGTCACATGGCAGTATGGCGGGGGGGGGGGGTCGCTGTCAGAAGTCCCAACATTCAGAACAGGCCCACAGAGGGAGAATTAAGCCTGGTGGTTTATAATGCTGTGGCAGCCAAACCCCAATGGCCACACAAAGAGACAGACAGACAAACACACACACACACACACACACACACACACGCATACACACCAAATTTTGGTAAATCCAGTGCCTGGGGAAAATAGCTGGTGTGACAATACTGAAGGGGGTGCAGTTAAAGTGAGGGAGAGAGAAAATGTAGGTTTGGGTTTCAGTGAAATACCACTATGGTCTGGAAGAAGACAGCAAAAAGGCTACAACAGTCGTGGGTGTCCAACACTCAAATAAAAACAAACCACTGCACACTAACGGACCTAATACAACTGAAATGAAAACATCTGAAAAAGAAATGGTTCTTCCCCCATTTTCACCATAAAATCTAAAAGATGTATTTGTGACGAAATCTGCTTTCATCTTCCATCAAATCACATCTATGACCTCCATTAAACAGACTAGCAGTGGATCTGAAAGGGGACTTGTATTGGAGCGTCCACACATTCCAGCAAGTTAAACTTAATCCTTGTTCATTTTCACCACAAAAATAAAGCAAAACAGTAGTGTAATCAAAATATGCATGAGTAAAAATGTGGATATCTTAGAATATTAGTACATGTTTGAGGTTATATTTAAGTACAGAATGTGAAATGTGAGTTTCCACCGATTTTTCTACCAAAGTGATGATTCTTAAATCCCAAATCTCAGAGCCTTTCACTCATCACTATTCAGAACATATTGACCTGGGTTTAAAAGCTTCCAAAGCCTTACATTTGGATTTATGATGTGCTGAGGATGTTTACAGCCCTGCAGACATAATACTGAGTTGGTCTCTAGATCGGCTGGAAGTGGCTGAGCTGGAATGTGTTTCTGAGTCTCTGCAGTGGGTCATAATCAAAGGGTTTACAGGTTTCTGCTCATCTGGTTTAAATATGGCATCAAACTACAGGTTCTACAGGCCAAGGCTTTGTGTCTATGTGTGTGTGTGCATATAGTTCCTAATCTGTGCATGTGTTTGTGAGAGTGTGTGTATGAATCTACGTGTGTAATTATGTGTGTGAAAAGAAATGATTAAGTGTTCTACAGGTATGAATCTCTGTGCACGATTAAATATGAATGAGCAGTTTGTGTGTGTGTGTGTGTGTGTGTGTTCCTGTCTACTTTGGACGCAGCTGTGTTGTGGTGATGGGCGTCATAGCTGCTTGGAACAGGAAGTCTGTCGGCCAGAACAACAATGACTGTAGCCATGACCCGCTCCACCCTTCGCCTTATCCTGGGGTGGGTGTGTGTGTGTGTGTGTGTGTGTGTGTGTGTGTGTGTGTGTGTGTGTGTGTGTGTGTGTGTGTGTGTGTGTGTGTGTGTGTGTGTGTGTATCAGAGATAGAGGGGGACAGAAAAGGAAAAAACAGGGAAAGTACACCCATTCATCATCTAAACATACACTGGGGTGTATATATAAAGGTGTTATAGGTTGTGTGCGCTTACATTTCTGTCCGCTCTCCCTCCTCCTCGTCTTCTTCTGTCGCTCTCTTTGTGTTTTCTGTTTTTTCTCTTTCTGTCTCTATTTCAGCCGCCCTCGCTGCTCTTTCTCTCCCTTGCCAGCTCAGAGTGGTTGACTCCACTAAACCAGAGCTCTGGAAAATGTCCCACATACTTGTCATTCTTCCCTAGCTCAGCCAGCACGCAGCAACACATGCACACACTCTTAACTGAGCTAACTGAACAATCACCACCATACTTGTCATCCCTCTCTCTCCTCCTCTCCTTCCTCCCATCATGTCATCACTCATCTTTCTACCTCTTCTCTTCCCTTTTGCTCCCATTACCACAGCGGCCTCCTCCTTTCTCCCATCCTCCCCTTCTTCGTCCCACTCTATCTCTCCATCTGGACCGCACTGGCTTTCTCACTTGAGCCGCAGTTCAGTGTGGACGGGCGATAAAAACAGAAATGTTTGCTTAAGGCAGAGATGCAGAAAAGAGGAAAAACGTCCAACCCATCACACATGTGGTTGGACTAGAGGGTAACATCTAACTTTAAAGTAGAGCTGCAACGATTAATCAATTAGTCGATCGAAGTTTTTCTTCATAACATTAAATATTCATGACTAAATAAGTAACAGTTTAACAACTCAAAAACTAATCTGCATCATCAGCACTGTGCGGGTGTGGATCAGATTTTGATTCAAATGTTGCTAAATTCTGATTGGTGCTCAGAAGTATGTGACATCACCCTTTCCCAACTGAACCACGTCCACAAACAAAACAAACAGAAATCATGTTGAATGACCAAATCTTTCTAACAAATTTTGTGTTCATGTAGGACCCCATCACTAACAGTTTTCTCAGTTAGCAAATCAGGTCAAATAGTGTGCACATGCCTGTGATGCTTCATACATCAATCAAACTTATGATCCTAAATGACCTCATAAATAATCTCATTGGGCTTAAATCTCAAGAATGAAACAATAGTGAAACTGAACCTCTAATTTAACCTCACTTTGGGAGTCAATGTTACATTTGAATCTGTGAGCTGACTGTGTGAGTGTATGTCTACTGTACATGAACATATGTGTGCATGCTCTACACTTAGCTGTCATCTGTCAAGCTAATGGGAGAGGAATAGCTGTGTTGATGGCGCACGTCCAAAACATCACTCAAGGACAATCAATTTCTTAATGGGGACAAATGAGGAACATGTAGCTCCGAATATAAACGCGGAGAATTACTAATGACGGCACATAGAAACATGACAGCTTTCCATTAACTGCTAATGTCACTGCTGCAAAAATATACAAGAAAATATAAGAAAAAATCAAATATGCTGAGGAAATTGAGAGCATGCAGGATGCTTCCCAGCTACACAGAGTTTTCCAACTTGTTATCAAGGCTTTAAAGTTGTTCCTTTCATCTTTCTTTCCCTTCATAACTGATTTTCACAACTACGTGATCTGTCTACTTCATGAAAAGAGCTAGCAGTCATATCTCGTGTGCATATTTGAAAGTGTTGCCTCTAAATATACAGTTGGACAGAAGTGACGATGAAAAAAAACTACAACTGGTATGTGATTAAAAACAGACGAGCAGAAAACGGTTCTATTAAAACTGAATGGGAATGAATGAATGAGTATATGAGCAATAAATAGAAAACCAGAGGGAAACAAAGAACAGCCTGAATATTCTGTACCATAGGTAAAGTGTTTCTCCTGAAAGCAATATGGCAGCCAGTAACAGCACTGCTATCGCTTGCTTTTCCTTCACCCCCACACCTCCTCCTTGACCCCTCTCCCTCTGTTCCTGCCTCTGTCCTCATCTCTCACTCTCTTCCTGGCTTTCAACCCTCATCCTTCCTCACTCCCTCCTTTCTCTTTTAATGGAACGAGGAAAGAGCGGAGGAAGGAAAGGTAGAAATCTGTTTCCAAACTAACCTCGGTGGGGGAAAACGGTTTTGCCGGAAAGGATTTGCTGACCACTCTCTGACACGGGGATAAGGGGGTTAATGGGTTAATAAATCCCATTTGAATCCAGTGTCCTTATTTGAAGATCAACAAACAGATACAAATCACATGCAAATGTGGACTGCATTCAAAGCATGTCGACCCAAATCTAACTATCTTCTTTTTCTTCCCCTTTATTGTCCCAGCAGCAATTCTTTCTCTTTTAGGGATGCAATTTTTTCATCCATGCTATCCCTGTGTTGCTAATCAGCTCTCTGTGAGACAGACAAAGAGAGAGTAATACAATTTATTTTTTTTTTTTTTTTGGATTTGAGGTTTCTTGGAAACATGTTCATATCTAACAGGAGACCACTGCTACTCAACCATCTGTAAGAGCGTTGTTGTTGTGCTGATATCACTGTGAGAGAGGGGGAGTGATGTAGAGGCAGGCACAGAGACAAAAATATGTAAAATCACTGAAAAACGCTGGGAGAAAAAAAAGTGGGAGATCAATGTGTTCCTGCTTTTGCTTTCATGCTTTTCTGTGTTCCTGAACAGGCCCCCCCCCCCCTCCGTCTTTTGCAGGTTTATCCCGGAGGCGGTTGTTCAGAACTAGAATTATCACATCAATCAAAACACAAATGTATGAGCCGCAGACCTGAAGCCACCTGGTTCTCTCTTGCCCATTTGTTTCTGTCTCTGCTTCGACATCTGTCTTTCAATGCCTCATCTCTTTCTGGCCCATTTGTTCCTACTATTCCATCTTGTATTGAAAATTATTTGGAACAAAAATGGGGTATGTGCAGATTTTAGAAACCCACAGTTACAGCAGGTCTATTTTTTAACTGTGTCAGAGTTGATTTCAAAACTAATTTCAAAACCAATAATAAGACATAAAACTGGCAGAGGAAGTCTGCTTCCAGTAAAACATAGGTTATGAAGTCCAAATCTGTTTGGACTGCATACAAACCCTGTTCTGTGCTCATCCATGTGGACATGAAGCTTAAAAACCTGTCACTGCACGGCAAAAATAAGCCTTCTAATGTATGTGATGTGTGCTGAAATTTGATATGACTTAAATCAAGATAATTTAAGAAAATGTAAGGACTTTAGAGGACCCTTTAAAGCTTGAATCTGCAAACAGCAACAACAAATGCTAATGGCTTATGAAGGAAACATGCAATTTCAGAACTGCCTGCCTCTAAATCTGTGTATAAGCTGCCATCGGTCAGTCTGTCTGTACTGTGCGTTCCCTCGTCCCAATTCATCAAACAGCATGCAAAGCTAGTCCATCTGTCTGTCTGCTTGTGGGGCACACCGTACATACAATGTGCCTTAAAATTAGCTCCATATTAATCCAAAGACCTTCTGCTTGTGTCTGCCTGCCAGCGTAGCTCTCTTATCATTGTACCAAAGCCCCATGTAGCGCTAAAAGGTGCCCCCCCGTGCAAACAATAGCTTCCTCCACCCAACCTCCCTGTCGCCTGTCATAACTCTTTTTGTGGCTGCGTCTTTGTCTTTCTAAACTCAGTCTGTCTATCTGTCCTCCCCAAGTCTTCACACCATTCCTTTTCAATTAATTTCTATCAGCAACTTAACGTGAAAATTGCCTGGTGTTTGTTTTAGTGTACATTTTGGTTTTGGCATTGGAGCAGAATATTGAAGTGGGGTGGGAGATACAAAGACAGAAGAACAGAGGGCAGAAAAGAAAAAATTAGTGCAGTGGAGAAAATGAAAGATGGAATAAAATGGGAGACAGGTCGGTGCACAACAGACTGAAACAAAACAGAGAGCAAAAGACAGGAGCGTTGACGGGTAACAGAGTCCAGCCCACAGATCCAGTGTTAGCCATGGCACATTCTTATCTGATATCTAAGTTTATACTCCCCAGACAACTTCACACACTGTTTGTGTAGCCATGTTGGCAGAGGCAGCTCCACACAGAGAACCACAGTATTTTACCTCTCACCTCCTTATCTCAGCAACAAAGCCATCCAAGTATGGAGGAGGAGGAGAGGCAGGTTTGGGGAGGGAGAGAATGAGAGTCAGTTGAGGAGAGGGAGCAGGGCCAAATAAAGGGGATTTCATAACACGGCAAAAGTGCATGTGTCACCTTTCAGAAATGTGAACAAAAACTGGAGAGTAATTTCCAAATTGTCATCCATCACTCATTACAAAAATAAAAAAATAAATAAAAGGACACAGTGTTTCTGTGGTAGTGCGGTATTACTGATATGCATACCAAGCATACCAAACAGTGATTTTTACATCATTTTCTTAGAGAAAGTGTTGGATTATTAAATGCTAGTTGTCTCCTTTTGGGACAAAACTTTTAATTGGACCCAAGTATCGTGTCTAGAAATAGCCTCAGTGCAACGGAAGCAACTTTGTAGCCTTTGAGCAAAAGTTCACTCTTCTGTGTGCTAAAAGACTTCAAAGTTTCTTCTGCGTCTGACCTGGGAAATAGAAATCTAACTAGTAGCTGGTATTAAAAAATGCTGCAAAATCAAAACCAATCACAGTGTCTCCAAAGTATATAAAGTATGCACAGTAAGTAAACTTTTGAAGTATACAGGTCACTCAAAATGCCCCATTTTTGTTGTTTTCCTTCAAAATGTTCCTCTTTCTGACTTTGAAATGCTTTCCCCCCCTAATCAAGCCTGATGTTGTTACAGATCATATGCACTACAGCCCTCTGAACAGCTGTAATACTCCTCTGTTAGATCTGAAGCTGAGTGGACTCGACATCTGATCACATTAAACTGAAGCCAGAGAGGCTGTGACTGCAGATGGACCAAATGGTGGATGTGGACTGATAACACACAAACACACAAAAATCACTTACACACCCAAACAAACAGACACACACACATTCTCACAAACAAACATATGGTCAAATGTACTCATAATCCCACACAGACAGGGTAGAGTAAATGAGTTGTGACTGACCGGTCAGAGCAGGCAACTTGTGCCTGTTGGAAACTATAATGTAATAAAAGAGGACTAGCAGTTTGCATCATCAGGATGGGATCAGGCTCATCAGTTGCCACCCAAATCACACACTGCTTGTTCACAATATGCACTGATGAGAAATAATTAAGTTTCTCTACTAAACTATATTTGTCACAAAATAGTTTGTAGTCTTTTATAGTTTGTAGTTTAGACTTAAATTTGATGACGAGACATTTATCAAAAGATCATTTGGTTAGATTTTGGTAGTGAAATGCACATGGAATATCCAAGATCAGACAATGATTTTAGAGGGAAAAAAAAGGAACATTTCTGTCAACTTCCATAATAATGGGTAGACTGCAAAAACTAGCAAGATTCAGAGTTCGTCTGTAACAAAAACAGGGCTCAGATCAGGCAAATCTGGGCCAGACAGCGAGTCATAGCAGAGCTCCTAAAAAATACGACAGCCTGTCAAACACACTGTCACATTGAGATACACTCTACATATACACACACCTTTACATGCAGCCCACACAGTTGAACAGTAACACAGAGGTAGATGGGAGAGGAGTGACACTACTACACAAAGAAAACAAGTCGAAGACTGAATGCAGATGAATGCAGAGAGACTAGTCCGACACAGTCACACTGACAGCCCTGTGTGTCACTTCCATGCCAAGCTAATCTTGCAGCATTTATAGGATATCCATTTCAGATCCATGTCTGTACACAGCAGTAACACTGTGTATACTGTGACACTGATTACATTCTCAGTAACAAAATCAACCCAAACAGTGAAAGTCATCCAGAAGTCTCGCTCCATCTACAAACACACGGCCTCCTCAAACACAGACCTTTCTCACAAATTATTTAAACAAGATGGAAAACGTTGGCTTGTATCACATCAAGTACTTACACAGCTGGGATACGCCCAGCATGACTTTGTATGGAAACATAGCATTCTGTACTCTATATACAGACAGTGTAAACACAACAATAGCGTGCCCTTGAGATAAATGTTGTAAACTCTGCACTTGAGATCAACATTATAAGTAGGCCGCAGGCACACTGCTCTTTTAACCTCACACAAATAAACATGTGATCAATCTCAAATATGTGCATACACTGCAGATTAGCACTGACCCCCACCCAAACCTACACCATATTCACACACACACTGAGCGACCCTGAGGGTAGTTTCCCATGAGTAGCAAACCCCCCTTCTGAGCATCATATTGCAATCATTTAAAGCCCCACTACTCAAACACAACTAGCTAATTATGGCGTCTACATAACTTCACCCCCGCCCCACATACATTTTCCATGCTATGTCTACATCAGTTATACTGAACGCTCAGATACCTGACCCAATTCTTTTCCCATGCTATACCTCTGTGTCTCCACATGTCCACATCGAATGCATTCATTGCTAAAAACAGATTTTTGCTCAGCTTTTACTCCGCACCTAAATAGGCTAAATAGACAAATAAACCTGTGGTTCAATTTAATTCATTCTCTCTACTTGGCACTGTATTTATGGACACTGCATTCTAGTGTTATATCTGTTCCAAATCACTCTGGATTAGTGCTTCTACTAAAGGCCAAATATAAATATAAAAATGATAAGTAAACCACCTCCCAGATGTAAGCTCCTCCTTTTATGCCTTTTCCCATGTTACAATATGACTGCACTATTCAATTCATTGTTTAACTCAATTCACTCAATTGTGTTATCACAATATACCAACCGCACAATGGTCTAGACTAAATACAACAACTCACTGCACCAATATGAAGTTCTTTATAAAGTCTTTTATAAAAATAATTTATATTAATGATCAAAATTTTAAATGAGAGCATACCTCTGCCTCTATGTCAGTGTCGGAACTTGGTAATATAGATGTCGATTGATTCTCTGCTTTAGAGCTCCTTCCTGACTCTAAGAGAGGGTCTGTGTGACAAGCTGTGGCTCCTGTCTGGGGCCCGCCTTCCTCGGGCCTACAGGCCTGTGTCTGGCTTGTCTCTGTTTGTGTAAATAGGCTCTGTAGCAGGCCTGGCTCAAGTTGGTCCCAGGCCTGGTCTGTGGACATTAGTGGAGGAAAGTCCAGGGCAGAGCCGTCTGACTCCCAGTCACTGTCCCCTGTCATAGATCCTAGGACAAACTCTACCCCATCCATCCCAGACTGGGTCCCTTCAGAGTATGAGTCCAAGTCCAGCTCCTGAGTATCCTCACAGGCTGAGCAGACATCTGAGGGTCCAGGTTGTGGCCGTTCAGGTGCTGCCATGTAAACAAAGCTGTCAGGGGAAAGGAAGGCTCCATCCTCCTCTGGGTCTGGGCAGCAGGGAGGTTTGGGGACAGGACTTGGGGGAATAGAGCCCTCAAGTGGAGATGAGGGACAGTCATTGGTGTACTGGGGAGGCGCAGACACAGCTAGGTAAACAAAACTATCTGATATCACAAATGCCTCTAAGTCTTTAGTATCCAACCCAGCACCACCATCCGATTTAGAAGGTGACTGAGGTAAAGAGGAAGGGGGTGCTGAGTCTGTTTGTTGAGTGTGTACAAGAGTAACATAGCCGGATTTTGGGGTGCTAGCTGTCACTTCTGTTGTAGTTTCCAAATCTGGGTCTTGTCCAGGCATTTCCAGTCCTGAGACTACATCTGTGGGGACAACAAAAGTCTCTAACACAAAGCATGTCCCTTCTGTGTCACAAGCTATTGCCACAGCAGGCTTGCTAACCTCTGAGGGGACTGGATCTTCTTGACAGGAAGTTTGAACGTCAATATCCGGTGTACATTCATTGTCGATTTCTTTTTCAACCGCGTGCAGAGGCTCAAGGGAGTGATCCATGAGAACTCCCTCGCTACTGTCCAAACTTGGCTCAGATTGGTCATACACATCCCACTCTGTTCCTAACTCCTCTTCCTCTTTCAATTCTTCCCCGTCGTGCTCAATATCCTCCTCCTCTTGCTCCACCTCCTCAGCGTAAGGGTTGAGAGGGCTACGAGATGGAGGGGAGGCTCTCTCCTCACAATCCTCGCCATCAGGCTCTGATGATGCCCCACTATCCGGGTCTGTTTCAGTCCGTGCAGGCCTCCCCTGTTCACAGTCTGTCTGAGTAATGTCACTAATACCAGTTCTGTCTGGTTGGGACATGTGGACCCCACTGGAGTCTGACTCCAGCTGTTGACCAAGAGCAGAGTCTGTTGGGTAACTCATCTCTTCTTCCTCTACCTCTGCCTTATCCTCATTATAGTCAACATCACACTCTTCATCAATGAAACCATGTTCCTTTTCACAGTCTTGTGCTCGCACCAAGGCAAAGTTTGTAACCTGTTTTATGTTCTCAGAACTATTTAAAATTGAGTCATTTGTAATATTCTCTAAGCCTGGTGCAACGCTATTAGGCTCTACAGAGTAAACTGCATCTATAGGAAGAGTTCCTTCAAAATCTACCCACCCAGTGTTTGCTTCTTCCTCTCTCTCCTCTTCCTCTTCCTCTAAACAAGGAAGTGTGTAGGGATCAAAAGGCTCAGGGTCTACACTCATCTCCACTCCTTCCTCTCCTTCATCCTCTTGACATTGCCTCTCCAGCTCTAGGAAGAGGTCATCCGACTCAGCCCCTGAGCTGGGGCAGGGTGAGGCAGTGGGGGCCCCAGGGCCACCAAACCCTGTAGGGGGAGTCAATACAGGCCAATGTCCAGAAGAGCCTGTTAAACTCCATCCCTCTGATTCCAGTGTTTCCCTATCCCAAGACTGGTCAATAATCTCCCTATTCTCTAATTTAAGAACTGCCTCCCACTCTCTTTCCTCTCTCTGAGCCCTCTCCTCCTCTGCTTTATCCCTTTCTTTTTTCCACGCCTCCTCCTCCTCAATCATTTTCCTGCACTCTTCCTGATCCTCTTTGTCAAGCTCCTCAAGTATCCTGCGCTCGTCCTCCTCAAATTTGAGCTCGGAGGCTGTGCGTTCTCTAAGCTCACTGCCCTGAACACCCCAGCCAAGCAGCCCCTCATCACCTCCCTCCTGACTGATACAGGGAGAGAGAGGCAGACCTCCATATACTAACCCTTCCTCCTCCTTCAGGAATGGAGATGGGGGGTCTAGTAGATAAAGTGTCTCTTCATCCGTGTTGCTATCCTCACCCAATAGGGGAGGTAAAGGGGGGAGTACAGGGAAGTTGTGTCTGAGGCCGATCTGGGTTCTTTTTCCTGTTGATATACTACGGGGCCAGGTGCGCGCCTTGGTAGGAGGGCAGAAGACTGGCTTTGGTGGGATGAGAGGAGCATTGTCCCCTTGGTCCTGATCCAAAAGAGGAGAGTCCCTCTCTGAATCTGAGGTCTTAACTGACTCAACAGGCTCCTCTGGGATCTGCCTAATTCCAGCTTTAGATGAGCTAGTAGTCCGTCTGTGCCCCTCCCTTGTTCTCTCTACCTGTCTGGATATACTGGGGCTATGCTGTGGTGTATTTCCAGAAACCTGGGGTGCCCGAGTCTGGCCAAAGGCAGATAACTGTTCTTTGGAAGGCGACGGCACCACATGAGTCTGTTTGTGTTGCTTCTGCAGCACAGGATGAACCTGCTTTTGCCTGCTGAGAGGATGCTGCTGGAGAGGAGGCACAGGGCTAACTGTGGGTGTCAAAGAAGGTGAGGAGGGGACAGGAGGAGTGTGGGGAGCAGATGATAGAGGGGAGGGTGTGTAAGGAGGTAAGGAAGGAGTGGATGACGTAGGGGTGGATGGGGGAAGGTGAGAAGGAATGGATTGTAGAGGAGAGAGAGGAATCCCTGCCCCAGATAGACGCTTTTCTGCTCCTTCAACAGATGAGAACTCAAGTCTCTCAGCAAACTCTGGATAACTTGGGGGCATAAAGGCTTTCCAAGAGCGACGGTTCGGATTGTCCCTCTTATCACCACCTTGATGCCGCCTCTTGGCCACTGCAGCTACCCCACCAGAGCCAGATGATGACGGGGCAATAGGCAAACCTGAACCTACAATGCCAACTGGTGGTGACATTATCTGAGGATCACCAGTTAGCTTTAAGGCATCAAAGATCACTCTCTCATCTAGTTTCTTCACGCCACCGGCACTGTCTGCATTCCTGGAGACAAAAACACCACCTAAATCCGCTCCAATGGTGCCATTGCTGGATAGTGTACTTCCCTCTCCTCTCACCTCCCCACCAGAGCCTAAAGTGCTCCTGGAAGGTTGACACAGTTTGGTCCCTTGGTCAATCTGTTCATTGATGCGCATAGTATCATATATGGATCGCTGGGGGACGTAGCAATCCTCTATGTATGCTTCATCCTCATCACCTTTTCCAAGGCAGCGAGGGTTCTGCCTCAGGCAGTCCGGACGGCTCAGGGGCTTCCCCATTCTGTTCTTTTCACTTCTGTTGGGCTGCCACAGAAACCCTGTTGTTGAAGGTACAGTTGTGGCACGGCACAGAGAAATTAAATAAAAAACGGTGCGCAAAAAATTGATCTTTGTGGAAAATGAATTATTTTACCTTTAATTGTCTCCAGTCCAATAATCCACAAAACCACACAGTCCATTTGGCTGCATTTAACAAATCCTTCAGGTTTCACATTCTAAAAAATATTAAAAAGGTTATCATCCACAGTATCATTCCACTGGTGTATGTTGCGTTCTTGCCTATGTCACTTCAACAGTTGTGCATTTCCTTGGTCTTTCTGAGATGTTGTGTGGCATCAGCGAGGGAGTGAGAGAGACAGCCCTCCCCCTCGGCACCATATTAATCACCAGCTCTGTTTATTTGAAAGACTGTTAGGAATGAGGGAGAGGTGGAGGGATGAACATGGAGAGGAAGGGAAAGAAACAGTCATCATCTCCCTCTCTGAGAAGTACAAAGTCCAAGGTGAGGTGAGGACCATGCAGATAACACCCCTTTGTTTTGCTATCAGAAACACAGAGTACAGCGCTCTCCTCCATATTCATGTATAGCAACTCATTCCTTGACCCCTTTTTTGCTCTCACTAAGCTCCTGCCTCCTTCCTCTCCAGTCTCCTCTCCTCTTTGTGGCACAACAGGAAAAGGCAGAGAGGTCTTGGACAACTTCAACAGTCTCAGTGAGAGGCAGGCAGGGAAGTGTAAAAGTCTCCTTTTAAGGTGAGAAAACCCACTCTCTGTTATATAAAAGAAAGGCTGCGTGGGGTGCAATGAATAGGAAAGTGCAATACTTTCTTAAAAAATGCTCCTTGCAGAAAAAATGAATGAGGATATGACATCCAGTAAATGAAAGACACAAAAATATAGAAAATGTCTATCCTTTAGAGCTTTTTAAGGCAAGAAAACCCAACTCGAGAAAAACATGAAAATAGAAATCCCTTTACCAAGTCACTGCCACTTTGTGGTCCGGTGAGTGTTCAAGCAGTCCACAGCTTTTCTTTTTCTGTCCCCTGCTTCCATCACAAAGAACCAGGGCTTTGTGCCTGCAGGACAAACCCTAATTTTGTCTAAGACATCTCAACTCCATCATAACAGTCATCATTAGTGAAAGAAAATCAACCCCATCATCTATACAACAGTCGAGCATTTGAAGAAAATGATAAATCCAGAACAAAGAGAAAAGCAGTCCGCTTTTGCGTGAAGAAATCCCTGTCAGTGCTTCAATTCTTTTCTTTTATCTTGCTTTCTTTCTCTCATCCTCAGATCATCCACAGCTCCAGGGGAGAGGTGGTACAGTAGATCGAAAGCAGGCAGGATCTTGGAGGGGGTGAGGCTGGAGTGAAAGAGGGCATCTGGGGGTAGCTAGAAAAGGGGGGCAGGGGGCTGGATCCTGGACCAGCCAGGCAAGCAGGCAGGCGAGCAGGGCAGAGCAGTGAGTCGTGGGACTGTATCCAGAGGGCAAAGACCCAGACAGCCCTTCCAGTTAAAGTCCAAGCCTTGCTTAGCAGGCAGCGTCTTCCCCCTCTTTACCAGCAGACAATCCCAGGACACGCTCCCTTCCCTTTCGCTCTTTTCTTTGCCGTTTTCTTTCTCCTGCTCCTGACTCCGTACTGAGAATGAAACAAAGTGCCACGCAATCCCAGTTCCTCTTCTCTCTTTTTCCTTTCTTTCTTTCTTTTGAGACGTGTGGGCTCCCAAGCTTTGCTCTCTCTCTCTTTCACTCCCAGTCTCTGTTCTCAGGCCACTACACAGCTGAAATGGTTTGCAGCTGCTAAAAAAATCTCCCTCTTTTCCTCTCACTCTCGCTCTCTTGCTGCTCCCCCCTCGTCTACTCTCTCACTCACTCACTCGCTCACATGTCCCTTCTCTCTCTCTCTCACTCTCTCCCTACCTCCCCCCCTTCTCTTGCTGTTTGTGTTTGAATTCAGCTCCGTTTGTTCTGTTTCCTGCACTGGTATTAAAACACAGGAAGTGCTCCAATCATGCTGGTTTCCTCTCTCCCGAAAAAAAAAAAAAAAAGAAAAAACACGAGACAGAGGGAGAGGGGTGAGAGAGAGAGAGAGAGAGGCAGAGGCGTAGGGGAGTTAAGCAGCGGGTAGAGAGGGAGGCAGGGTGCTAAGAGGGGGCGTGAAGCCAGAGAGAAAGAGAGTTGTGCAGAGGAGGATTTTGCTCGTTACCAAAAAATATCAGCTGAATACCGGGATGCAGCCGATTATCTCACGCTGAGCAGCAAGCAACATTCTGCTATTAAAACTGTTTCCAAATAAATACAGGAGGAAAAATAAAAAGAGGAATGAATTAAAATGATTTAATATACTGTAATATAACCCAGATGAGGGTTTCCTCCAGGCAGCATGTAATATAGTATCTTACTTACTTCCCCTGCCACTGTTACCAGATTTGGTGCGGTAAGAGAAAGAAAGAGGGAAGGGGGCTAGTGATCTGAGATGGCTACATTCATGGCTACATTCATCACAGCTTTGTAATCCACTCTTAATTCTCCGGGGGCAAACCGCCTACCCCCCCTTTGCTGCACAAAAACACTGTCCTCTGAGAGTGAAATGATACAGAGTCAAAGAAAAAGAAAGAAAGCAGAAAGGAGGGAGGAATAGAGGTAGGGAGAGAGGGGGCGGGACTGTTAGCCGACGGGAGAGAAAGAGGCTTATCAGTAATGAGCCGTTTGCTTTTTTTGTTTTTTTTCCCAAAGCGATTGTCCAGGCTGTAGGCAGACAAGGAAGTGAGTCCAGTCTGTTATTATTCACTCCTTTATTGCCTCCTTTGTCAGAGTTTTCACAGGTTTCCAGTTGAGCCACAATCCCTCTGTCGTGCTGAAGTAGAGTCAGTAGTAGCAAAAGAGCTGCCGGTGTAAAAAATAAATATGGAAAAGATAGACACACACAAAAGTCTGTGATATTCACAGGCTCCACTTGTGCATTCCCGTCTGCGCCTTCACTGAAACCCAATCCGGCTGGGGAGTGTGTGTGTGTGTGTCAGAGACTGAGGGGCCAAGAGGAAAAGGGGCTGTGCACAAAAAAACAGTAGGGGGGGTGGGTGTGTGTGTGTGTGTGTGTGTGTGTGTGTGGGGGGTGGGGGGGTGGGGGGGGGGGGGGTGCTGTCTGTTTCTTCAGGATGCCACACAAAACCTCTGAACAGCCACCCAGTCTGTCAGCAGGGGGATACCAACAAATATGGCAACCTGCAGCCCCAGAGCTTTAAGCCACTTTGTTTTTCCTGTTGTTATCCAAAGTTACAGGCTTCTCAGAGTCAGTTGTGGTGTTCCTCCTCCTCCTCCTCCTCCTCCTCCTCCTTCTTGTTCTCTCTTCTGCCCTCCTTTTTCAGCAAGTCTGTTTGTTTAAAGCACTCTGGCAGAGCTTGGCTGATCTGAACCAAAGCACGCCTGCTTTCTTTCTTTTTCTTTCTCGCTCACTCCTTTGCCTCGAAATACATTTCCAATACTCACAAGAGGAGCTCTCTCTTTCCCAACTGTTGCACAGAGCAGCCCGTGGCCTGCATGTCAAATATGCTAAATACTCCACTCTTTCTTTTTAACTGCCTGCCCTCCCTCCCCCCATCCAACCACCCACCCCCTCTCTGTCAGTTGCGCTGCAGCTGTCATTGCCGCGTCCAAGGCAAACGTCTTCATAGAAACAAAAGGGGTTTGTCACTGGTTTGCTACACACACCAACACACACATGCAGAGCTCACAAACTCTCGCGTGACCCACGGCTAACCGACAATCCCCTCCACACAGACCACAACAAGATTTAAATCCAAGCATTCACAGATGTGGGCCAGCTACCAGGAGAGATGGGAGGACAGGCAGTGGGGAAAATAACCAAAATATATTAAAGAGTGAAGGAGGCATAAAGGACGAAGTGGGGCTGATAAACAGATTAAGCTCATTTAATTAACTCATTAAAACGACGCCCTTTACCCTACCCCTTCTTCCTCTGCCTCACTGACTTTTGACACAGGCAGAGTCTATGCCTCCACCCATGACCCCCCATGATCTGTTTAAGATTAAATTTGATTCCTCTGCAGATCTACCAGGGCTCCCCTCCTCCTATAATTTTCATTCATTCCTCAGTCGTCATGGCTGGTTAAAGAGTCACAGAACTGACGGAAAGAGGAGGGGGGAGGGTGATGAGAGAGGAGTGAAGGGACGAGAGGATTAGGGGTTTCATTTTCCCTGGGGGTCATACTGTGGTGCAAAACTTCACTACAATGCCGCTATGTAGCACCTTGGATCACGGCGTCCACTAAATGGCTTGTTATTCACACATAATGCTGCTGTGGTTTTGCCTAAGTTAAAGGCTCACGCTGCCATTGTCTGTGTCTAGAGGCTTGAAACCACTTAGTGCAGCTAAGTGACATAAACACAAACACAGGTGGAGGGCATAAAGTATGTATTATTGACTTTTCTGGGTCGTTTATTTGCTCATGGGGGAACACCTGTCGACAGGAAAATATACTTTTCTCCGTCTCTCTCCTTTCATTTCCCCCTCCCTCCCAAGCCAGAGTAAATCCATAATCCATCTCTTCGAAACACCATCATTTAATGTAATTTTCTTCCTCAACGTCTTGTTTTTCAATCTCTCTCCACGCGTCCCACTCTGTTCCCCTCTGAGGTTACCTGGCAGCAGGAAAAATGTAGCTTTCTCTCTGCTCTTTTACTCTCCTCACCCACCCTCCTCCTTTCAAACTCTCAGTGGTAGTTTTATATTAACTAGCAGAGCATTTCACCTGCCTGCGTGTGTGTGTGTGTGTGAAAGCATTTATTGTTCTCAACCTTCCTGAGGCAGAGAGACGGACACAAAGAGACCTGGATCTAGCATACACATACACACACACCCACACCTCTAAGCAAATAAGGCATGCACCTCCACCATCATGCTCAATAAGCTCAATAGACATGCCTGTCACTCTTCTACACACACCACTGCTGGTCATAATAGTAGTTTCAGACTTTGCAGATTTTGTGGCTGATTTGTGTGTGTGCATGTGGGCAACTACTTGTGTGGTCTTCAATTTAACGGTAAGTTAAGTTAGTCTGCATGTGCGTACACACACACACACACACACACACATTCTTTTGGGCAAATAAAAACTTCACACTTTCCCCAGCCTGGCTGCCAGTGTGTGTGTGTGAGGCAGTGTGTTTTCATTCAGCTGGCAGCCAGCAGTCTATGTTACAGATGGAGTTTAATGTCCATGTGCGATTAATGCAGGAAGGACCACATTATAAACACTTTGGAGGTCAATTCTCTGCGGTGGTTTACACCATTTGGGGAGTTTTACTGTGGTAAAAATAGGCTTATCCTCTCTTCTTTCTTTCAGTGCCCTTCTCTTTCTCTCTCTCCTACACACACACACCAAACAACACCTGTGAGGCTGCCTGCTGAGAGGTCAATGCTGGAGGTCATCTCTCTTTTTGCTCACACACACAACCACCTCTTCTCTTCTTCTTTGAGCCTCCTCCACCTCCCACACATCCACACACCCACCTGGTTCTCCTTCTCACCGGGATCTTACACCACTTCTACAGAACATTGCAGCTCCAAAAAGTCTCTGTCAGAATTTCTGTTCTTGGCAATGGCACTTATTCATTTCATTTATTAGGTATTATTCTGTATGTCGCTGTAAATCAGCAGGTGGATCAACCACGACATATGCAATCACCACAAGTTAAAAACACCACTGTGAACTTCGAGGTCAACTACATCTGTATTATTTGTCCCATAACAGCCTCTGTTTATGGTCTTTTGTCAGATGTGTACTACTTCCTATTATGTACAGTAATAATATCACTTGAGTGATACAAAAAGAGAATAAGTAAAGTTGTTTTTTCTAAACTATCACATACACAATAAATGTGTTAAAGTATGCAGTGTGTTTTTGTTTTACTCCATTCTTCAATTTGACTTACAACATAAGATTGTCTTAGTCTCTCTCTCAGGTTTTCTGGTCTTAGCCAAGTCACTAATATGAATATTTATGATTAGACCCAGTTTATCTTTTATCACATTTATACTAGACCCTGGGATGTATGGAAATAATATCAGTTATGTGATACAAAATGTCTAGTCTTGTTTTAAAACTTCCTTTGAAAGTGAATCTTGGTTTTCCCTTTACGCCATTCTGAAATATGACCTACAACATCATTTTGTTTAAGGTAAAACAATACATTTATTTTGTTTAGTATTCTAAAAGAGAAGATTACATGAAGTCTTTTTGGACATATCTTTTTAATACGTGTCCCAACTCATCTCAGGGGAGTAAATTGGATTTCACTGAACTGAGAGAAGGAAAGAGGAAAAAGACGGAGAGTGAGAAGGCTGGGCCGCGGCATGCCTTTCTAATTCACAACAGCTGAAACAATACAGGACCTGAGAGTGGAAAGGCTAAGACGTTACACACAAACACACACACACACCATCCCAGACATATTTAGACCATACAGTCCCAAGTCATAACAATCACTCTCTCAGAGGTGTGTGTGTCTGCATTAATTTATTTGTGTGTGTGTGTGTGTGTGTGCCAGAAGGATACCGGAAAGTTCGACCGGACAAATCAGGTTATATGATTAGAGAAATGATGTTAGCGTGATCCAATCAGCCCCTTAGAGAGACAAAACGAACACACGCAGACAGAAATAAGAGTCATGCACTCACAACACAAAAACACACACATATAGACAAACTGAGAGTCACACACACACACTAACAGACATGAATACGCAGACAGAAAGTGAACAGAAAGACAGAAAGTAGTCCAGGAAAATCCAGAGAGCCAGTAAACAGCGCTGTCGTCCAGATGACGTATGACTTGGATTAGCTGGGGAGTCATGGGAGGGTTACTGGGTTTTGACACACTGAACTCTTCTGACTGACTGCAGCCTTTGAGTTTGAGTTGGGCTAGCCAACATGGCTGCTAAAAACAGGTCAACTTGTAACTCTGGGTCCTGCAGAAACTCATTAGGTACGATCTGAATGGACAGGGTAAAAACTTAACTTACTCCAACAGGGTTTTCATCAGCTCCTTTTACACTTCATATATTTTCTAGTTGTCAGTTTCATCATGTGGTTTTGAGTATTTACACGCATATATGTTCTGTATGATAAATGAAGAGCACATTTTTGTTAAGCAGAAGGCTGTATTTTTCAGTCATAAAACCACAACAGTTGAAATACTGATGCGTTTTCAACATAAAATGTGTCTCAGTCTTAAAAACAATTTTTTTCATTTAGACTCTGGTGCAGTAACCTTTCAAAAGCTGAACATGCAGGTTTTTACAGTGGGATTAATGATTTATGATATCCAGACCTGAACAGAAATGTTGCTGAGGTCCTCTGACTCATTCACATTAATTATGGCCTCTCTAGATCACATCATGAGTTATACATTGCATGGGTTTGTTTTAACAGACAGTATCTGTCAATCAGTAATGGAAAAAAATGTATTTTACAAGCAAGAGTAGTGTTTTGGACAGGCTCTAAAGTCCAAATGTCTATTTTTAACTTACTACCTGCTAATTACAAATTTTTTATGTGTAAGCAGCTTTATAGGTGAAAATTAGGACACGTTCCAGCCTCACAGCATGTGGCCAAAGACAACCAGTGAGCTGCTGGCCCAGTTTGGCTTGACTTCTACTCACATCATTAAATAGTTGCTGACACAGTTGGTGTGGGGAAGGACAGTGAGTCACGGGCCTACAGATTGTCCAAGGAGTAAAGACTACAGGATGATGAGGCGGAGAGGAGAGACCATAGGAGGATAAAATAATAGAGAGGAGGAGGTGAAAGGTGTGAGGGAGAAGGAGATGGAGGGGGTGAAGACAGGGGAGGCGTGCAGTCATGATTTAGGACAGGGATTTTCACAAACACGTGTGCATAAAGACACACAAAGACACACACACACGCCTCCTGCTCTGCTGTCACCCAGACTAACCAGCCCTTCCCAGGAATGTCCATCTGTAGCTACGAGTTTAGAGCCTCGTAACATCCCTCTGCTAAAACACCAGTGTGTGTGTGTGTGTGTGTGTGTGCTCTCATCCCACCCAGAGACTATGTCAGCTGCTTAGGGACGGAGCGAGCCAGGGGCATGCAGAGGGATGTTGATGCCACACCCTAATGTGTGTGTGTGTGTGTGTGTGTGTGAGGGTGGGGTGAGGAGACAGCTGAGATTCCAGATTGCACCCTGAAAAAGACTGGAATTAGAAGCATCCTCTGATATAGAGTGCATGCACACACACACCTCTCATCGGCCCACAGAGCAACCCTAAATACAAACACAGATTCCACAGTAGCACATATGTGCCGACAGGATGGCCATGTATAAACATGGACATGATAAATAGCAATACTCTGACTGGGAAACAGAGAGACAGATCCTGTTTGATCATACAAAACTTAGGCTGTGACATGGCGGTCAGTAAAAACAGTGCACTTTATGGTAAACAGGGAGTAATTTTATGGTGTGTCTAAACAGGAGTTGTCTGTCTCACGTGTCTCTATACAGGCTGTGTTTTGTGTTTTACTATACGTGACCCAAAGCGTATTTTCATCTATTTTCTTCCATTTTACACACGTAATTACAGTGATTGCACATTGGGTTCTGAGTGCTGGCAAAACGCGGGTGTCTGAATGCATCCTGTGAAGACACTGACGGAGGACTGAAGCTGCTGCTCTGCATGTTTTCATGTTGACCAATTGTTTTTAAAGACGGGTATCGTTTCAAATTAATGCTGATACAACCCCTTATGTACTTACCTACGTTTTGGTACTGATACTTATAAAACCATACTTTTTTTTGACACACATTTTTCTACATAACACTTTTTTCAGTTAATGTTAGAAGTTGTCTGAACACCAGCAGCTGTACAAGAACTTTGCTTAAATAAAATAGTAGTAAAAGTTAAACTCAAGCAACATATAATCAAAGAATAAGTAAATAAAACCAAGAATGTGATCAGACGTTTGATGCCAGCTTTCAATTCCTGGTGCTAGAGATACATTTCAGTTGGTACCAAAGAGTACTGAGGCTTTATACCCAAAAGGTTTTGTATATATACGTACTGTATTATGAACTAGTGCTAGTTTTTGAGAGAAATGCTAATAAAGAGGAAGCAGACAGAGAAAGACTGCTCTTTCATTCTCTCTCTCTCATTGACCCAGTAATTATCTGTGAGATCACTGTTGGGAAAAATAATCTGACAACATCACCTCCCACTCCCATGACTGCCCTCCACCCATATTCACACACACACACACACACACACACACACACACACACACTCACACCACGTCCTGAGCCCCTTCGTCTTTCTAAGCATCGGCATGACATCATCCCTCTGGATTGGAAACGGGGTCTGGTGGGGGAGGGGGTATGAGGATGAGGAGAGGGGTGGCCTGGTCTGTTTTGGAGCCAGACAGACATGTTTAGGTTTGAAATGAGCCGAGCTGGATCGGTTACAGAAAAGAGAGAGAGAGAGGGAGAGAGAAGGTAGAGAGAGGTAAAAACAAAGCTGTACAGGGGGCAGGCTTCAAAGAGAGGACGAAAGAGATTTTCACTTTTCTTTCTCCTGTATCCCTCTTCAGAGTATTAGAGCAGGACAGAGGCAATATATAGTGTAGCTACAATACGGAGTTAAAAGATAAAAATGAAGAAGAAAAAAACGGGCCAGATAGAGGACAAAAGCAATATGTGGAAAAACCCTCTCACTGTATCCCCTCTATCCCATTATTTCCTTATCTTTCTGTGTGCATCTGTAAGCCGGCCTCGTGATCCTGCTCTCCGTGACGATCTGCCATCTTTCTCTCTGTTTGACTCTTATTTTCGGTCCTTTTCTCTATTCCCGACAATATCCCTCCCACCCGCTAACCTCCCTTCGTTGCCCTCCTATAAATACCCCTCTGCCCCCAGATAGAGTGACAGACCATTTCTCCATGCTCTACATACCCCGCAGACAGTAGCTATTATACATTCTGCCCCTGCTATTACTTTTGCACCCAGTCTGCCTGCACCTCAGCTCACAGTTCACAGCTTTAATGGAGGAAAATCGTAATCAGTGCACGAATAACACGATTAACAATGCCTTAATGCCTTGAGTGGTTTACTTCTTTTATTTGCCATTTTCAAATTGATTTTTTTTTTTAAAAGATGCATGAAAATAAAACAAAACAGGCAAAATAAACACAAACAAGAAGAAGACTTTTAGCACATGAAAAAATATTGGAAATAAAATAACTTACATGCAATGGAAGGCTAAAAATTGGAAAATGAATTTACAAAACAAAATCTGATAAAGATTTTTATTGTTATGGGTTTTTTTTGCAAGCCACCAATAGTATTCACAGCAAGTATTTATCTCTCTTTATCCATTCAAGTTCCTCTAGTTTGATCAGGTAGATTAATTTAAAACTTAAAATATTGTTCAAAAGGCCAAGATGCCATTGTTGTCCAAAATGCTAATATTAGGGATCAAAAAGAAAACAAGCTGGGAAAGCAGGTTCTTAATGAGGTCCTTTGGTTTGAATTTACATTTTTTTAAATATATTAAATGGTTTATATCAGGAAAAAAATACATATCGATTGTCTCTTTGAATCAGGTAAACGTCTTGACTGAAATATTTCTTTAAGCAGATTACTCCCAGTCAGTGTCAGCGCACCTGTAAAGCTGCTCACTGCCATGATTCATTTAACCGCACACCAGACAAAATACATGAAACAGCTTCACACTCTTTGTCTGATCTGGCTCTCTTTATCAAGTGTAGCCTATTTAGGTTTTCACAGCTCTCTCCTCGTCTCTCTGAATCTCTCTCTCCCTCCCCTCATCCTTCTCTCAACACCTCTTCATCTCCCCTGTCTGTCTGTTCTATGCCACACATTCACTCGGCTTGCTCTCATTAAAAGACCGGCGAGGGGGAAGAAGAGACACAGAGAGAGAGAGCCAGAAACAGGTGGAGGGAGTGAAGAAGAAACAAGCAGACACTGAGAGGTTAGTAGGTCGAGAGAGAGAGAGAGATGTAAGGGTAATGAAGATGTTTCACTAAATGCCCAAATAATCAAATTAAGAAAGGTATAATGACAGAGACAGAAGAAGAGAGAGCAGGAATGAAAAAGCAGGAACGAGGATGAAGAGAAACAGGAGAAAAAATGTTCTTTGATCCACCCACACATCTTAACAACAGTGGAGCTGATAACTCTCAAGGGGACAAGCAGGAGTCCTACTAAATTTTTCAAATGCATGGAAATGATTAGTGCTCATATCACATGAATCATCAATCATTTTCAAAAAAACACAACCTTCTCTCAGCAGCCCAGCACGTGCAGATGGGAGAAACCGGTTAAGCATGCTTGCTGTGCGTGGAGATTCGTGCATACTTCTTCTGAGCTCTCACATACTTGCATAGTTTTCTAAAGTGGACAGGATGTTACATCATGGCAAGAAAATGTGCTCTTTAATGATACTAGTCGGACTGAAAGAGCAGTCTGTCTGGAGTAACGCATTAAAATACAAGCAAAGCACATTCCTGAGGTCAGCTCCTATGCAATTCTAGACAGTAAAGTGGGATTTCTTTTTAAATGCAGTCGTTTTGGTCTTAATGCTAAAATATCACAAGAAGGAAACAATATACTATAATGAATTTGTTTATGTGAAGCCTGTTTTCAGGCCAGTGGTCAATTAAAGTTAATCAACAACAATTCTGATAATCGTTTAAGTAATTTCTTAAGAAAAATGCCACAAATGTGAAGTATTTGTTGCTTTTCTCTGCTCCATATCTCTGTAGATTCAAAATGTCTGGGTTGTGCCCATTTAAAGATATTGTGCATTTTCCACAATTCTCTGCCATTTTATAGACTAAATGATTAACTCGTAAAAACGTCCTGACAGATTATTCGTTAGTTGCAGCCTTAGTTTACACATTTATTTTTACTTTAAATCATACATTTCTACTCAACATGTCCTAGTGAAAGTGTTGAGAGGCAGTACAGACATTTCCCATGCTTTTACAGTACCAAGTGTTGTTAACCACAAGAGAAGGGAAAAAGAGAGACGTGTGATTTGCTACGGTATCAAATTTAGACCAATGTCCATCACCACGATGACAAAGCTAACAAGTTCAAAGCGCTAGAAGGGTGGTGGCTATGCATCATGAAGTGGAAACAGTATGTGTGTGGTGAGATGAGAGAGAGAGAGAGAGAGAGAGAGAGAGAGAGAGAGAGAAAGTTTGTGGGAAAGTTTGTGGGAAAAAACAGTGGGAGAAACACTGAGAGCATCATAACTGTCCTAGAACAAAAAAGCTGCGTGATTCAGCAGCGTGTCCAGCATTTCAAAGAGATGTGTGACTCAACTAATCACCGTCTCTGACTCCTGACACACCAGGAGTCCCTCACACACACACACACACACACACACACACACACACACACACACACACAAATGCTTACCTCATAGTTTCTAGGGGAAGACATGCATGGATACAGACCTCCTCAGAGGCTCTACACATATTGAATGTCACTATTCATCACACACACACAGAGCTGGGCCCCAAACCTAAGCTCATGTTACGCTGAAGATTTTCTGTTTATCTGTGAAAATTAGTTTCAGTAGCATGATGGGAAACGAGGAGACTGTGGACACAAACATGTACAACCTTTTCACCCTGAATTCTGTTTTAGATTCTCTCATGTTTTCACCCACACAAGCAAGCGGATATTATAAATGCCAAAGCAAATGACAAACACACGTGTACTCATACACACTGCTCAAGTATGTATTGTAGAACATGCCAAAGGAAACCCTAAACCAAACCAAATGGAGTTATGAAGAAAGAGGAAATTAGGAATACAAGCAACTACTGCAAATCAGATTTCAATCAGCTTCTCCAACCTTCCTCAACACATACAGTGATGTGCTTTTCTATGGGGCTTCATTCACATACTGCCACTCATGTCCATCCATACACATCACATCCATGTAAATAACCAGCAAGAAGAAGACATCCATCCTACCTTGAACTCCTGCAGCTGCTGTTTGATCATCTCCACCTCTGTGCCGACCATGCCCTGTGCGTTCAGCCCCTCTTCGGCCCGTCCCAGCAGGCCTTGCAGCTCAGACACCTGCCTGTAGAACTCCCGAACCCTGTCAGCAGCGTCCTCGATCTGGTCCAATCTGGCCTGGCCGCGCTCGCTCAGCTGGAGAATAGGGAACAAAGATAAAGAAATCGTGACTGGCTGAAGTCAATCACTGCACTAATCAATGCCACCATCAAATTATGTGAACCACGACCACCATCATCATCTTCCTTCCTCACCTTGCCGGCCTGGCGGCTCAGAGCCTCTGTCTCTCTCCTGAGAGCCAGGAGGTCGGGGGAGGAGCCTTCTCGCCGGAGCATGGTGGTGCACTCTGTCCCGTGACCCTCCAGCTCTGTCCTGAGGTCGGCCAGACGGGACAAGAAGCCCTTCAGGGCGTCGGCCTGAGAGGCCAGGGAGTCTGCATCACGTCCAACGGGGCTGAGGGAGTCCAGTTCATCATCAAGGTCGGCAAGACGTGAGAAGACATCACGCACATGAGACTGGACCTCGCCGACGCCCTGCAGCCGGGACTCCAGGGAGGAGCAGCACTGCTCGATCTGATGGAGTAAAAAGACGTAGAGAGGCGGACAGAGGAAAAAGCACAGAAGGTGTTAGGAGAAGCCCAGTCACATTTGTATTTGATCATAAAGAGCATCACAATTCAAAAATACAAAATCAAACATCTGCCTTCCAGCTGAAAGATTGTCTCTCACTCAATCAGAAAAAAAAAACCCCAAAAAAACGCAAAAATGAAAATGTGACGAGGTGGAAGATTTTTTAGTTGATTTTGAGCACAGAACAATGCTTTAAAACAAGGTATCAAATCTGAAATTGTGAAGCAGGTCCACTTTTCAGGACACAGGCAGGATTTTTTGGGAAACATTTGTGGAGTGCAATTTGTCACAAAATGGCCAACAAAACAAGAAATTTACTACGAATAAAGGACAGTGATGACATTTGTGTGATACAATAAGATTACTTAATCAAACCACAAATTAATCAGATGAAGAGGAGCCTGTGTGGAAATATTTCCCCCGTCAAAACTGAACAAAGCAGTGGAACAGAATAACATGTAACCAAAGCAGAAAATGATGCAACACAACAGCAAGTAAAAATAGATTTTGTTGGTGTACGTGCAACAAAGAGACAGTGGAGTTATTATCTAAGAGTAGGCTGATCTGCATCATATACACCAGCAGAGGAACTCTTGTCAGAAACCATGACATCAGATAAATATTTTAAAGAGAGAAATAAAACATCTCAGTGAAGAAGAGTGTAGTGTAAAGGTTTTATATACAGTTAAGAGTTCCTGTGATAGTTGTAACCTTAAATGGAATATTTGGAAGCTGGATTGCAGAAAATAGATGCAATACTGTGGGTGCTGAATTCTCAAAGCTCTGGTTTACATTTCAAATCGTAATGAAGTGTTGAATGTCCACAATGACCATATATGACTACTGTAACTCAAAGAGCCAAACTCTTCTGACAGCCATAGTTGTTCTGCTCTCTCTCAGCTCTGTGACACTTGTCTGCTAAGCACCCACACATGCATTCAGTACACACACAGACACACATGATCTGACACCCTCTCACACGGTGACCCTTGGTATAAATAGTCCCCCTGGTTGTAGAACTTCTTTTCACTCCAGATAGAATAAATTGTTGAGGTTACGTTAATTCATTACTGTTATGACTCCTTTCATCGCCCTCCTCTCCTCATGTTCTGCTGTTTTTCCACAGCTACCTGCTGGGTGGACAACTCTGCGCTACTTTGATATATGGGTCAAGTAAATTTTGGACATTCACTAGCTTTCACTGGCGATCTCTCATCAGGTTTGGGAGGCAGGAAGTCCCCTCAAAAGAATCAACAATGAAAGAAAGTTAAGCACAGTGTTGAGTGCTTCCCCTGAATCTCATCAGTGCACTGTACAGAATGTCAGAAATTATACTGAACATCCAGTAAATTAAAACATAAACAAAATGATTAAGAGAGGACATCTTACAATATGTTGGTACTTTTTGCAGATTTGCAGGTTTGGAGCATCTGCAGCATTTATAAAAAAAATAAATAAAAAAACACATTTCCACATTTGGTCTCTTTTCCTGACTATGACCCTGCTCCTCACCTTGTCAGTAACATCATCATAATCTTTCTCTGTGTGCTTGGCCTGCTCCAGAAGCCTCTGTGCCCCCTCAGTGCTGCCGCCCGGTGTCTGTGGTGAGTCCTGTACCATCCCTTGGGCCAGGTCTCTGAGGTAGACCACCTGAGGCTTCAGGGACCTTAGACTCTCCTGCTGACTTCTCAGCCGCTCCAGGCTCTTAGCACTGCATGCCTGAATGAGAGAGAAGTAAACATGAATTGCCAAAGCCTAAATTATGTCTTAATATTAACCATGTCGTTTTCACATCAGCAATGCTCTATTTTGCACTTTTTAAAGAACATGAAAGTGACATGAGGACAATGAACAATATTTTTCAGTACCTGTGGTCCCAGAGCCTCCTGGACTTCAATCTGGTGCTTGGCAGCCTCCAGCCTCCTCTCTGCAGCCTGTTTGCCCTCTTCAAACTCCTTCAGGCGGCCAGCCAGCTCCTCCAGCTGGGAGGTGCGGTTATGGAGCCTCTCGCCCAGTCTGTCCACCCTGCGGTTCAGCTGGGCCTTCTCATCTCGTACCTACAGAAAATTAATTTACATGACATCAGTTTAGTTTTCTTCATTTACTTAACTTATGACTTTTAAAACACTAACAATACTTGTTGTTGACATAGTGAAACACACCCAAATGAGCTAAAAAACACCCAAATTCCCCAAGCACAATGTTTAAGCTATAAAGCATATCAAGACAAGCTTCATACATGTACTGCAATGCAAATCTTGAGAGTAGAAATCAAAGTCTGAAATCTGTAAAACTATGTACCTCTTCCTCCCCGATACAGCATTGTTCCAGCAGCTGATCTGCTGCAGTATTGAAGGCCTCGAGGAGCGGTTGTCGTCTTTCGAGGTCCAGCGATAGACCTCGAGCCTTCTGCAAGGCCTCGTCCAGGGCCGATGGGTCCAGAGATGGCTGGATCTCTCCATCTTTCTGTTCACACTCTGCTAACCACGGTGTCAGCTCAGCCTTGTACTGCTGGTATGTTTCTGATTTGCTCAGAGTGGTCTTCAGTCTGCTCTCTCTATCTGAGATTCTCTGGTTCACCCTCTCCCAGTCCTGCCTCAAGGAGGCCAGGCGAGACTGCAGGGCAGACCGTTCATCTCCACCTGCGGGGAGAGTGGCAAGCAGTGACGCTCCCTCGGCTTGAATCAGCTCGTAGGAACCTCGCTGACTGGCGATTCCACGCTGGAGTTCATCTGTCTGTGCCAGCAGGGAGCGGATGGCCTCCGGTTGACAGGGAAGAGAGTCGGTGGATGATTCTCTGGGATCTGCCTGCTTGTCCAGCCAGGAGCGCAACTCCTCAAACATCTGCTGGAACTGCTGAGTGGACGACAGGGCAGTCTGGAGCTGAGACAGACCGTCAGCTAGAGGAAAGAAAAGCAGAGCACAAGGAATTACAAATATAAACACTGAAAAACCAGTTCAAACAAATAGAACTTTTTTTTTTGTGTTGTATTTATTTCAGTGGATTTGTTAGTAGTTTTCTGGTAATCAAAACAATATTCCCATTACTGCTAAAGAGGGATCAAGTTTGAAAGGGAATATGGTTTAACTACATCAGAACTTTAGTAATTAATTCCTTAAACTAGACCATTACTTCTGAATAGAAAATAATCATTAGCATATAAATCAAGCATAAACATACCAGAACACTGGGTCGTATTAAGACCCACTAAAAACACAGTTTCTATATTAAGCACATAAACTCCACAAACCAGCGCGCTCCTCTAAACTCTTCAGTGGCCCGCTGACACTCTCCAGTCGTTTACTCAGCTCTTCCTTCAGGTAGGGTTCAGCCACGATGGCGCTCAGCTCCTGGCAGAGCCTCTCAGCCTCGGCCAGCTCAGTCCGCCGTCTCTCCAGCTCTGAGCGGATCTCTCCGGTTTCCTGCAGGCGACGTTTCAGTGCCTCGGGCTGGGCGCTCAGCGAGGCCTGAGCATCCAACCTCTCACTCAGAGCAGAAACACTAGAGGAGAGCTCTCTCAGCAAGGCCTGGGCAGGAGAGGAGGAGGGTTAGAAAAATAATACTGTCATGGTGACATTGTAACATGAAACCATACAACCATTACTCTTACAAGACTTACCTGGTACCGTTCGCTGGTTCCTTGGGCCTGGTCGATGTGGTTTGATCTCTGAGTCAGTCGGTTTGTTAGGCCCTCCCACTGCTGGGAGATGGAGCCCAGCTCAGCCCGAACCTCCGCCAGGTCCTTGGGATCCTGAGCAGAGTCACCTGTCTGGGAGAGGATTCCCTCGGCGGACTGGGTCAGCTGGTCAAACTGTGGCCGCCTGGTCTCAAACTCACGCAGCATAAACTTGAAGAGAGAGGAGAGGTGGGAGCACATTATTCAGTGATGCGATCAGGAACTAAACTCAGGTTTCATGAAAAATAGAACATCTCATTAGCAAAAAGGAAAGCCTGAAGAAATTCCTGGAAAATGTTGACATTTTCACATCTTGACCTTTTCAAATAACTGTGGAATATCTTACACAATTGAATTGAACCATGTATGTCTTAAGTCTTAAAAATATATTAAAATATCTCCTCATCTTCATTATCAGCTTGCCTTGGGATTTAAGTGTTAAAATATGAGACACTCAAAGAGCAATATACTATTTATTGTTCATTTAGTGCATAAAATTATTAATACATATTAGTTGTATTCATTATTCTGTGGTTTTCTTTGATGCATTTCTCCTCATGCTGGACTTTCTGTATCGATTACCACATTGTGTGTGTGTGTGTGTTTGTGTGTATTTAATTTGTTGTAAATGTACCTTTTGGCAGTATCTCTGTGATTCTGGCTTCTATCACATACCTGTGCTTGTTGTTTCTGTGTGTTGAGCATGTTGGGGTCGATGCTCAGCGGTCCCAGCACGCTCATCATCAGCTCCTTCTCCCTTAGCCACGGGCCCAGCTGATTGGCTGCTGAGGCAAAGCTGCCCAGCCTATCGGCACATGTCTCCAGCTCAGTCTGCCTCTGGGCTGCAGTCTGATTGGCTGTCTGCCAGCGGGAGTCTGGGGAAATAATCAATTGAGACAGGAGAGGGAGAACATATAACACAGAATATGCAAAATGTTGATGAATGTGTTTTCTGTCTAGTTTGCTTCTCAGGGAATCACTTTTTCTTATTAAGTTGTACAACATTAAAGTCCTATTACAGCACAGTGTAAAAATGAAGGTAATCAGTCTTCAAATTATATCAGTGATGGTGATGAAACCAATCTGCTTGACTCAATGTGAAGAATACTGATGAAACAATAAGACATTTTTCTTCCTCGGTCCCTCCTCCTACTTCTCCTGTCTCTCTCTCCAACTCTGACTCATGTTCTGGGCATCCAGAAAAGACATTATGAAATATGAAATATAAAGGCCTCCTTCTTGGATTTCACCTTAAATATATCTGTCTCGGTTACCTCATAGGAGGCCCTGGTAAAAATATCAAGTATGCGAGCGAACAAATAGCTTTGACAGGAACACTTCCCACGCTCTCCCTGGACAATATTGATCTCAGTTCCTCAGCATCTCTTAGAAAAATGATTACAAATTCCAAGGCACTGTGCTACTTTCTTTTGAGCTGTTTTCAACACAGAAAAGTTGAGTTTTTTCTTTCGTTTCCCAGTTTTAAACCCCTTTAAAGATAATTAATTTTGCATCTCATCTTATATCCTTTAAAGTCTATCTATACCCTTTTCTAATTCTCCAATTATCTCATATTTATGGAAAGGCCCGACAGACAGGAGGTAACATAGTGTCACTTACTGTCCTCACATATCACATACCTTTGAATGGATGACTCTGAGTCCCTTAGGCAGTGTTCCTTCTCTGTATCACTAACTTATCTCCTGTACATGTTACCTCCACATAACACAAGGTACTTTATTCATAATGGCTCTCCCCAAAAAGGTCCCTTTACTTGTAAACTCTGTGCTAGTACTGTACAGTATTTCTATGATCCCTACCATTCACCTACAGTACAGTGTATCCAGTAGCTGTTGTCTACTGGCCATGTCTTTATTAACATTTAGTTTCATCCATCATTCGACTTTAGTTTTTGCCTTCTGGTATCTGCATTAGCTGAGACAGAGATCTAATCTATCACTTTCTATAAAATGGCTGTCTCATCATCTTGTCATATGTCCTCATGTATTTTTTGTCATCTACAGCACATACCTATCTCTTGCAGCTGCTGTCTCCAGGTGTCTGCCTCAGGAGAATCAGGATTGTCAGCAATCAGCTTCCTCAGTGTGCTCTTCAGCTCCTCTACCTTCCCAGAGTGATCAGCCAGCTCTGAAAGCAGGGCCTAAAGAAGAAAGGGAAGAAGACCATGAGAGGACTTGAAGCAGCAACTTAAAAATACTATACATATTCAACAAGATGAGCACACAATAAATTAGATAAAGCAAACATGAGACTTCTGATGTTTGAATTTAGCACAGCTATCAGCAAATAAGACAATGTTTGCCACCCAGAAAAAGACTCACAGAACATGTACAATAGATGGACCCAGTCCTTTACCTTGTTCTCCTGGGCCTGGGCACGTACCACCTCAGGTTTGGAGGGGGAGGCGGTCTGTCCCTGTTTCAGGCTCTGCTCTCTGTCTGTCAGCCAGTTCCTGAGCTCCTCAGTGCCCTGCCTGGCCTTCTGCCTCTGCTCCAATGAGGCTTGCTGGCGACCAAGACGCTCCTTCAACTCCCCGCCCAGCGTCTCATATCGACCATTCACATCAGACACGGCTACCTGGAGCTCTGTCAGGTCTGAGGCCGCGATAAGAGAAAGGAGAGAATTGCTTAGCATATAGCAAAATGGACAAGGGATTAGCAGCAAGGCAAATACAGAAAGAAAAAATAGACAATTCAATCTTAGTAGAATAATGTCGACAGATCTACTATAAACTAGTAAAGTAGGCTAATAAAAACTACAGTTCTTATTAGCCTACAGGCGTGTAGTGCAGGTGGATCAGGGCAGCCTAGATAGATGTTTTTTTAATTGAACAAATTTGCCACTGACAGATGTTTTGCACGGACAGACAGCTGACAGAGACAGGACAGTATAGGACACTGGAAACAGTAAAACAGAAAACAGTGCAGTAATCTCTCAAAGTGTCCATTATAAGGAAACCACACCAATATAGCTGGAGCACAATTCAATTGGTGTTTATCTTAAAGACTCATTTTCAGGAGGCAATAAATAAGAAGAGAGAGGGAGAGGGACAGCTCACCTTTACAGGTGTGAATGCCATTGACACTGCTGGGACCTCCTGAGCCATTGATTTGAGGAGCACCTGGGAGAGAGACACACACCTGACTGAGACAGTGGCACCACTACAACACACTCATGCAAGCGTGGTCACACACAAAACAGGACCAGTGATGTACCGACATGTTACAAGATGTGGACACATTTTTCAACAGCACCAGAAAGTCCTGCCAACTCACAAATACTTCAGTGCACACGGAGCGCAGCAGGAGAACTGAGGACGTTGCACAAAAGCCATGGAAACAGACGACAGTAGAGAGAAAGACATGGAGGATACCCATAGTCTTTACATGACACAGACATTTAATGGATGTATCAAAAAGCAACATAAATACTTTCATCAATTTGTGTAATATCTAAAAGAAAACAACCTATGCTTTGGTTTGCTTTCTGATCCAATCCCAACAACCAAGAAACCTTTTCTGCTTCCTCAAATTTTTACCATGAAATTATTTATATAAGAATTACTAATCATGGACTAAAGAGGGCACACACTATAAGAGTGGGTCAATAGTTAAAAAGTTAGAGAAAATAACTGGAGACAGATGTTCATCTACATGGGAATTCTTGAGTTTGTGGTTTTGTTATATTTGACTGCATTTCATAGAAAGCTTTACCCACTTTTTAAACCCTGTACAATTTTGAAACATGCAGGTAACAAGGCTGTTTTGGATGTTTGATGCACATCCTAATTTCTGTGACATTTAAACCTGCCATCACAGCTTAGTTGTACTAAAACAAATGACCATAACAGGATTGAATATAAATGCAAATTTATTTCATTCTGTTTTGCCCTACACTGCCTTCTTCCCTGCTCGTGTTCATGATTAGTTTTTAAGTTCTGTGTTTCTCTCAGGTCAAATTACTTTATAAACCCCTTGTCATTTTTTTCCCCTCCCACCTACATTATCTCTAAATCTCATCTAAATCTCTCTCATGAGGAAAATAAGTCATTTAAACTGTGGGAGAGTGGGAGAATTGATATGTTTGGCAGTGTCTGCATTCTTGCTCTTACCAGTTTTGGTCTGAGGAGCGGTGATGTCAATGATGAGGGACTCCAGCTCTGAGCCCGTCTTGTTCAGCTCCTGAACCCTTGATTCCTGTGACTCCCAGTCATTCAACAAGTCCTGAAGGCATAATGCAAACGGCTGAGACATTTAGCTTTAACAGCACATGATACAGTCACTGGATTCAAATCAGCATGTTCCCTAAATGTTTTCCGGTGGATGCAGGGTTCAGCGTCACTTTACTTTTGATTCATATTTTGTTCATAAATGATTAGACACACACCTTGAGCTGCTGGACTCTTCTCTGCAGGCCCTCTGTGTTGAGGTTGGCCTCTTTGGATGGCAGCTGGTCCTGTGCTGTCTGAAGCCACCTGAGGAGGGAGCCAGAGAGGCCGCGGAACTGGAGCAGCTGCTGCTCACAGGCCTGGATGGCAGCAAACCTGTGAGAGAACAGGGGAGGAAGAGGATGGTATGAAGAACAGCAAGAGAAGGTAGGAAGCAGTGAAAGAGAGGGTGAGGAGGAGTTGCATAACGGAGGAACAAAGATAAGGAAAGGGGGAGAAGAAGAAGAGGTGAGGACAGAGGAGAGCTTTAATCACATGTTCATGTTTAAAATGCAAAGCAGATCATATGATCTCTTTTAAGCTGTTTTTACACTATATTTTATAAAAAAAGAAAAAGAATACACAAAGCACTACTGACAAGGAGCATTAACACAGCCCTGACCTCCCTCTCTTTGTATGTGATCTATCTTGAGCTAGGGCTAGAAAAGTGCTGAACGCCCGCAGACAAAACAGCTCTGAGAAGTCGTCTGGCATGGAGTAGTATCATTATCATGCTGTTATTTTCTCCCCCTCAGGATTCGAGGCTGGGAGTCATCCGAGTAGGCCGTTTATAGGACGGACAATGAGCCATGTCCACTCTGCTTATATTAGCACCCAGGCCTGCTCATCAGCTCACACTGGCCACACAGATGCAGTACGCACATGCAGTAGACACACACACAAACACACTGTACAGTACTTGGTAACCAACTGCTGTGAAACATCATGCAACACAGTAAATAATCCCCTACATCATGTAAAGTATGTTCTGTGAGTGCTCTCACCAGCATGGTTACTAAAATAATAACCTACTGACACCCATGTTTTGGATTATAGATATAGAAGTGATTTACTAATCATATTCTTTATCTATCTGATCGGGACATGTTTAAATATGTTCATAAAACAGCCTGGTTGTTTTTATGTGACTGGCTCACCAAACTCAAGTATAATCCAATAAATCAGCACCAGACTGATGGTATTTATAAATTCCCTGCCCCCTTCTGACAGGCGTCAAATGTGGCTGCTCACTGATACGTCAAACATGGTAGGCATAGAAACTGGAGCTCCATGAAGGCTACAAATATAGAAAACAAATTTTGGAAATGCCAGAGGCATAGTCTGCTCTGCAGAGCCAGTCACAGTACCTATCGCGTCTTATCCAATCTCTCTCCAAAAGTGTGACTCTTTCTGTCTCTGAAGGTTATCATTGTTGTCATTTGAACTGGAATTGATCCTGGTCATGTTTCAGCACAAAAAGCTTCCTAACAGCTTTGTATTTGGTGCCCCCTTGTGTAATTTATGGTGAACTGTGCAATCGACAAGAAGAGTATTAAAACATTTTAGGCTGTCCCATTACTTCCATTTTTATATTTAATTTTAACTAAAACAACCATGTAAAAGACCCGACAAAAAAAAAAATCTATGAACTTGCTCAGCAAAGTTATGTAAATTTAACACTGATTGTTAAGGTTATAGCAGCCTGAATTAGAAAAGGCACTTCTCATGTTATCTGTTAACATTTTTACCTTTCGTTGACATTGGCTTCCAGTTGGGTGAACTCATCAGACACCCCTTTGACATTATCCAATAAGCTTTGAGTGTTACTGAAAGCTTTTGATTGGCTGAGCTCGGTGCCGAGGTTGCAGAAGGATTTCAGCTGGCCAGCTTCCTGCTCTAGCTCGGACCTGACCTCCTGAGAAAAGACGCACGGGACAAAAGCGTTGAATAGGACGACAGTATAACTAATCCACTGAAGAAGTCTTAAAACCTTGAAATCATATAACTCAAATGAGACCATACTGCAGATGACCTATTCATAAAAATTTGACCCCTCTGCTGACCTCAATGGTCTGCCTGTAGTCATCTACGCTGCGGTCTGGCTGGCCCGCCGGGCTCAGAGCCTTCAGTCGGCTCTGTGTGAAGACCTGGAGGTCGGTCCCCAGCCGCTCGTAGCTCTCCAGCCTGGGCAACAGCCCTTTGAGCTCAGCCTCTCTCTCGGCCTGGCTAGCCTGTGCTGCAGCGTAGCGCTGAGTCAGTTCATCTAATGCGCCCTGGAGGCCAGAGGCCGTGGAAGCGTCAGAGCTCTGAAGGAGTCTGGAAACGGAGTCCCGTGTTGCTTCCACGCTGCCCTGCCTGGACAGCAGCTCCTGGCGAAGTTTCTGGAGAAAGAAGAGGAGAAACTGTGTTTTAAAAAATGAGACTTAGAATGCATTCTTCAGCAATATGATTTTTTAATGCTTACAAACACAGAAACCTCAGGCAACATTTTTTAGGATATATTTTGTACTTTGTAAGGAAATCCTGCAGAGTTTCCTCTGGGTTTACTCCTACCTGGTTCTGTGTCAGGGCATCTTGTACAGCCTGTGCGGTGGGCTCGACTGGTCCAGGATTCAGAACCAGTTTGTCCAGCCAGCTCAGCAGACCCTTCAGGCCTTCCTGGACACTGACTGACTGGGCCACAGCTGTCTGCAGCTGCTCGGCCCGTTCTGACACAGACGCAGAGAGGGAGCCAAACCTCTTCTCTAAACCATCTGAAAACAAATAAAAATGTGACCTTTCTTAATTCACTCATATAATTTTTTACATCCATCCATTTAAATCTGCTAAATGCAAAGTGTAATCTGAATGTGCATTAGTGAGTGAAAATTCACAAACTGAGGCAAAACACCCCATCCAGGAGCAGCGGTCTGCAGTTAAGACTAAGAGGGACAGATTAAGTGACTTAAGTTACCTGCAGCACAGAGGATGTCAACAGCTTTCAGGGAAGGAGACTCATCTGTGCTGACCAGATCTCTTCCTGCTCTTTTCACCTTCTCCAGCTGCACCGAACGCTCAGCCATCTCATCCTGCAGCAGCTGAAGACAGAGGACACACTTATTGTCAAAATTAAATCATTTCTATAGCTGACAAGAACTTTTGAAACTAAGACATGGTTCCCACATACTTTCCATTTTAGTGCTCCACCCTTTTTCCAGACGTTAATTTCTTGACTGAATTTAAAATTTTTGGACAATACTCAACATGATGTAACGGCTGGGAAAGACTGTCGACGAGCCCAGATCATGGACAACATTTTTCCATTCTTTGAAAATCATCTCGACTCTTTTTCTGCCTGTTTTGTTAATGTTTGTAATCTGTGCTTCACCTGTACTTGTCGTAGTGTGTTCTGCAGGTTCTGGGGGTCTGTCTCCCCACTGGGCTTGGCTATGCTTTGGTTCTGTTCCTGAGTGCTGAGCCAGGAGTGGAGGGAGACGACCTCATCCTGGTACTGTTGGTACCTCTCCAACAGGCCGGACAAACGGCCGCCCAACTCTGTTGACTGCACACACCAACAAAGAATTTCAATGTATTTGTAAATTCAAGACAATGTGTTAATTTAGCACAATTTACAACAATTTCTAGAATGTATTCTATTATCCCTCACCTTGGTGTGTAGGGTTGTGTATCTGTGGTTAGCATCCTGCAGCTTGTCAGTTACCAGCTGCTTGGTGCTGTCCAGAGCTGGGTCTGAACCACCAACTTGCTCCAGAGCTCCTTGAACAGAGTCAAGAACCTTCTGACCGGAGATAGAGACAAAGCGCAGGTCCGCCTTGTGGCAAATTACATCCTCAGCAAGCTGGAAATACAGACACATTTACAGGTCAGTTGGGGACAAAGTCATGCAGATATGTACAGTGTGTGTCTAAAAACATGAGTGTTAATGGAAAGCATGATCATGACTGGCAGGTCACTAGTTCAAATTTCCAGAATTGCTGGGAAAAAATGTGTGAGAGAAGGATATAAAACATTGCAAATGTGATATCAGGGGACTCTTAACAAGGTAAGAATCCCAAACTGCTTCAGTGGAGTTTCTCAGTGGCTTCCAGATGTGAATGTGTAATTGTGTGAGTGTAAATCAGGGCATATGGATGGATGGAAAGTGAGCATGTCTTCCATAGATAATTAAAGGTCAAAAAAGCATAGTTGGGCAGTATGTGTTTTTATACAGCTACACTGGGCCCTGGAACACAAAGCACCTGGAACCAGGCTCAGCCAATATAATCCAACTGCAGAGCCACAGTGCCAGCATTGTCAGACCTGCAGTTACAGTGCAACCTGCACCACCTACAGGCAAGAAAAGTAACAGCAGCAGCAGTTTGAACCTGTAGATGCAGACATGTCAGTGTGCGCCATGTACAGACAAATAAAGGTTCTGCAATTTTGATACTAGGGCTTGAGGGTATTCATTTATTTGCCTTTAGGTGGCAACATCGACATGTCTCTATCTGCAGGTCTAAAGTGCTGCTGCTCTTACTTTCCTGCTAGTATCACTGGTCGTGTAAAATTTGTCTGAAATGACTGAACAGCTCCCTCTTGCAGAGAATCTGCAGTCTGTTAAATGGGAATGATAAACTCACACCCTCATGTTTGTGATTGTCTGAGTCTGTGAGTAAGTTATCACCCAGTTCCATGAAGAGTTTCACATATAATATTAATATAAAATAATATTATAAAATGTGAATTATAACATAAAGCCATCTCCATTATGTTATTAACATGTGTATTTTGTGTACCTTTCTGTGCTCCTCCAGCCTGCCCTTCAGTCCTTGTGCATCGGTTTCTCCTTCCCCTAAGGAACGGAGCTCCTGTTCATTTTGTTCCAGCCAGGTACCTAGACTTCCATGTTCTTGGAGGAACTTCGTCAGCTCATCCTTCAGAGCCTCAGACTTCCTCAGACGGTCCTAGAAGAAATAGTTACAGTAGCAGCAGTCAGTTAAGTATAACAAAAATACCAAGAAAAAAAGTGAGTATTAAATGGTCTCATTGGTCTCCACCACTAAAATGTAAAAGCTGTCTTGCCCATTTTCCTTGACCATGTTAAATTTTATTCTCATAAAATAAAAACATTCAAAATGAATATCAGAGACTGTCACTGGCACTGCATTAAGTTGCAATTAGATAAAGGTCAACATAGATCACAGATCAGGGCACATAAGGCTCGTCAGGAGGTCTTGCTGTAGACTTAATATACACATCAATATTTATTTTGAGTACCTGGCAGCTCTGCAGTCTGTCCTGGTGCTGGGCCTGCAGCCGATCCAGGGCAGCCCGGAGACGCTGCTTCTCTTCAGGAGGAACAGTGGAGTCAGGTTGGTCCAGAAGGGAGCGAGTTGACTGTGTGATCTGGAGTAGCTGAGCCTGTTGAGACTGGAGCTGCTGAAGCTCCGCCTGGGAGAGAGGTCAAAAGTTATAAGTTATAACTTGGTAATGTTGTAAAAAATGTAATGACTTAAAGATGTTTAAGTCAAAATGCCTTACATATTGATTAGAGATTCTAACCTGCAGCATCTCTGTGTGTGACATCACAGCACCCTCTGGCTGTGAGAATGATGCATCAGTAAAATCTCTGGCCACTCCTGGTTGGTTAAGGGAGGACAACTCTTTCAACAGAGAGTCTATCTGGCCTTGAGTCTCCTGGAGCTCCTCCTCAGCCTTTGCCTGGAGGAGAGGAGAGGAAAAGACGATGAATACAAAATATCTTTTGTACAATAGTTATAAATTCAACCACTCTCATCTTCTTACCCTTTGTGTGTTCTGCTGTACAGTGGTGTTGATGGCTGAGTCCACCTCCGATAGTGATGTGTTTGCTGAATCTGTAAGGGCACTGTACTGCTCCTTCATTCTTGTTAGTGCCCCCTGCAGGTTCTCCCTATCCTTTGGGCTTAGACTTTCTCCTCGCTCTGCCAGTAACTCCTCCACAGAGCGTATAGCCTCAGCTATGCCCTCACGTTTGGTCTGGAGGTCCTTCTGTACTTCCTGGAGAGGGAGGGAAAACAGGTTGGATTTTGTCAAAGAAGTATCTGAAACTTAAGATGGCCTTAAGACAGTGAGGATGAACAAGGCTTTAGGTGAGCAAATTAGAGCAGTCAGAAGTAAGTCTTATAAACCATCAAATAAATACAAGAGATTCATAATTGTGAATGTGCATGTACATATAAACATGCAAAAGAGATTAATTCAAGTTTTTGGGTGTTGCCCTTTAGATTCTAGATATGGAGGAAGATGAAAGTTTAATACCTTCAGTTTTTTCTGCTTCTCTTGCAAGACGTTCACATCACCTGTCTCTGCTCCAGCTTTCTGACTGGCCAGCAAGCTGGCAGCTCCAGCCAACCACATAGTAAGACCTTCTAGTTTCTGAGAGCATTCAGCTTTCTGCTGTTGAACCACCTGAGAGGAGAGAATGAGGAGAGAAGGAAGGAAGGAAGCAAAGACAACAAAGAAAGAAAATGTGAGGAAAACTGATAATGACATGAATTAGTGAGGAAGAGTCTATCATAAATAATTAAACTGAATCATGTCACAGGAACAGACCATTTTGCATTTCTGATCTAACCACCAATTTTTATACTTTTTAAAATAAGAGCACACTAAATGCACACTGTAGTGCACACTTTGGTAAGCCTTGAGCAGATTGTGTCCAGAGTTCACACTTACACACACACACAGGCAGACATACATATAGTATCTTCACGTCAACATGTTGGTCAAGCAACAACAAACAATACAGAGAGAACAAAAATATGTTTATTTGCTGTTTTTCCTCTGTCTCCTCTGTATTCAGGTGAGACAAGAGGAAAAACAGTTAAGCGTTGTAGCCAGCGAGGCTTTTCTGCTATCAAATCTCTAGCCTTTACCGCCGTGACACAAGCGATTTCCTTCAGTGGTAATCTGGAAGAGCAAGGCAAACAGGTTAATAAAACACATGTTATAGAGACATGCAGAGTAGCAAACACGCTTGCATAAAAAGCCTTTGTAGTAGGAGTGAGAGTGGTGATACTGTCCATGTCAAGTGGCAAAGCTTTTGCAACAAGAGCAGCAGTGTGTTGCTATCAAGGTATGAAATGATGAGAATAGGTTTGAGATGATGTCTAATGGCACTACCAGTTAAATTGTGGTGGAGGTTAGCTAGTTTACATCAGGCTTTTCTAGTCCTAAATGGGTTTGACGTGATTTCATAGAACATGAGTGCTTATCAAAACAGTGCTAAGAAAGCATGGCAACAGTTTACAGCATGACAGATAAAGCAGTGAAATATAGTACAAGAAAGCTAACTGCAGTGTATTAGTGAGAAATAGTGCAGCGTTTCAAACCAATCCGACTCAATCATCTTTTTCCAAACCTCTCTCTCCCTTGCAATCTGCCTTTCTCTGTCCTTCTCCTCGTCTTTCACTCTCTCCCTGCGCTGCCACTCCTCCTCCCTCTCTCTCTGGGCGGAGAGGGCATCGGCCCAGGCCTGGGCTTGTCCCGACGCTCGGTGGAAGTCCCTCTGGAGCTGCTGGAGCTGCCCCAGAAGCTGCCTGCTCTGCTCAGGGACCAGGTCCTGAGCCCGCTCTGAGATGAACACCTGAATGTCAAAGGCCACGTTGTTGACCTCACTGGAGCGAGCCATCAGAGAGGACTGGAGCTCCTTAAAGGAAAGAGGAAGAAAAGGGGTAAATGAGAGGAGGAAAGTGTTATTCCTCCACAGCTCTAAGGGTAGTGAAAAGCGATGAACACTGCCTCTGAGAAACAAATCCGAACAAACAGAATATATATTAAAGATTTAATTAAACAGTGCATATTTTTATCTTATGCAAAGCTACAATGTCACATGATCCTTGTTTAATTAGCGCTAAGGAATAATGTTGCAAGTGTTCAAAACTGACTATGCATTTAAAGTGTAACAAAAATGTCTATGTTTTATCATAATACAATTTTAAGCATTCCTTCAAAAGGAGCATTATTAAAAAGATTTTCTTCAGTTTGTACAACTTGCCTTGCAAAGATTCAGCTGCTGTGTGAGCTGATCACGATTGTCATCTTTCTCTGCCTTCTCCATTTTTTCCATCCCCGCCATTCCTCCATTCATCTTAGCCTCCGTCTCCCTCAACCAAGAGAGCAGACTCTCCACTTGTCCTCCTAGTGACTTCTGCTCAGCTGTTACCGCCTCCTGAGAGAAATGTCAGAGTGATTAAATATTGCTGTTGAGTATCGTAACCTTGTCACAGTCTAGTAAATTCAAACATCTACACAAAGAAAACAAGGAATTAGAAATAGGATAATTGATCTAAAAAAATCTATGCCAAACAAATGAGCACCTAATACACATGTTCCTTTCTGGTTTTTTCTAGACTACTTTTTTACCTTATATGAGTCTCTATGGTCTTGTAGACTTTGCAGAATGCCCTCAGAAAGTGCTCTGGCAGCCTCATACCCTCGAGCCAAGCTCCGCCCGTCCTTTTCCAGGGCCAATAGGAGCTGTGGAGGAACACCTTTAGGTTGGGGTTTTGAGAGCTGCTCAGCAGCCTCTACTTCCTTGTTGATCGCAGGCTCCAAGTCACGCAATTCAAGGTCCAGAGTCTGAGAGACAGATTAGGAAAAGAAAACAAAAGTCTTCTTGATGCTGTTTGGTAAGAGACTAATCCTTAAATCTGTTTTTTTGGCTCACACTGAGAATCATAATGCACAAATGAAACTGCGAAATAATTTAAGCGTCAAAAAAGGTACATTGATGTGGGCTTGTGTGACATTAATATAATAGCATATCTCTTTCAGGTAAATATGCATATTCTTTCACCTCAGTCTGTCTGATGATGTCATCCAAGGCGATGAGGCTGCGGCCAACAGACTGCTGTTGCTGCTGTTTGAGTCGGACCTCAATATGTCTTACCATGGAGACCAGGGCTACAATTCGCTGGTCATGCTCCAAGCATTCCTGACGCATCAATGATGACTGTGGGAACAGAAAAAAACCCACAATAAAACACAATAACATTCTCTATTATTAATTGTAAAAATGTGTGTGTATAAATGTATGCAAAAGACAGTTTTATTCTAAAGAAATCTAATTTAGGAAAGAATCCTTCACAAATTATCTACTACTTCTTCTTACCTTGCCAGTCTTGGATGCCGTCACCTCTTTGTTCAACACAATTTCTCGACTCTCTCTGACATCATCCTCTCCCTCTTCCCAACTCTCAGTGGCTGTATCAGACTCAGGGACTCCAGTTGATTCGGACTCAGCTGAAGCATCTTCTGCTGATTCTGGAGACTCCAGATATTGCTGTTGGTCTTTTGGAGATTTTGATTCAGGAACATTGGTACTATCAACTTCAGGTGGTTGGTGCTGTTTTTTCTTTTTACCTTTCCCTGCTCTTTTATCTGGTTGTGTGCCAGGAGCCATGGATTTAGCTTTGGGTTGGATGTCTGCTTTGCATGCGACAGCCTCGTGAGAAAAGTCAATGGATTCACCAGCATTTCGGGTTTCTGAATGGGATTCTTCTTTCCCAGAAGATGTAACCCCTTGTATGTGTTCCTCAATGTGAGAATTGGGCTCTTCCGACTGACTGACTTCTGGTGGACTTCGTTGACTGGTCTCAGCTACTTTAACATTAATTACAGAGGTCTTCACTTCATTTGCCTTATGACAAACAGGAAGTCTGATGACATCACTGGCTGACTGACTATCAGTTTGTCTGTCCATCCTCTGCTCCTTAGTCAAAGCTGAGTTATCTAAATCTGGTTTTGCCATTGCAGATTTTGTGGTAATTTTTGTTGATATCACCTCAGAATCCACTTTTTCATCACTTGGTAACTTCTCAGTATCAGGTTCAGTTTTGTCTGTCACTTTTTGACTCTTGAACTTCTTGTTCTTCTTACTTCGTTTACTTTGCTGAGTTTCTTTAGGCTGGACTGATGGAGCTGTGTCAATATCTTTCTGTATGTCTTCCTTTCCAAAACTCCTGTTCTTTTCTCTCTCACTTGAAGAAGCCTCCAATAGTTTGATCTCTATGTCCTCCTTGACAGAAAGTTTCTCCACATTCGTATCTGCTTTGACCCTTGTCAAATTTATTTCATCTTCTTTGACACTCATCTCCTCCTCACTCTCTTTTGGTGAACTACTGGGTCTCTTGACACTATCATCTTTGACGTCATGACTCTCCGCTCCATCAACCTTAGCTGGCAGAGGTTGTGCCTTTACATCTTTAACAGTTGTGCCTTGACTATCCTTCTTCCCCACCTCATTGCGCAGTGCCTGCAGCTCCTCAGCAGTCTGTTTCTCACTCACTCCTTTTTCAAACACCTTTTTAAGAATGCTCTCTTTGGCTTTTAGTATCAAGGCTGCCTTCTCGTCATCTGGTAGAGTAGATTTCTGAGGCAATTCTTGCTTCTTCCTTTTCTTTACCTCCTGACTGCTCTCTGGTTGTTTTGGTTGCTGAGAGACAGAAGCCTTCTCTTCAACTTTCTCTTTCTGCTCCTCCCTTTTTATCTCCTCTCTTTTATCACCCTTTTCTGTATCCTTCGATAAAATATTTTTTATTGAATCAGTCTCTGGCTCAATAGTATGTTCTGTGAATTCCAGAGTGGCTGAAAATGCTTCCTGTCCCTGTTTTACCAAATCATTTTCAGCCTCAATTTTCCTGTCAGTCTTTGCTTCACCTTCTTCATTGGGAGGCCCTGTGGAAGTTGCCCGACCATGAATCTGTGATTTCTCGTATTTGTCTTGTGATGCAAGCTCATCCGTGACTGCAACAATAGCCTCAGACTGCCCTTCAATATGTGCATCAGCTTGATCAGTTTCAGATGGATGTTTTCTCTCTGGAGGGTGTGTTTCACTCTCTGCTTCTTTACCCTTTCCATTCTTTTTATTTTTCTTCTTTTTCTTGCTTTTGCTTTGTGTCACTGTGGATAGAGAGGTCAATAACTCGTCTGACTGCTCAACATCCGTGCTAGATTTGATTTCAATCTTTAAAGGTTTCTCTTTCTCCACTCTTTTACCCTTCTCATGTACAACATCATCTCTCTGTGCTGCCACATCACTCTTTCTATAATCCGCTTCACTCAATTTTGACAACTCAGTACTATCTTTGCTTTCTCTGTCATCTCTAATCTCTGCGGCCACAAAACCTGTCAGGATTCCATCTTCAGAATCATGATGAACCACTGATGTGCTCTCATCACTGTGTCTAGACTCCTCTTCCCCAAAGCTCACAGGTTCCCCATCTGACTTTAACATAGCAGACCCTTGTCTTTCCTCTTCCTGTGAATCTCTGTCAATATCATAGACATGTGCCTGAATGGATTCTCCAATAGAATCTCTGATAATATTCCCCTTTTGTTTATCATCAGTCTCACTCACACCTATCTGCAGTCTCTTGTCAAGCTTCTGCTCAGGAAGAAGCTCTGATTTATTGATGTCTGTCTGTGGTACTATCTCTTCTATGGCTTGCTGAATTCTTTTCTCAACATTAGTGGCAAACTTACGCAAGAGGTCTATTGATTGGTCTTGCTCAATCAAAGCCTTTTCTTCCACTGACACTGGCGATTCTGCTTTGTCCTCTTCTGTAGTAGTATCATAAAGCAGTGACTGATCTGATACTACAGATGTCAATGTCTTTCCATCGTTCTGTGTGATTGCTAAACCTTTCTTTGACAGTGGAGATCTTGAAGGCACCTCAGTGTTTACATCTGACCAGTTTGCTAGACTGTCTGGGCTTGACACTGACAATGTAACAGCAGGGCTGTATGTGCCATTTGATGAGGCAACAGGTGTAGTGCTACCTTCATCACCCTCTGTCTCCACAGAAGCCAATTTCTCCTGAATCTCTGAAGCTATGTCACTGGAGATCAGTTCTTTTGCAATGGCATCATCGAGACTAGAGACTTGTTGTCCAGTGGCAGGATCAACTAAGCCTCCTTTCAAAAACTGGTTGGTGGCTATTACCCTGACCATATTGTCTCCTACTAAACCTCTTTTACAGGCTTCAGATAGTGGGAGCCTTTCTCCAGTATTGATATCAATGATCCCTCCACTGTCTGCCTGGCTTTGGAGCAGCCTCAATGCTGGAACTGGGTCAACTTTCTTTGACGCAACTGCCTCAGATAGGGTCACGTTGTCTCCTGTTTGCTCATCATGAACACCTCTGAATGGTTTCACCTCCAAGAACCGTTTACCTGTTTCAATATCTATCTTACCCTGGTTTACAAGCTCTGAATAAGGCACAATGCGTGCAGTTTGGGGGTCAAGCACTCCTTGTGTTACAGTAGAAGAAGCCATGGCTTCACTGGCAATATTCTCATCCAGGAGACCCTTTGAAACTGCCTCTGTCAATGTCAGTTTACATCCAGAGTCAGGGTCTAAAATGGCTCCTGTTGATGCCTGGAAAACAACAGCTTCTGGGTGAGATGAAGGGCTGACTTTTCCTTGGTAGACCCATTCTAATTCCTCCAGCCCAGGAGCAATGGACCGATCCACTAGTCCTCTATCTACGGCATCAGCAACTGACAGCCTCATCCCTGAAGCATGATGTATTACACCGCCCTCAGCCACCTGCCTTGCCAACACCTGATAAGCCTCCTCAGACCTAATTATACCTTTCTGAATTGCTTGCTCAAGAGGAACTGGAGACTTGGACTCTGGGTCAATAATACCTTCCATCTGTAGCTGTAAACTGGCTTTAGTGAGGGCTGTTGATGAATCTGTATCCTTTCCTTTGTATGCCTTCTCTAGTGCCACCAATCCTTCTCTTTGATCCTCCTCAATCAGTCCCAGGTTTGCTGCTAGAGTGACAGAGACTTTCTTATCCCTACGTAGGTCAACAATCCCCCCAGACGCCACCTGGGCTTCTAGAAATCGAGAAGCGGTGTCGGGGTCAATCAACCCTACCTGAGCTGCCTCCCTTACCCCGCACATCTGCCTTTTCTCTACATCCACTACCCCTGCAAGGGTTTTATCTGACTTCAGGACACTCCACATTAGATCTTCATCTAGTAAACCCTCCTGCATAACATCTTCCATGCTAAGTGACTCACCGCTGCTGGCATCTAGGAAACCCCCAAACAGACTTGCCTGAGCCATTAACTTAACTGCTGTGTGGCCAGGGAGGACACCCTGGGCTACTGCCTCATCTGGGAGCAGCTTTTCCCCTTCTTCTGTCATCACACCTCCCTGTTTTAGCTCAAGGACTAACCTCATCAATTCAGCATCCTCATCTCCCTTCTCTACTGCTGAATCATGGACATCAGTCTGAGGTTTAGCATGCTTTGAGTAAGTCTCTGTTATAGGCACCTTTTGCTCGCTCCTTTCTGATTCAGTCTCGGAATGCTTTATATCTTTCCTCTCATCAGATTGGGTTGAATTAACATCTTCATTTGTTTTTACTCCCAGTGGAATGGGTTCTTTCAACAATCTAAAATCTCCCTCTGATTTGAGTGGTGCCGTGACTGTGTTTCTATCTACTGTTGTGGTTGTACTTCTAGTCTCCTGATCACCACTATACCTGGGTTTGGATTCAGTTGCTAATGTCTCATCAGGGCCTTTTGTTAATTCCTCTCCAAGGCTTTTAGTGGAAGACATTAAACTTTCAAGATTGGATATCTCTTTCTTTTGAGCTTTTGCTTTTGCATCTTTATCTATGGCAATTTCACTTTTAGCTGCAAAGGCTAAATCACTCTCTACAATTACTGAAGGTTTTTGCAGCATTTTGTTGTAATTTTCTCCATCATACCTTTCTTCTAGACTGCCTGTACCATTCATCTCAAATTCTTCGCTTGGTGCGACTACAACAGAATAATCTTCTTCAACCTCTGTTTGTCTGTCACTCACCACTTTATCTGTCACACTAAACTCTCTCACCATTTCCAGCTTCCCCTGCTCATCTGTGGTCAAATTGCTTTGTGGCTCAACTTGACTTCCATATACAGAGTCTCCAGCAACCAGTTCAGTAGCTTTGATCAACTTCACCAACTCAGGGTCTAGCAGCACCAATCGTTTTCCAGAATGAGCATCGACATAGCTGTGAGTCATGAGGTAATACTGCAACTTGTGTTTTGCTTGTTCTTCAGGATCCATTTCTTGTGTTGGTGTAGCATCCCAGACAAGGCCTTCGGGAGATGATGAAGACGGTGGAGAAGATGGAGGTGGAGAGGAGCTGGTGGAACCCCAGCTCAAGCGGTTTAGAGATGGGGTACCTGACTGGTTCATGCTGGAAAGAACATCTGGAATGTGGGTGTCTTTGAGAAAACGAACTACACTGGGCTCAAGAACCTCTTCAGCAGCCTGGTTTAAGGGCAGCACCTGGAGGGTTTCTGGGTTGTACAGAGCCCCAATGTCATGTCGCTGCCTTAGGATGTTCCTTGATAGCTCTCCTGAGATCACTCCTTGTTGAAGAGCCTCAACAATGGGCAGGAGTTCTCCGGACTCAGGCCAGAGTATTCCCATGAAAGCCCAAAGAGACTCAAGGACCAACAGAGCCAAACGAGAGGAGAGAAGATCCCTACGAATACTCTCTTCCAAATCCAGGCGTTCTCCACTAAAAGGGTCTAGAATTCCCCCATTTTGCAGCTGTCGTGCTAACATGGCACAGGCTAGATCCTGGTCCATAAGTCCATGACGAACTGCTTCATCGATCGTCAGCCGGTGGCCAGACCGTGGGTCAGCAATACCACCGGCAAAGAGCTGAGCTTCAAGAAGTCGTACAGTAACTTTCCGATCAATCAGGCCTTCCTGGACTGCACGGAAGATGCCAACTTTTCTTCCGGAACGGAGGCAGACAGTTCCTCCAGGTTGCTGTTTGACAGGGAGGAGAAGAAGACCTGAGTCATCGTCAGGGACACAGCGCTGTTGTAGCTCATATAGGTTTAATTTTTCAGCTGTGTTTGGATCGATAAGCTCTCTATGTTGTAGCCTTGACTGGAGTTTGGTGAGGGTTCTGGGAGTCAAAAGTCTCCTGTCTTCTGCTTGCTCCAAACTCATAATTTTTCCTGTTGAGTTTCTCAGGCCTCCAGTGTTCAGCTCGAGTTCTAGAATACGAAGTCCCACCTCCTCTCTGATGAGCCCGAACTCCATGGCTGTAGCTACTGGCAACACATTTTGCTGTTGCTCATCTGTAGACTTTGTATTTTCTACTAAAAGCAAGGCACTCTCTAACTCAGAAAGGGACTGTCTGGTATGGGTGTCAATTAGACCTTGAGCTAGACCTTCTTCCAGTGAAAGATTGAGAGGGGAGTCAGGCTGGAGGAGGCCACCCATAATGAGCTGGGCCTCCAGTAGTACATGGCAGGTGTCCTGGTCAATAAGACCACGTTGGGCTGCTTGGAACACTGGGAATGTTTCCACTGTTCCCAGGTCGATTACTCCAGCAATGGCAATTTGGTTCTACAAAAATAAAAAAAAACAAAATTCCAGTTGACATTTATTATGGTAACATTAAAGATCATTGTGCTATGGCACTTTGAGCCAGTAAATGTATTATGTTATGTTACTATGTTATCATATTATATTATACTATCATGGCGTATTATGGGCGTAATCAGATGGTAGAATCAGAAAAAGAAGAAAGCCCACAACCAGTGCCCACAAAAACACAATATAAATTAAAAAGAAACTATAATTGCTTTTTGTTGGCATGGTACTTATTTGTACATATTAGAAATGTGATTGTTTCTTTACCATATTTTAATTTCTCTTTTATATTAAAAAGCACTTTAATACTTACCACTGCTAGTCTAAAACAAGCACTAAGCATGCAACAAAGCAACTAGTAACAAAAAATGCAGAAAAAGCTCTAGATAAAGATAAGCAAACACACATAAAAGAACACAGAAGTATTCAGAAGAAAAGGAGAAGAAAATGTCTAGGTTAAGAAAAAACGTACAGGCAACGGTAAGAGAGAAAGCGAGCGCTACTTACCGTACGGGCTTGTCCCATGGCACACACACTAATGGGCCAGCTTTTGGCTCGGCAGAGCGAGGCGCAACAGGTGAGAAGCTGGTTGTTAGCATTCTGCATGCCACTCTTCATTCTGACTCCTAACACTTCACTGACACTAAATCCTCCTGCTGACCTTACTTTAAACTGGAATAGGCTCAGAAAATTAAACTATGACTTCCTGTCTCTGACACCTTTAAACAGAAACTGACAAGGGGAAGGCCAAATTATTTATATGGCAATTTATCACAATACACACAATTTCGAAGGTATGTTTACCTCTTCAGTTGCACAGATATTATGATGAATTTCAGATTATTGTCTTGCAATATACCATGTATCACATAAGATTGGAATCACTCATTATCACTGGCAAGGCATTGTGACAGTATTGTATTGTCAGAAACCTTGTGATTCCCAATTAAATGAACTGATCAGTAAACAAATCTATCTCATTAACATTTAGTGTGTTTATAAATGTCCTGCTTTGTTTTCCATCTCTCATTCTGATCCGTGGCTCAGAGCTCGGATGTCCACAATTCTCCTTTGGCAGCTGTTAGTGGTTTTCAAGCAAAACGCTCGTTTAACGTTTCACACATTAATAGTATGCATTAGAACAAACACAAAAATTCTCATTCACACAAACACACACTCTTGTGATCTGGACACAACATGCTCAAATGGTGAAGTGGGGTTTGTTGCATAGCTGGCCTCTGGTGCACTCGCACTCTAAACCAAAAGTGACTTTTTAAAAATGCCTATGCTTCAGTGAGTATTTCTTTAGTCACATAAAAGTCCCCTGTAAAAACACACAACATCCACATTGGAATCAATTTTGAGGTGCAGCTGTCAAGACAAGAATTATCATCAAGGATTGCTTGAAACCTGAAATTCTCACACACATTCAATCCTTTTTTGACCGATGTACCATATTGCATATGCCAGGAAAGGAACAATTTTATGACCAACTGAGAGCTGACTGTGAATGTGTGATTCCCATTGGTACACGTATACATGGGGCAAAAAGAATAAAAATAAATACTGAAATGCAATGTATTGACTTTATGAAGTGGCATTACTTTACCACTACATAAAGAAAGTAACATGATACTATTTTGTAGCTACAGAGATGACAGTAAAATGTGAAGGTGTGTCAATTTCAAAAATGATTGTTTCTATCAATGGATCTATGAAAAGCAGAGCTCTACAGCTTTTACCTAACTGCTAGCATGACTTGGGCAGCGCTGCACCACTAAGGCCATGTATTAACCATGTTAGCAGTTCAGCAGATGTATTTTCTGATGATAATGACAATGATGATGAAGATGACAAAAACTAGGGTGGTGACATTTAATGACATGACTGCAGGCTTTTAGGTGGAACACTCCATGCTAAGGCCCGATTCAGACAGTGTCATCCAGTGAATCCTTCTTTGCCCTTCGGTGCCCACATTTGTACTGTGAGTGTTCATTTATTAAAAAAAATCTCACTTTCACTAAAAAGTGGGCTGTGTAACAAAGATTACAGCATCTTCTAGACTGTCAAATTATTCTACTATGTGTAACTTCTCCTTGAATGACAAAGAAGGAGGTCAAACAAAAGAACCAAAAATAGAAAATGTTATTTTTAGATCATCTGGATACATGTCTGAACAGGGTCTGTGATGTTTGTTAAACCAAATCAAGTCAATGAGTGAGATTCGTCAATAGTGGTGATGTTTGTCAAAAATGCACACTCTGTGAACACACAACATGCTGTACAACACACACACTCTTGCTGGCCCACAAATGAACTCACGCTTAGCTTGCAAGCATATTCAGACTCAAAGCGACATTTTATGGAAGTACCTTGGCAATAACATTTTGTCAAGCTTGCAAAAGCCGAAAATACATTTTCTTCATAAATCTGCAGAACTCGCTCTCCATCTCAGCCCATTCCTCCAACCAATCTACCTTTCTTTCCTCCTCTTTGGCCAATTGCTGCTCCAGCTGCTGCAGCTGCTGGGTGGAGCTATCACACAGCTGGTTGTAGGTGGCTGTCAGCTCGTCCAGCTGAGCCTCTACATTAGCATGCTCCTCAGGGGACAACCTGGAGAGGACACAAGGGAGAAGGTTGGAGCAGGTGGGGTTTATGTGTTTAATGTGTGTAATGCGGATATGTAGGTTTCCCCACAATGACTTTAATATACATTTCATTAAAATTTCAATGGTTTTAAGTTAGAGATCTTTCCAGACCCAAAACTAGTTTGTTATTATTGTTATTATCAGCTGAAACCCACCATCTGGTACAATACATTTGTTAAACAAGCTGAAAAATACATTCCGATACATGTATATTAATTAATGTAAACCTGTCCATTTGAAAAAATCCCTTGATATTCCCCACCTTCCCTTGGGGTTTCACCAAATTCCCCAACTTTCCCAAACTGGAATAAACCTGGAAATATTTTTGACTGATTCAAAATTTCCATGACAAGCGGCTAGATAAGTACGTACTGCTTGTATAGTGTGAGAGAGTCCATGTGTGTTGCTCTGTGCTAGTTTCTAGGACACAGGGAAAATCAAACAATATGTGTAGTGAATGTGTTTGGGAAGCATGTGCAATGTGTGTGTCCATGCATGTGATCTAAACTTACTTGCTGGCCTGTTTTGAGAGCAGGAAGACCTGAGTACTCCTTATGGCTTCAGCCACTTCATCTTTCTTGGCTGCTAGCTGTTCACTGATGGCCTTTAGAGAACACATACACGATATGCTTAGTACAGTACAACCACCATCAACTACCATTTCAATGTTTCAATTAAACAGCAAATAACATTTCATTTATGACTAATCATTATCCTTTATATATATATATATATATATATATATATATATATATATATATATACATTTGAGAGCTGCACAGAACAAACAGCCCACAGAACTACTGGATGTAAAATGCCTTGCTCAAAGGCAACGTGTGTATAATGTATATAACCAAAATATATTAGATTTCTGTTGTACCTGTTGAGCAGCAAGTGAAGACTCAGCGTTGGGGCCCCCAGTCCGTCCCTGGAGGCCCTTGACCCAACCCAGCAGGTCTAAAACCTGGCCCACCCTGGCCTGCTTCTCCTCCTCCACCTCTTTCTGCACAGATTAAAAAAATGTTTTACAAGATAAATCTCAAACTATTTACCTCATTTAGGCAATCATTGGACATTAAATAAAAACCTTTTTTCTGCTAGAAAATACACACAAATTCTTCTCATTTTGCACTACAGTGATTTAATCTAACCACAAATTCCAATTTTAAGCAAGATATATATATATATAGTGAAACAAAGTCCCACCTCTTCCTCTTCTAGTCTTCTCAGTGCATCACTGATGTACTTTACATGCTGGGTTGTCAAGGTGACCAAGGCCGTGTAGCGTGTGCGCAAGTCCATGAACTGTAGAGATAAACCCCGAAACAATGACAAGACATCAGTGATGGTAAATTATATTCACACAAAATTAATTATCCCCAACTTAGTGATACTAATCAAAAGAGTACACCAGACTCTCTGTCCTTACCTCCTGAGTGATGGCGTCAGAGGAAGAGTGCATCCTCCTCCTCTTGACAGTTGACTTGTGCGTAGATTCTACAAAGGCTCTGTAAGTCATCAGCTGCAATTCATAATCCTACAGAATACAGCCATGGTGGGACATTAGTAACTAAAAAAGTAGCTGTGGGATCATAATACTAGAGAGTGTATTTTTGAGTTTTAAAATGCAATACTAATTTGTAAACTGACTTATCAAATGCATTTACATGTATTCGTGATTGTTTGCAGCACAGAACAATTCAGTGACTACCAGATTATTTGAACCATTGTAGTGAAATAGCTCCACTCAAACTAAACTGTAAAAATATTCAAAAACAAGTTCACATATTTGACATACTATATGTGAAAAACAGTGTCTTACCTTCACTGAGGTGCAGTACTGTTTGGAATCAGTCTGGCACTCGTCTAGTTTGGTCTGGTTCTGTTCAATCTCAGCTACTAATGCCTAAAGAAGCCAAAAATAATACACATAATTGATTTAAGTCTATCAGATACAATGTGTAGTTTCCATTTTGTTTTCTCTCGTTTTTCCACTATACAACATTTGACACAAATCAATATTTCTACCACAAATGGACTCCATCATTCCTTAGAATCAATCCATAGCATTTTATTATTGTCCTTCCAAGTAACCATTCATTCAGTCTATCAATCTACAGATCAAAGTCCATGAAATCAGCGTTACTAACTGTCTGCTGGGCAAGTTGTTCAGACAGTGCTTTGCTGTCTGTCTGTCCAGGTTGTGTGTTTTCTTGTCTCTCTGTCGTTTCTTCGATCCACTTGATCAGAGCAGAATGGCCGTCTCTGTACTTCTGCAGGGCTGAGCCCAGAGCTTCTAGATCAGTTTGTCTGCAATAAAACAAGAAAAGACTTTCAGAACATTTAACACACAAAAATATTTATTGTAAGTATAGCCTGAGTTTAGTATCTAGTATGTGCACACAAGTGTTTTTAAGCAAGACAATGGATTGTTACATGTGCTGTCATTATGATTTCTCTAAACAATATAATAATAACACCAAAACATCATTACAGTACACTCATCCTCACTCTGTAATTTAAACTTGTTAATCCTCCTCCTCCTTCTACTCCACTCTTCCCCAAATCTTTTCTCTTTTTTCTCATCTTCACCCTGTCCTGCTCACCGTGTCTCCATCTGTCTCTTGATTCCGCTCCACCTCTCTGCCATCTGATTGGCTCTCTCCTGGTAGCGCTCCAGCTCGGGGCTGCGGTCTGGGTGGAGCCTGCTGAGCCGAGACCCCGCCTCTTTGGCCCGACCCACCTCCGACTGCAGAGACTGGAAGATGCCCTCCTGCTCGACAAGCTCAGCCTGCCACTTCTGGAAACAGAAGAGGACAAAAGGTATGAGTCAAATAGTTTCACAACGTAAGCCTCTCTCTTCAGCTGACCATAAGAGGAGTTTATGTGACAACGTGTCCCTTACCCCAAGTTGATCTCTGATGTTTTGAATGGCCGTTGTGTCAGCAGGAACAATGTCTTCTTCACTTAGTCTGCTCTCGTTCTTCCTGACCTGGCTCTCTGCTTCACCCAGGCTATGCATCAGGATGTCTACTGTTTTTAACCTGAGGAGGTAAAAGGTAAAGAGAGGTAAATAAGTGAAACATTCATGTGTATTTCTGAGTTGCTAGAGGAAGAAAAAGCTCACTAACTTTTCTAGGTAGACAGACGAGAGGTTGTGCAGTTTGTCTATCTTCTCCACAGCCTGGTTGAGTTCAGCCCGGAGGACGGGAATGCTGGAGGACGTCGGCTTCTCCTCGAAGAAACTGACGCAGCGGCGAGACACGTCGCCCAAACTGGAGCGCAGGGCGTCCAGCTCTGACTGCAGCTTCTAAACAAGAATACGATTTTAAGTAAGAAAGGAGAGCAAAATGATGTGGGTAAGTAATGTCCTACTGACAAAACTGTAATTCAAAAAAGGAATGTTGCTTGTTATTTTTACAAAAGATAGACGGCTGTCACTGAATAACGAATATGATGCTCTACTTCTGTTGCACCTTCTTTCAAATACATATTTATAGTTTCCTTTGTGATAAACTTTCCCAAGAAGAGTGAAGTAAACACAATTATTTCCCAAAACTACAAGACCTATTAATGCAGATAAATCAATCATTAGCATTAGTGAAATAACAATCATCACATTTCTGATCGATATTTGACATCAGATTTGGGGATTTTTCTTGTACCAGGTCTATGAAGACATGAGGTTTTTTTTAAGCCCTTAATACATATTACAAAAAAGTAATACTGCATGAAAACTCTTACTGTACTGTGAGAACAAAAAAATAAACTCTCTAGTCCATAAATAAAACATTAACTGATGAAACTCAATAGTAACTTCATAAAGAGGTGTTATTGCCCGTTGCAACCAGCAGATGGGGCTCAAACTGACCTCTTGCTCTGCAATCTGGACAGTGTTGTCAGCACTGTCACCTGACAGCCGGTTGGGGTGCGGAGTCTGAATTCCCCTCATGAGTCTCTGCTCGGCCTCATTTAGACGAAGGGTGATGTTCTGCAGCTCCGACAGGTACGATCGAGAGACTGACTCATCCTTCTCCACTGGAGAGACAGAAAAGAGAAAGACGAGAACAAAGAAGAGTTATTTTGGGCATGAACAGTAACACTGTAGCCATTTGCTTGTTTTATTCAGAGTTTTATTTAAAAGACTACTCATTCATTGTTCAGAAATGACAAAATGAAGATTAATAACATTCTCTGATATGTTTTATTTAGTATGATTCCATACTGAACTTTAGCTACATACAATATCTTAAAGTAACTTACTTTTACAGGCCAAAATGCTCATAAACTTTTTTTTGAACAGGCAGTTTTTCATTAACAGATTGCAGAGTTCTGGGTGTTACCCTGCTGTGAAGAGTGTCAGTTTGATACAGAGCAGTTTGATTGGCTGAAGGTCAGACAGAGGTTCAGTGCTCAGCAGGGACACTGTTTGAAAACACTAAACCATATGTAACGGATATATTCAACTACTATCTCAAAAAGTTGGTGATTAACCCTGGAGAACATTCTGCCATTTAGCATTTACCAGCTGGTAAATTTAGACCATGTCACTGTAATTGTCAATATAAGTGTTTGGGACATATGTATGCACTGGGTATAGGTATAGAGGTGGGTATATTTGTCTATCCGTCTCACCGGTCTCCATGTCGAGCAGCAGGTCCTGGCAGTGCTGCTGGGCCTGCTGAACGTCCTTCTCCAGCTCTCGTCTTTCGCCTGGCGTGAACAGAAAGCTCTCTTTGCTGTCAGACAGGAAGTCGGCAAACTGGGACTCCAGGTGACCCAGGACCTGCTGCCGCTCTGCCGGGGACTGACAACGAACCTGATGGGTGAGACAAGGAGGGAGAAGGTAAGTATGATAAAAGATAACAGAGTAGAAAGGAAACAGAGAGAACAGATTGAAACAGAACACATAAGAGTCTCACTGTGTCCAGGTTCCATCCGGAGACCGTCCTGATGTCTTTGAGCAGGTAGTGCCAGGACACCACACTCTTCATGTTCACATGCAGCTGATGCCACAGAGACATGACCTTCTGGTACAACTGCTCTGCCCTGTACACACACACAACAATAACCCACTCACTGTGTTGTGAAACTTCTAAAAGACTCAAGGTTTTTGATTCTGAAATGAGGTGTCAGTTGTTTTGAAAAAGTCATATTTTACTTATTATTATTACTAATCTACCTATATCTTAAGCCATTTGCTGACAACACTTTGATAGATTAGAACCTCTAGATTTCTAAAAAACTTAATGAACCTTGGTTAAGTTTTGTTTTTGTTTATATTTTTTTAGAAAAATAGGTCAATTCAATGTCAATTATTTCTTCTGAAAATACTACAATCCTGTTTTTTTGTGGTTATTGTGTATGGCAATACTCTGCTGTACCCTTTTCCTTACTATTTCTTGACATGTAACAATATGGAAACCAACTCCTCACCAAAAAAATCCACACCTCATCACATACTTTACAACCATCATTATCCTAAAAACACTACCTTCACAACAAAACTAATCGTGCTCCATGTTTGTTTCAAGCATGTGTCTCACCTGCTGGCTGTGTCGATGGCCTCAGGGTTCGGAGGCGGGACGGTGAAACACACTGAGGGGACCATGGCCTCATTCCCTGTCGAACTGATCACCTTCCACTTGGTCCTCTGAGAGTTGTCCTCCAGCACACACTCCTCGCCTCGGCTAATTGTGATCTGAGAGGAGGAAGGGGTGCAGGATAGATGCAAAAACAGGAAACGAGAGAGGGATAGATGGAGCATAAATGGAAAGAGGAGATGGAAGAAGGAAGAAAAAATACAGGAAATGGAGGTTATGGAAATACAGATGTTGGGAACGAGGAAGGGAGCAAAGAGGACATGAAGAACAAGATGGAAAAGTAAGAAAGGGAGGAAAGTAGGATTTCAAAGTCAGGGAATTATGAAGGTTTAAAAGAAAGATGACAGGATGGATGAAGGAGAGGTCAGATGAAAAAGAGGAAATCAGGGAGGAGAGAAGAGAAAACATGTAAACCAAAAGCTGATAGCAACAAACTCATAATGCAACACAAAATGCAAACATTCATGAATTTCAGGAAGTTAGCAGAAGCCCTAAAATGATATGACATTAGAGTCCTCGACACAGGAACAATGCCATGTGGACTGAAAGCAGCTTTGCACCTCTAAACTGAAAGCTTTTATTTTGAAAGCAGCAAATACTGTCCAAACTGAAAGTGAGGTTTACTGATACCTGGGCTGGGTTTCACAAATTCACCATGAGCAGCAATTCATCGACGAGGAAAAACCCGTTACTGACATGGTGATTTTGAGAAACCCAGCACAGGACAAAAAAAAAGTGTTTGGGATTAGAATCTGGAAAATAAATTCAGTTCTAAAATAAACACAATGCAAAGCCGTGACTGTGGGGAAGAGTTTTAGGGCAACACATAAAAGGCTACTGCCTTCCCCACCTACCACCCTCTCTCACCTCTTCCCTGCACACACACACACATCAATACAGCAAAGCTATGCACATACAGTAAATACATGAAATGTGAATTAAAGCTTATAGCTGTGACTTGTTATTGTCTGACTGACTGAGTGAGCCTGAGAGGCATGGACTGTGTTCACTTCAGTTCAGTTCAGCTTACTGATTGCCACCTGCCCTTATCAACGATGAATTTGATCCTCACCTTTCACCTCTTGTGTGCCCAGTATGAAAGTGTTAGTATGTACAACAATAGACTAAATAAATGGTGAACACACAGAGATGAAACAGTGTTTTTGTGCTCCACCCTACTTGATTGTCTACTGTCTGTCTCCTGTCCTTACTGTCTTCATTTCAAAGAGCAGCCTACTTCTTTAAGACAGTTTCATTGTCTTTGGGTTGTCCACATTTTCAAGTACAAATCCCTCACAATTTTCTACTTTAGTTGTGTTTTTGTTACTACCACCCTCAAATCTTGATAGAGAGCACATTTGTTTTGCTATCTACAGTAGAGTCATTAAGACACAACAGGCTGCCATGTGCACATACGAAGGTTCACTTTGTGTTAAGATACCTCAAAAGAGCCACAATTTAGCATTTTGTTCTGATGTGTTTGACTGGCTAAGTAAAGATACATTTTGTTTAACAGGCCCTGTTTTCCATTTCCATTTTTTTTTTAGGATAGAAAATCCAACATACCAGGACAGGTATCAAATTCGCAGTGACCACACGACATTATTGAAAGAAAACCAGAAAGCTGATAAGAGAGGAGCAACCAGGGCAGTACAGTGTGTGCAGTACAGTGTGTGCAGTGTAAGAATCTGAGGTGAGAGAGGGAGAATATAGGCAGCTATACCTGGACGTTTGTCTTGCCAGCCCAGCCAACAGACGAGAGGAAGGGAAGAGGATGAGGAGGAGGAGGAGGAGGAAGAAGAGGAGGAGGAGGAGGAGGAGGAGGAGGAGGAGGAGGAGGGAGTGAGAAGGGAGAGGCCAAAAAGGTACATGAGGGTATGGAGAGAAAGGAGGAGACACAGAAAAGTGAAGGAGAGAAAGATTACTTATGTGCACGTTTGTCCAGACACTGCTTTGTTTTAGTATAACTTTTAGCAGCTTGCATCTTCCTTTTTTATTTTTTTTTTTTGAGAGTACCAAACCACCTTCCTTCTTCACCTGGATACAACACCTCACACATACAGTATGCTTCAATGAACAAATTGACCCTGTGGAATCTAACACAGCAAACTAAAAATAGCAGCACAAGGGGGCAGCAGCATGTCCACCCTGCTGGAGTGCTAGGTGCTGAGCCCGCAAAGGGGATGAGACGGATGTATAATTGATTGGCTTTTAGATTCCTTGAGGACATCACAGCTGAGAGTGAGAGGCAGAGAGAGAGAGAGACTTCACCTGTTTCTATGTGTGTTATTTAAAAGTGGCACTGAGGGGAAAAACAATGCACAGCTTCAGTTCTCTTCTCATTAATGATTTCTTTACTTCCAAGTGTCTTTTGCCTATTTTGGGGCTTTTACAAAGATCCAGTCACAGAGTATTCTGAGGAGAACAAAGGCAAAGATCGTGAAAAGATTGTGAGAACCGTGTCAGTGATAAATTATAGATCCTAATCATTATCCTTATTCAGCTCCCAAATGGAGCGCTGCTATTTGTACTTGCCAGCTAAAATGAAGTGAAAGCAGTTGGAGCAGTTACCAAAAAAATCTCATTGCTGTAGTCTATTCATCAATATGGACCACCTAGGCAGAGAAAAGAGTTTGTGTAGACGTACTCATCAATCTAAAGACAAACCCCCCCCCCAAATTTAATAGTGTCAAGGAAGTGGCTAAAATAGAACAGCCACAAAGTGGTTGTGGAAGGGGCTTGGAGAGGAAGTGCAGGGCAGAGAGGAGGTGGTTGGTGGTGAGGGTTAAAACAATAGAGTGGTGAGGTCAGTGGTGAGCTGGTACTGCATATATACACATTTTGTCACAACCTTGTCCTGGTAGGCAAAAGATTCCTTATATACACCTTTATTAACACAGGTATCTGAGCGCTACCATGAGAACAGCAAAACTGGCTTATTTTAGCTCAACTGGATGAACACATTTTCAGAAACTTACAGTAACTATTTTCACGTCATGTTCATGAAGTATAATACATGGTGGGTCCCATACCTCTATCTGTCTGTAGTCGCAGATGGCTTTGATGGGTGTTGTGGCTCCCAGGGTGCTCTCTGCGCTGCGGGGGCGGAGCTGCACCACCGTCTTGGCCCGGCCCACCAGGCTCGCCACAGTACTCCGGTACTCAATCAGCTGCTCCTTCTCCTCCTACAGGACAAGAGAAAATCAATGGACACTCAAACTGTCAGTCACTTCATGTTGTAGTTAGTGACAGTTACAATGGTTCATTTTACTGATCCTTTTCATCAGCTTAACAGTCTGTCCATCATTTTGTGAGTAAGTCAGTTATCTATGTCAGAAACTTTCATTCATCAGTCTGTGAGTCACATTATCAGTCACTGTCACCGGTTTATAAAGACTGTATCGATTAACAAATAGAGTTAAGATGCTGAAGTTAAAATATATTTTTCTTTTTTCTTAAGAGTCTACAGCCATGCTAGCAGCTCTGTGAGGCTGTACTTAGGCACAGTGGTGCTTTGAACTTAATGCTAATGTTAGCACTCTGACATTGCTAACATGCTGATGTTTAGGAGGTACAGTGTTCACTATCCTACTATCACTATCGTTTTCACATGCCAACACTGATGATTTGACCTGATGATGGCGCTGGAGGAAAAGTTGAAAAAAAAAGTTCATCACTAAAGTTATTACAGGTCATCTTAAGAGAGACATGAATGTCTGCACAAAATTTCATGTCAATCTACTCAATAGCTGTCAAGACATATCACTGAAAATCACAAATGTTAACCTCATGGTGGCGCTAGAGGAAAAGTCACAGGATCACCAAAGTCTTTAGTCTTCATCCTCTGGGGACCATGAATGTCTGTACAACATTTCATAAAAATCCATCCAGTAGTTGTGAAGACATTTCAGTCTGAACCAAAGTGGTGGACAGAGCATCATTGCCATCCCTACACCCAAGCTGCTACCGTGACTAAAAATATAACTGTATATCTTGAATTATTTAAGAACTGCCCAAATCACATGAAACACATTAAGCCAATCATTCCTATTAGAATACAGTGCAGGTCCTACTAATTATAATTAGCCTATTAGCCTGTAGCCTTTGAGATGAGTGGACTAAGTGTTTACTGACTCAGCTGCTTGTGTTAGCTTGGGCGCTAACCATTAAACATTTAAAAGGTGTGCTCTTCACCCTGACAGGTAGAATTACAGTTCATTTATGTCTTGCCCCCAGCGGAGAGAGTCATTAAGGATTCATTATAGAGAGAGACACAAACACAGAGAAAGAGATAAATTGAGGGAGAGGTAGAGATAGTGAGATAGAGAGAGGGAAGCTAAGAGGGGGCCTGTGCAAATAACTTTATACATTACACCCCTGAAATGAATTTCACACTGAGATGGCGTTCGCTGCAGTCAGCACTACCATAACAAGTCAAATGACAAGTTGGGAAGAAACAATTTATAGAGATAAATTAAAATGAGGGAGCATGAAGTATTACAAATTGATAATTACCATAAGATCGACAAGCACCACTATAAGAAAACATAGATTATCAGAGAAGCATTGCTTTAATATGTTTTTTCAAACATATCTTGGATAAAGAATCTGGCCAGTTTAGGTGTGATGACCCTATTATTATATTTTGTACCAATTCACAAAGATGCATTTTATCTATCTTCAGTGACAGCAAGTGCTTATGAAATCTAACCATATATGAAGAAGTAATTTAATATCAGTAAACAGAAAGACACGTAACAGGGTGCAAAGAAAACGGACAATGAAATAAGTCAAAAGAGAGGGCAAGGTTTGATCAAACAGCCTCTCCTAAACCCTAATCTCTGCCTAAAAGCTGGCGAAAAGGCTGATTTAATTTCCTCTCCTCAGTTATTATGAGTCAAACAAAAGGTTCAGCTGTTTGCTTTCTGTTGCATTCTACAGTATCAGCTTCCCCCTCCCAGTGAGAGATGGAGCACAGCGAACTGGAAGCTTCATTAACTGGAGCTGGAAACTGATTAACACACACGCACAAACAGGCAGAAGGCCAGACAAACACACACATAGATGTAAACACTGTTAGATAGCATGTGAATATAGTCAGTAGCCACATAGTGTATGTGACAATGCTAACGGCACACAGATCTGTGAAAAGAACAGCTGTTTGTGACACATGAACACACCTCTTTATTGAGAGGGTATGCACACTGCCCTGGCCTGTGGAGCGTTGCCCACACTAACTCTGCCATCTGTTTGAAGTCAGAAGTGTGTGTGCATGTGTACGTGTAAGGTAAGTGTGAAAATGGCAATCTCACAATTGTGCCACAGGGGGGATGATTCAGCGAAGCTACTCTCTAACACATTACTTCACCCTGTCATGCAGCATGCTGTAAGCTGCCTGAGGCAGAGCACAACCATCAGGAGGACACTGCTATGCTAACACTTCAGCTACTGTAGGTCTCTGTTGCTCCTGTGCTACAAAATAGTTAGAATATGGCCAAATCATTCCTGTTCAAGCCTGTTTTGCATGTATAGATTTGCTCTGTGCACACAGAGTGGCAGCATGGCTTCTAAACCTGAAGAAATTCCCAGTCACTTTAAAGAGCATAGGTTGGGGGGAGAGTTTGTGATTGGGTAACAGTATCCAAAATACAGAGTAAACTCTGCAAATGAGAACCTTTTATTTTGGAAGGAACGGCCTTTCATGGATTGATTATACTGAAATAAAGACTCCAATCAACTTCTACTGTCTGCCATTGATTGTCTTCACTACAGTTCATAGTTAAGTGCCTTGCTTAAGGGCACTGGCACTAATGAGGAAGGGAGGGGACACCGTCCATTAATTTTATCTGTCCAGTTGGTCAAGGAATTCGGTATCTTCATTTACTGCAGGTGAAACACAGTTCAGATCAAACATCTGAAGGATAACAGAATTATTAAATGCTGTAAATGAAATATGAAGAATACAAATGGGTGATTGTTCTTCTGGAGGGAGTTGCCCATCAAGTTGTCCTGTGTACCACCGAGAACTGGAGATAAAAACTGAGATGAGCAACTAAAGGGAGATAGATACCATTGAGTCCTGCAGCAGGTCTTCCAGTTTGCTCAGTCTGCTGTTCTTGTCACAGGTGTACTGTCTCTTGATGGTTTCCTGGAGCTGGCGCAGGTACGACTCACAGTCCCGAGCATCACTCATAAACTGACAACAGAGAATAAAAACATTAGAACGATCTTCACAGGAACCTGTAGATGACAGTGAATCAAAAAGTTTAGACAAGTTAACATTTTAAGAACAGTCTGAAACTATTCCATTCCATAAACTCTGTTCGACATCTAATGGGCATCATGTTTTGCTGCCAGAGGTCTAGGGATATGAGGCAATTAAAATAAACATATTATTTTTAATCATTATGAAGACACATTTACAGACCTCATATTATGTAACTGCCTACATAAGACCGGTATCAAGCAAGACATTTACAAAACTTGTCCTGCTCAGAGGTCATCGTGTGGATTTGGTGAAAAATACCAAGCAAATCTATAATGATATGTGGGCCTCACCTGGAAGTATGCCGTGTTATCTTTGAGATGCTGCTCTACACACACACAGAGCTGGTTCACCCACTGCCACTGAGTCTGCAGGGCTGCACTGTAAGCCTGATAACATGCAGAATGATGGAGACAGAGGGAAGAGAGAGCGCACTACAGTTAAATACAGTACAAGCTTCCACGGGTAGCTACAAGGTATAAACAGGGATGTTGATCAGCACAGAATAGGCAGTATGAACATGTGACCAGTATGAAAACCAAATCAGTATGGTTTTTCCAGTATTTTGCACTGTCGAAAAGTAGTTCTCATTCAGTGTTTCTGTTGGACATAATTAGCTGTTCGTACTGTTTGCCAAAAAGGTTTACAAAAGGTCACAGTTTACCTACTGCCCTTATGAATCTAACTGAATAAAGTCACTGATTCACCTCCACAGTCTGCTTTGCTGGATGGTTCTCCTGACACAGACGGTTGGCTGTTTCCTGGAGAGTCCGCATCACATCTTGTTTTTCATCCAGCTCTAACCTCATTTCCTGTAAACACAACAGGAAGATAAAGATGGTAGATTACAGGTTTTGTTTTATAGCACTGGTCTGATATAAAAATAGTGTTTCTGTGCATGTAAACAATACTTTAATTTTGAGTTCTGATATATGAGGAAAGCATTTTAGGACATAATTGTGTTCTGTTGAAACTGTGGTGGGAGCTTGTTTTACATGAGTAGAGGTTTGTGGTCCATAGTTTGTGTTTTCTGACTTGACAGAGGAAACCATCAGTGTATCTGTTTGCCCCCGTCCTCCACTCACACTGTATAATTCTCTCTTGGCGTTCATGTTGGAGTTGTTGTCGCTCCAGTCGAAGGCAATCTCCTCCTCCTCCCTCTCGTTGAGCCAGATCAGCTCCTCAGTGCAGTGCGACACAAATGCGTGCAGGCTCTCCAAGCTCCGCAGGCGCCATGACGAATGTTCCTATGGTAACCACACAAACAAACATCATCGTCATGCTGATCAGCAGTGCAGAGATAAATAAAAAAAAAAACATCCTCTATTCTCTGGTTGTTTGGATTATACTGTTGGTTTTGGTACATTTACATGGGTTTTTGAGGACGGTGATAATCAGAATAAACTTTCCTAGAAGACTGTGATTATAGGCATTTATTGAACCATTTTTACATGACCTTTTATAACAAGAAAACCAATTCATATTTTCTTCTTTATTTTAAACTTTATTTTTCTTTTCTTTTCTTGATAACTTCTATTTTCAGAATTCCTGCAGCATATATAAATTGTTTCATGATGTTTCTCGCAGTTATGTAAATTACCAACATGTCTAACTCCTCTACTTTAGTTCATAGTTATAATGTATGTATCTTTGATGATGTACTTTTTCGTACATTTGTGGTTCCCTTTTTTCTAACTGGATGTATTAACTTAAGGTTCCCCTGGATAATAATATTATTTAAGCTGCTCTGTTACATATGTGCATCTTTAAGCACATACACACGAGACTGTCAGTGAACTGAGAGGAGAATGTAAGGCTTCAAAAGTGAATATTTAACCAAAAAAAGGAAGAAGCAAAGGGTCTTTGTATTCAAGAAATACAGTGTATGTGTGCATATTTACAGTGTTAGGAATTAATAACAAATGTAAAACAAAAAATATATCAAGAGACATGAATAAAACAAAGAGGGGACAAAGACAAAAAAGAGAGAACGGGGGAATTTGGGGACAGGAGCAAAAAGAGACCAGATGCAGAATTATGTGTTCTTAGCATGAGAGTGCTGTCATGGTCTAATGGGATTAACTGAGGAAGGGGGTGAACTGGGAAACAAAGAAGAGCATTACCCTCCACCCCCCCCACACACACACAGAGAAAACCACAGTTCTTTATCTGAGACTGACCAGTAGTTTGCAGTATTGGTGCTCCAGCTTTGCCAGGGTTTCAGAGTAACTGCTCTTGAAGTTGGGAGAAACTTTAGCCTGAAGGAGAGGAGAGTAAAGCTTCAATACAAACAACTCTCAGCAGAAAGATGTTCAAGTGATGTGTGTGTGCGTGTGCGTGTGTGTGTGTGTGTGTGTGTGTGTGTGTACCTCATAGTTGCGTGCCTCCTGTAGGCTGCTCATTAGCTCTTCGACAGCAGTGTGTATGGTGTTGTGCTCCTGGAGGTTGTTTTCTACAGAGGGAAGGTCTGCGCCCCATTCAGCACGCTCCAAAAGCTCCTGAAACACACAGGGGGAAAAAACTAAATTCAATATTTTACATTTTTATCCTAATGAAAACAATGTTTTAATAAGTTTCTGCTCTCATTTTTTCATTTTTCATTTTTGTAAGAACTCAGTCTTAAGTTCAGTTGAATGTGTTTTCAAGCTTGTAGATTTGATTTTGTTGTGGTAATATTAATGCTATTTAATCTCTTGCTGTTTCATATTTTATGAAATTGTGGATGAATGAATCACATTTTCTTCCTAAATATAAAATATTTAACATAATGTTCCTTTTCTTGTTTTACAGTTTTATACAGGTTCTAAGATCCTCTACATGACATACAAGTTGTTTTTTTTTAAATTTGTTTTTGGGATGGAGCAAAAGTTCCCACTTCTCAAATGTGAGGATTTGCTGCTTTTCTCTGTTTTATATCATTATAAACTGAACATCTGTAGGTTTTGAACAGTTGATCGAAGTAAACGAGACATTTGAAGATGTTTGAGAAACTGTAGTGGGCATGTGTTTTTAGCTATTTCTTCTCATAGACTAAATGATTAATTGAATAATCAAAAAAATAATCAGCAGATTAATTGATAATGAAAATAATCATTCCTCTCATCCATAAATGTAAGTGTTTTAGAGACTGACCTGCGTCTCCTCCACCCATCCAAGCAGCTCATAGATGAACCTCAGGCTTCCTTCGTCCTCTGATGAAGACATGGCCACCAGCTGTGAGCGAGCCATGGGTCGCCGCAGGAGTGCGGCTCCGACTGCTCCCACAGCGCCCACAGCTCCCAGCAGTGTCTGCCCCAGCGACAGGCCGCTGTCTGGGGCTCTCTGGCTGGTGTGCTCTAACCCGGTGCTGCCCAGGGCCTGGGAGAAGTTGCCTTTTCTGTAGACGCTGGAGCACTGCAGTCTGAGGGAGACCAGCTCCTCTTGAAGGCAGGACACTCTGGTGATGTGAGAAAACAATATATACTTACTAGAGGGGAGACGGTTACTTATTCCTTTCCCTGAGTTGATTTCCCTAATAGGTACAGTGATTTCAGTGGCCCTCTCTTAAAGTCTCCTATAAAGCCAGGAATGCATTCGAATCAACTGCTTTACTGTCTCTGCCTTAAATGGTTAAAATATAGGAGAATTAACAAAAGACTAGAATGCTGGTTTTCTGTGAGGTTTGTGGGCAAAATGCTGAAAGGAAATGGCAGTTTTTCAAAATGGCTATTTCAGTAAGTTTCCTAACAGCAGTCTAAAAATCATGGAGCGGCATGCTGATAAGCCACAAAACAGGGTTTCCCTTTCATCATTTTTTGACAACACTGATTTACATCAGAGCACCTTTATACACTTGATAAACAGCAGAAGACAGAACACATTAACTGTAGCAGATATTTATAGGATTTAATAGCAAAACACAGTGCAACTTGTTGAACTATAATGATGTATAATGAGCTGTTTGTATTCCTGGTAATTGTCTATATTATACTAATTAATTAAACAAGGACCAATTTGATAGAGGTGAATCCTTCACTCATTCCTCATTTTAGCCAGTCACCTCTGCACAATCAACACCAATACCATCAAACTTTCACTCCAGACTCACCTGAACGCCAGCTGCTCCACCTGGTAGTATTTCTCATCTCGGAGGACTTTAAGCTCCTGGTTGAGTTGTCCGATGAGAGACTCACAGTCCTGCAGGTAGCAGGCCAGTTCTCTCTCACACTGCACCGGCTCGCCGCTCTCCACACGAGACATGTCCTGGACACCAGAGGAGGCATGGTTTGATGAGGTTTTACTCGTTTGTTTAATAGCTAATTTGGCTTATGTGTTAAGGTTCTTTTTTATGAGCTCTGATGTTCTGCAGTCTAGTGTTCCCCAGCCATAGATTCAGTAAACAATAGAGTAAAACTAAAGTAGGCCTTAGGAGAAAAGCAGCAGCAAATACCAGCAGGATTACTTTAAAAATATAGCAAATGAGGGTTACAATACAGTAACTATGTGGACAAAGTCAAACATGGAAATTGTTAAAAAACCTGTCGAACATCAGTGATTTTGACAAGATTCTCTTCCATCAGGTCAGATGATTGGCAATAGAGCCCAAAAAGATAAAGATGAGAGAGACGAAGAGGAGAGAACTGGACCATTTACAGATTTAAAGTAAGTTTGTGTCCAGGCAGCAGCAGACAGACAGAGGGAAGAGAGACTGTGTTTGTGGAAAGCAGGGAAAGTGGTGAGGAAATATTTATTGTCCCAGAAGGCCACTTGCTTTTACAGCTTGTACACATTAACACATTGTAAATTACCACACCAAATTATCCACCATTTACCCACCCTGCATGTGGGTGTGTGTGTGTGTGTGTGTGTGTGTGTGTGTAAGGAAATTAAGAGGAAGTAAGATATGAGAGGATCAGTACTCACAGCCTGGAGTGTGTTCTTAGCGAGGGTGAGTTTCTCCTCACAGTCCAGAGCCATGTTCTGGATCTTGTTGGCCCTCTGTAGCAGCAGTTCTAGCCTGAAAACACACACACACACACACAGAGGTTAAAGGAGCATGTCCCCCGGAAATCACGCTTGATGAGAAATTGAACGCAAGGGGTTGCATCAGCGTTTTCGATTTAATTACATGCGTCCTGCTGAAAGTAGATATTTGAATGGATTTGTGTGCATGTGCATGTGTGTGTATCAGTGTGTGTGTACCTCTCCACAGCCGGCCGTAGAGCCTTCTCTCTCTCCAGCATCTCCAGGATGAGTTTGCCCCACTCCTCCTCGAGGTCATTGGGATGGAGGCCCTGAGGAAGCTTAATACGACCGAATTCTATCCACACCTGGAGACACACACACACACACACACAGTGAGTATATACTTAACATCCCATCATGCTTCAGTGCAAGTGCACACGGCGTAAAACCCTAACGAACTCCATTAAAAGCCTCCATTACATCACCCATCGTTATAGCTATGAGCGATCATAAGTCACACCACAGACGAACACTCTGGTAACATCAGCTGAGTGAGAATAAAGGAGGAACTATTATCAACTATCATGTGTTTGTGTTCATTTAAACAATCTGCTGCATTGATAAGAGCAAGACTGTGGTAATAACTTCGCTTCGGGAGACAAATGTAAAACTCAACTTGCACAGACACACCGATAACAAAACGTTCTATCTCTCTTTCTCTCATTGGCATACTCTTAACCCCCCTGAGCTGAACCCCATGATGCACACTGAGCTCTGCACATGGTGCCGAATGTTGGTCACCATTTCCCTCCATCATTACACTCTGTCCTCTTTTACCCTCAACATGTTCTTCTCCGTCCTCCATCTGTTCGTTCTTACCTCCAGCAGTTTGTAGAGGTGTTCGATGTGACCTTTCTCGATCTCCTTAGCAGGAATCTCCGTCTCTTTGAAATGGACGTACTCGTTGTAAAGTGCCTGGAGGAGGAAATAGACAGAAGTGACTGATGAGCGCTACTGGGTCAGCATTAACACGGGCTTTGTTTAAGGTCAAACACAAAGTCAATACTTGTTATCATAGGTAAAGGCTTTGTAATCACAGTCAGTCAGTTTCTCAACTGTCATCTCAAGCTACGTATTTGACTGCTTCATTTTCTCTCCCTCCTTTTGGCTCTGTCTTTAGACATCGTGTAAACCATTATCTCGCTCACAGCAGAACGTCACACCTCTTCTGCAAATTAATTCCTTTTAATCTGAATTCTTCACTCCTTCTCTCTCACCTTACACCTCTGACTGCTGTTGTCTATTTTATTAAACCCTGCCCCTCCCTCTGTCCTTTTATTTATTCTCTCAAGGTTTTACAGAAATTTCTCATCAGCTCTCTTTCTTCCTGGCTGCATGTTGGTGGGACTGAAGAGAAAAGGCTGAGAAAATATAAAGGGATTTCATTCCCACTACAACAAAATGTAAAAGTATGCATTCATGTTGCATTGAGGTCATTTAGATTACAGCACCCAAGATAATAAACCTACATCTCTGTGTCACCAATTTTCACAAGGTTTGGTGGTACATTCTTGTACTTTTGAAGGTTATTAGTCCTTTAAACTAGAGAGGGAGGTTAGTGTCTTCCCTCTCTCTGTGTTTACGTGAAACCAATTTTACAGAGAAGTAACAAAAAACTGCATGCAATGAAAAAATAAAGGGCTCAATAGAATATATTTTGGGTGCTCACCTTGAGTTCCACAGGGTTTTGTGGGAAGTTCTTGTTGGCCATGAGGGCCATATGCTGGCGGCTCCACTGGAGCAGAGAGGAGAACCTGGACTGGTACTCTGACCAGCGCGGGTCCACCTCCTGATGATGGAGAAGAGAAGAGAAGGAGGAGGTGTATGGAGAGAAAGAGAGAGACGAGAGCAGTGATTTCTCAGTGGGAAATCATACATTACAAATTCACAGACTGCCTTAGAAATTTCAGCAGATAGGCTTCATTTTACATAAAGTAATTTATAATAAATGACTACAACACTATACAATTAATTGCATCATTATTTGAAAGTTCCAGGTCATTACTCAAGACGTTGCCCATTTGACTAGCAAACAAAATGGGAATTACACATTTCTGCTATTAAAATGAAGAGGAAATGGAGCAACAATGGCGAATAAAGCAAGAGTGTAATATGCTATAAACTGTAGAACATATACATGTTAAAAAGTATTGTGTGTAAGATGAAGGAATGCAATTAAAAACTGAAGTGCAAAATCCATCTATAATGAGCTCAAACTCATAAATGGTTGCATAGTAAAAGTGGTGTAAAAAGGTGGAGCAGAATATGACGTACCTGTGCAGCGATGCCCTCTCCTCCCTCTGGGATTTTGGGGAAGGCATCATAGATGGAGGAGACGTAGGTGATGACCGACTTCTCATCTGGAGATGGAACATCAACGTCTGAACAGAAAGAAAATGATGGAAAATTAGAGAAAGAAGACAAAAAACATGTAGAAAGATTGTTGTTTTCACATTATCAGTTAGAAGAATTCATGACATTGGTATTTCAAGGTTTCCAAATCACCTTTTGCTCTGAATTCAACCAAATTTAATAGCATTCAAACCACTAGAAACCACATCATCCAGTTATTTTTGTTTGGCCAGTCTGAGCATTGGATGTAGCACCAATGGAGCGATACTTAAAGCTTGAGTGGCAGGTGATTTAAGGCAATATCAGTCAAACACTCAACAGTATCCCACACTTCCCACTGATAAACTAGGCACAGAGGACTCAAGAGGACAACATCAGCCAAAATGTCACATTCCCTGAAATAATTGGCCTGTGGAGAGAATGATTTTAAGGTGTTTGTGTGGAAAAAATACCAAATATATTCCAAAATAAAAGCTGGAAATAAACAAGACAGGAAAACCTAACTGAGCAGCAAAAATAATATGTAGTTGTTGACTTTTTCTACTGTTTATACCTTTTGTTATGGATCCCTGGACATGAGCTAATTAGACAAAAAGTATTATAAACTGAAGACGGTGAGAAAATCAGTCTCTGTTCTAGCGTGAAAGGGCAGGGAGTCAGTTGGTCAGTTTATTCATTCAGATTAACAGTCTCACCCTCAGCGTCCAGCAGTCTGGTCACCCCTAGCGACTCGGCGATCTCGAAGGCCTGCTCGAGGTTCTCCCGGTTACTCTGCCGCGACACCACCTCCATGTCGATCAGGTCTGGCCTGGTGAACATACAGAGAGGGGACGCGTTAGTGTACTTTATATGTTTGTGTCTTTTCTATCCTGCCTGTAATCCGTTGTATCTGTTTAGCAGCCTGTTTATGGTTGAGTGTTTTAATGCCTACAGTGCCTTCAGAAAGTATTGAACACCTTTTATGTATTTTAGTGAATTCAAAGCAGTTTACAAGGAATTGTCTAAATATATTTCTATACATGTATTTATCTGCTAATGTGTTGTGTCTGAAACGTCCTTTTTAAAAGGTATTAAACACCCTTGAATCAATACTTTGTTTAAGCATCTTGAGACGAATTAGGCCTGTGTTTAGTACTTGTGTCAGCTTAGCGTATGTGCATTTAAGGATTTTCTCCATCTCATTTAATTCAGTCTGAAGTGTCACTGAAAAAGGGTTGAATGGTAATGGTATCCACTGTGAAAAAAATCCATTCTGAATTCAGACTTTAAAACCTCTAACTGCTAAAAAAGGTGACACTATCTTGCTGTTCATCCTCTAACCTGTATCTGTGCAGCAGAGCGTTGAACATGCGTCCGTCGCTCCAGGATGAGGTGAAGTTGACACAGCGGAGGCCGGGGTAGCCTTCTGTCGCCTGCTGGCTCCATAATAACAGCTTCTCTTTGGCTGTGAGGTCGCCCGACTCCCCGCTCACATAGATCTCTGAAATCTGGAGGAAACAGAGAGACAGAGTAGGGGTTAATATTGGGATTCATTTACAATTTACTGTCCGCAGAAATGTGATCAGAAACACAAAAATGCTATAAAAGAAAACAGCAGTCCTCTGTTGAGCGGTGTTGCAGAATCCATCATGGTACATTCACATAAAAAAAAAGGAATTCAGTATATGCTTTCAAGATCTTGCTGCATTTATTATATTCTATCTTGAGGCATCTCCACACCAGTCTCATCCTGGCAATATAAAGTAGACAAAATGAGCTTTACTCTGACATAACGTCCCCATTACAGAACCACAGCCACAATGAGTCGGCAGAAACACCCGACTGCTTTGACTATGTGAGAGACAAACTCACTGGTGAGGTTTTAGTCACTTTGATTCAACCTGTCGTCTCCCTTCAAACCCCTCATTCATCTTTCTGATAATCAATAACCCTCAGTGTGTGTTTGTGTGTGTGTGTGTGTGTGTGAGAATGTGTATCCGAATGAGTTTCATGTGTTTCTATATTAATGTAACAGTTTTTTCCAATTTTCTCACTCCATCACGGTCTAGCCTACTCATTAGCTCATGCCACCCCCACCCCCACCCCACCCGACACTTCGCCCCCTCTCCTTCATCTCCTTCTGTCTCGTGCCTCCCCCTCCTCAACCTCGATCTGTCTCTTCAGTTTGTCACGTTCTTTCATCTGTTCTGCCTCAGATGCCGATTAATCTGCTCAGCCTCCTCACCCTCTGCCTCTTCTACATGCAGTCCTCCTTAAATCATTTCCCCTTTTCACTGATGTTGTATTGAATACCAGAGATGGGGTCAGGTATATGATATATAGATATGTATTTTTTAGGTAAGGACTAACCAAAATATGTCAGGTAAGCTGCCAATCTAAAGAACTTATTCTTCTTACACTTTTTAAATATTCACCTTTAATCATTTAAACTTTATGGCTTGTACTATATGATGGTGCAAACAAGTACTATTTGACCAAAGACAAAAATAAACACAAAACAGATGCCTTTTGGTGGATTCTGTTACACACAGCTCCTAAAAGAACTTTAAGGACATACAGTACATGTTTACTGAAGGCCCGAAGAAAAGCATCCATGGAGACTGACAGCTACTTTATCTATGTGTCTTCCTACTGAGCTACACGACCACTTTAGCCATTTTCCCTCTGCATCCTTCTTCCTCTCAATTTGCTCTCTTTTGGTCCAACTCTCCATGGTGACAAAGGCAGAGTGATGTATATGCAGTAACTGTCGGTGCTTGGCTGCAGTTATTGTCATCAGTATTCTTCTGTCATCCCTTATTGTCCCACACTCCTCCCTCTCTCACTGTCTTTCTGTCCCCGTCTCTCTCCCTGCTGCTAATATAGAGCAGTATGAAAGTCCAGTGTGTGCCAGGAGACTGCAGCAACAGCCAAGAAGACATGGAGGGGGAGGGAGAAGAGAGAGAGCAGCGGAGGAGAGGGGGTGACTTACAACAGCGTACTGCATATAGTTAGCAGTTTCACATAAAGTACTATTTGTTAAAATTCTTGTTAATTAAAAAAAAAAAGACATAAATCTCCACATACATGCAGAAACTGAGTTAAAAAGCTATATGCATTAACGAGGACGCCCAAAATGTTAATAAAAAAGACTTAAACACACACACTGCAGTCAGAACTACCGGTACTGTCACACCCTCAACATGCTAACACTAACGCCACACACCAACAGCCATTAACCATACATCTATCCAACAAACAGCATTCCTATTGAGTACACAAATTATGACAAGTAAACAAAGATACATGATGGAGTTTGTGACTTGATTGGGAGTCGACATATGTGGATTCTGCTGTGTGTTTTCCTGCAGAGCTCCGTGTCTCTGTATGCACCTACAACCTCCTTTGCAGAGAAACACAGAGCATCTAATCCTCCATCTGAATATTGATACAGCACTCTCTCTGTGTGAGGGCAGCATCTGCACAGAGGGCCTACACTCCCACTGCAACAGTATCTCATCCACCACTTACTGTTGTGAGAGCAAAAGAACCGTAATACAACATAAAAACTCAAGGTTCACTAGCTTTTTCAGGAGCTTTTGACCGTATCTCACCGCCTTCTTCAAAGAATGAAGCTTCTTCCGCCAATGGAGCTTGTTATCAAGTGTTCCATTTCCTGAAGAAGGCCTTGAGATATGGTCAAAAGCTCCTGAAAAAGCAAGTGAACCTTGACTTTAGATTATTTTATCACACACGTTCCCACAGTCAAGTATGAACATCCGTGTGCTCGAACGATAGAGCATAGATCTGTTTCTAAATGTACATACACTATTATGACACACTGTTGGCTAGACAGCTGTTTGGTAAGCTAACTACTGTCTTGTTGTAAACACATCTAGTTAATGCATTTTGTGGAGCTAACAATCTGTGTAGTCATTAAAGCATGTCAACTTAACATCAGCTGCTTTGCTAAATTAGCCTGCCAGCTAGCAAACACAGCCAAAAACTAACTTTAAGTAACTGAACGGACTCTTCTGAAGCTCTAACTTGTAGCTTTAGAGCTAATGGCAAAACAGTCCCCTGTCACAGTAACCCACTCTACATGTAATCAACTCTACCTTATGAGATTGTTTACTTTGACTTTAACATTCACTTTTGCAGACATCAAACTCAGTGAGGGCAGCCATTCAGACAAAAAAAACAATGCAGCAATAGTGTATGTGTGAACATAATACATACTAATTTCCACCAAGTATAGTTTACAGTAAGTATAGGCTACACACACAAACAGATTGCAGCACTGGTCACATGACATGCTGGAGTTGCCTCTCCAAGACAGGCTTCAATGGCCGTGTGTGTTCTTTAACCACAATAATTCATACAGGATGCATATCACACTGTGTGCAGGTGTGTGTGCATGTTTGAAGTCCTGGTGTTAAGACCTAACACTTATCTCTGCTGCTGGGTGTTAGTCAGTATATGTACTGTATATATCCATGTGCAGTGTGTAAGTATAAGTGTGTCTGACTCAACCATGTGTTACTGCAGACAAACATAAAAGCGTGCAGAAACACAGAGAGATTGAGATTAGAGCAGCGTTTAGTGCAGCCATGATCCAGTCACAAACATCCATGATCCACTAGCAGGCCCCCTGGGGCTGTGGACCAGCCCTCTTTTAGAAACATGGCCTCTTTGAAGTTTGTGGGGAGAGGAGGGAGAGCGAGGGATGGAGGGAGGAGATAACAATGAGGGGAGGACAGGAAGAGAAGATAAAAGAAGAAAATGATTTAATTGTTTTATTGGCACAAAAAGTGCCTCTATAAAAACCTGGCTCCAAGTCCTAAAGCAAAAAGGATGGATGGGTGGATGAAGGATAGATAGATAGCTGGATAGCTTCAGACACAGGAGGTAAATGGATACATTTGAGTGGTGATTTTAATGTGCGGTAGGAATCCCCTCGAGGCTCGACGAAGCAGCCGTCTCACTGATGAATGCGCATTTCAAATCCCTTTTTATGCAGAGAGGGGCATCACACAAACCCAAATACAAAGGACAGCTGCACTTTAGACTGAACACAGAGGAATCCTGACACATCCACACAATCCTCCCATGACACAGGAACACACACAAGACAGGAGTATTGATTATTGCTGCCCAGTAAAACCTCTTAAGCAGGGATCGCGGTGGTACTACGTGTTTCTCATGACTCAGCAACTGTGCATCAAATGAGACATGCAGCACTAAACACAAGCTAACATGACATCAGCTGCTGTATTGCACAGCCACACTGTACTGCCTTTGTAATATGGAGGAGAACTGAACAAACTGTGGCAGCCGTCGTGAAAAGCCCCAGTCATCTGCTGTATCACTGCAGTGGCTGCAGCAGCCTTTTCATTTTCAAGGTGAAGGAGAGCTGGAGAGCTGAACAGCTGTAAGCTAGCACAGGAACTCTCTCTCTCTGTCTCTCAGATCATTCCTGCAAGTGAGTCCTAAACATTTTTTGCAACCCAAGTATAAACTCATACAGTACAAAGAAACACTGGGCTGGACTAATAAGCTAAGGTCCACACAGATATGTGCATGTATGCTTTGCAACACTCTATGGTCAAGATCTTCCACATGATAAACCGAGTCACGCCCTTTACTCAAAACACAACATATTTTGTGGGTGAATTGCATTATCGCCTTTTGAAGCCTCTGTCAGTTGGTATCTCTGATGTAATGCTGATGGATTCCTCTCTGGTTAATAGTTGTAAACTGATACAAAGGATTAACAAAGAAACCCTTGCACTTTGTCATTTATATTTCACCAGATATCAACAGGAATAAGAAACAGTCATAACCAAACAACCACAGCATCATGAGGCACTGCACCATAGCTGTTTCTTGACAATACAAAAGGGTTTAAAGATATTTTATTAGAGACGTAATAAAGTATCGTCCTTGCAGGTAGGGCTAGTAACTTCAATACTGTTTTGGTGCCTAACAAAAATGTGTCTGTAGCTTATGTTTACTTATTCTTTGTTCAGATAGTTTGTGATTAAAATGAAAGTTTTTCCAGTTTGAGACTATTTTATCATGACAAAGTTCATATGTGGCTAGAACATTAAACATCTGAAAAGTCTGGATTATATTGTATTGCTAAATGGGTTTTTGTAGAAAGAACGTGTTTCTATTTCTCAAAGTATCTAAACAAGTACCAAAACTCAGGTATAGTATCAGCACTTGCATTTAAAACTTGTAAACAATATCCTACTGACAGGCAGCTTGTGACTAGACAGCAAACTGTGTAGAATATCCTGAAGACAGACAAATTAAAAGTCAAATGTGATGTTAAAAGACTGCAATGTAAATCACCAACAGAATATGAACCGATTTCACCCTTCTACTTTCCAAAGTAACTTTAACCTTTTTCAACCAAAACCACCAGAGCTAGACAGACAGAGGCAGATGCACATAATTATAGTGTGTGCTGCTGAACTTGTAGGAAATGACAAGTTTCAGTTTGGAGCAAGATGGCACCCTGTCATTTGAAGCAATGACCCTTCTCTCACACACACAAACACCCGGCCTATCGGTCTCTCACACTCTAACAGACGTCCGTAGTGAAATAACAAACAATGGAAGGAGAGGAAGGAGAAGAAAAGGGAGGGAGGGAAGAAGGATGCTGGAAAAGACGGACGGACAGACAGGCTCTGCTGCGTTGATTAGGCTCTGGGGACAGAGGCGGAAAGAATGCAAAGAGGCATAGTGCCTTTCAAGAGCTGATAACAACACACACAAACACACACCCCTTCATGACCACAAACACGGTGCACAAATGACAACAAAGGCACCCTTCAAAAACCCACACTCATACAAATCAAGAGTTTGAATGCCTCTCTGTGGCACTATAGACCGTAGGTTTGAAAAATGTGGTCCAGAGACCTCCATGTTTACAGGTTGCACAACGAAATGCAGAGGAGTTTAATGACACTAAAGTTTAATTTACTCCAAATAACAGTAGATGAATAACTTTCTCATTCTCATCACCATATTTTCGTTAACAAAAACATTCCTTCACTCCTGGGAACAAAAACTGTGGTCAGTGGCTACATCTGGAGTCCTAAAAGTGACCTTTCACATATATTTGTCCATCTTTTCTATAGGAGCAGGAGAATCAGGACAGGTGAGTACTAATACTGTAGATGTCAAGAGTAGGGCTGCCACTAACCATTATTTTCATTATCGATTAATCTGTCAATTATTTTCCTTGATAAATGACTAATTTATGATTAATATATTACCATACGTAAGTGTTGATTAATTTTCTGTTGATTGACTAATTGATTTAACCAGGGTTTCCAACCTTTTTTACACCTTTTTTTGTTTCCTTGCAGCCGGGTAGTAAATGTTCTGAGGCCCGGTAGGGGTCAGTGGCCCAGCGGTTGGGAACCTCTGGATTAATCAACTAATTGTCATAGCATCAATACAAAGATCCAAGAGAGTTGGCTAATGGATTTAATGTGTGGATGACAGGACAGAGGTAAAGGTAGATAGAGGCAAACCTGTGGCAGGTATTTTACTGTCGCCTGTTGCTGCAGTGACAGAGGACTCTCCATCATGGAGTCCAGTCTCTCTGACGAGCTACTGGTCAGCCCTCCCCATTCTGTCTGACTGGGAGTAGTGCCTGCTGTTTCTGGAGATGTCAGTGGCAGGTCGCTGGCGTAGCCTGACTCCAACAGAGAAGAGTGCTTCTGTGCACGAACTGGAGTGTCCAAGCTAAATCCCCTGACAGCCATAGTCTCCTGAATCTGTGTTTGGTTAGAGAGCATGGGGAAATCCCCTGCAGACATTTTGGCTCTACTTTTGTCCTCCTCAGACATTTGGACTTTGAGAATATTTCCTGTGACTGGAGACAGTGCAGGGGGCTCTTTGCACACCTCTATCTCACTGTCACTTTCGCCCCTCCACACTGGAGAGCCAAAATCACTTGGGTACACTGTCCTCACCACGCAGAGTTTACCATCCACCTCACGGATATGGACCACACCTTTGCGCTCCCTCCCCGAAGGTGTCCGCACCACTCCTAATATTCCCTCTGGTGCTCCTTTCACCCCCCCATCCCCCTTTTCCTCTTTCCCTACCCTCCCTTTGTCTTTTTTCTCCTTCTTTTGTCGGAGTATCCAAGGTTTCTCTAGGACCCCTTGGACTTTCTCCCTAACACGACAGACCCTCCCTCCACCTGGAGTGGTGCTTCCCAGGGCTGGGGCTGTGTTGACTGGGGTGGTGGTTGTGGTTTGGCTTGGGATGCTGGAGACATCTATGATGGCGCTAACAGTGTCTTCCTCCCCGGGAAGACAGAAAACCCCTCTCCAGGCTGGGCTGGGCTTGGGGGACACTTCAAGTATTCTGTTTCCCAAAAGGCCCCCTACATTGGCGCTCACAGAGCCAGGGGAAAGGGTATTGCTGTGCAGATTAGTTTTGGAATGAATAAACTGGGTATCAGGCACTGTTTTAAGAGTCCTAGCTCTGTTGCTAAAATCTGAGTCTGCTGTTTCTGTAACTGCTGCCTTTTCGTAATCTTCTTCATCCTCTTCCTCCCTTTCATCAGGCTCATGGCTTCTTTGTCTCTCAAAGTCCTCCTGTTCCAACTCCCCTTTCCTGTTCTTCTTGCCCTTGTGCTTACGTCTGAAACGTAGACGCTTCTTTGGTGAAAGTGGGGGGGCTCCACCGAGTTCCCCCTCATGAGGAGGTCTGACACAACCCATGGAGTTCCCCATGTCTTTGATGCTGATAGAACAGTGTATAAAAAATAAACCACAGCAAATACAGGCCGTTAATCCACCAGAGAGGTCAAATTAATGTTCATTTAGGTTTGAACCTTTATTCCAGTTGTTTGAGAGCAAAATCCCTCAAAAAGAAAACAGACACTAAAGAGGAAATGTTCAGATAGGCTGGCAAGTAACTGACAGCTCCCTCACTAATGGGACACTTGTGAGTAATGTGAAGTTAGGAAGAGCAGGTATAGCTCCATTTTTAATGGCACCATCTTAAATACGACCTGGTGAATACGAAGATGGATGGTATGGAGGGAAAGTCAGTCTTTTCCTCAGGCAGTTATTGGTTCAGTCACGGGGCAGGCAGCTGCAGGCTGACGTGTCACAGCTCCCCCCTGTTCTTCCTCTTTCCTTCACCTCACCTGACTTGGATTCAAGCAGTGCACTGGCCAGCCCTGCTGTCTCTTAGGGCCCTGTTGTTTAACAGTGTATGTATATGTTCAGGCAGCCGGCTACTTTACTTGGTCTGTTTTCTCAATCCCAGAAGACTTGTGGTCGCAGTCAAGGACACGAGGACACAGTGAGGGAGAAAAATAAATTCGGTTGGGGTCAGGCATGTGATTTGTCACCAGGCTTTTGGCAGGTGAGCTGTTACCTGGTGTAAGGCAATGTGTCAGGCAGGATGATGAGTGTGGGAGAGAGAAAAATGTAGTGCAGTCCGGTGCTATTCAGCCCATTAGTGAAGCTCCAGCTGCTTCACGCACACTGCTTGTGTCTGTGTGTAGCTTGAGAACAAAGTGTGAAAGTCTGAGTGAGTAGTGTATGTACTGCAGGATTTCTAGGAGTGTTGGAATCAGTAGCAGGCTTATCTCACTTTTTGATTCAATGTCATAATTCCTTCCAATATGAGATGTGACTGCTACTCAGTGAAATGAGAAAAACAACATCATCGTCTGCTGCAATTCCATTCAGATTCCTCCTAGTATCTTCGATAAACCACAAAGTGATGTTAAGATTTGTTGTTGGTTCCAGGTGCTGGTGTAATCCAAGAGCTCTATCAGCAATCTGAGTTCATGAATTAACGATGCCTCTCTCCTACTGTGGTAATGTTATTGCAGTGCAAGAGGAGAGAAGTAAGATCCGTAACGCAAGTCTGCCACACAACAGAGATCGGTAGGAATCCTATCTGTCACGGTACTCGTAGTGGAAGTAGTATTAATGGTGATGCTGTCGATATCCCCTGTAGTAACGGCGAGCTTGGTGTCTCATTCTGCCGAGGCAGCACGGTGTCCAGATTGGTTGTGGGGGAGAGAGAGTGTGCAGTCAGCCAATGCTGCCACAGATAGCTGGGAGATGCAGCCAATACTCTGACAGCTTGTTAAATACTCAATCAGAGCATCGGCTTCCCGCCCCGATGCTTCTCCTTGTCATCCACCCACGATTTATCCTGCTCATTCAGTTGGTGTCTCATGTGATGTGTCAATCCTTCCAGCATGTGTGTGTTGGTCCTCTTAAGGGACTGTTGTTGTCAATATGTTGGAATCCAAAATCGCTGTCGTTAATTTCTCTCATTGATGAGATTGGCATGAAAGTTCAGTCTTTACAATGATCATCTAGGGCAGCCAGATACCTGTGGAATCAGTTCATCGTAGTCCAGAAAACCCACAAAATGCTGCTCTGTGCCGGTTTAAATCTGGAGGCAGCCGAACACAGACAGACTCCACCTTAAGCTCCCCAGACAGCTTAGCATCACATGACTCTCCCCTGGATACCAGTCTAAAGATTCCCCCCACCTCGATGTCAAACTCCCTGAGGACCAGAGTTGGCTGGGAAGTGTGTTCCAGTACTGTCCAATCATAAACCTCCCATGTCCTGCTGTCAGTCTGCTAGTTACTCAGGCAAGCTTCCCCTTCATCAGGTGGTGCAGTGCGACGGTGCAACAGCCTGACAAAATCCACCTCCAGTTTGCAGGAGGTGGGGGGGTATTTAGACTATGTCTTACGCCAAGACAAAAAAAAAACAGCAGGTTGGGAAGAAAAGGCTCTCGTTCTGTTTCTCCTCTCTGGTGCCTTTTCGTCTCCTAATAACTCCTCATGTCCACTAGATCTAATTAGGAAGAGGTGTCTGGGGTAGGAGCCCGTGCTGGATTCTGAGGCACAAGAAGAGGTGGAAGAGACTGATCCTCTGTCGGCTTAGCTAAGGCCTTGTCAAAATCCAGTGCAAGTAGCAGACCTACTTCAAGTACAGATGTGTATCTGGAACAGAGCCAAAGGGATTCAGTGCCCAGTGAAGGGCAGTTCCAAACTCCACGCAGCCACGAGGTTTGGACAAGAGGGTCCGCACGCCATGTCCCCTTAAAAAACAAAGACATGCAAGGAGCAAAAACAGGAACACAGGGCGTCTCCGGCTAAAAGGCTCCGTCAGACAAGCATGGCTGGATTGATCCGATTGATACGGTGGAGGCTAGAGAAGCAGGAAGTGTGTGGCTGTCCAGGAGAGGATATGAGTGTGTGTTTGTGCCTACGAGGTTGGGCGGTCCCCTGGTCAGCTGTGTGAGCCCTTCTGCATACGTGTCCACGAGTGTGTCTTGTCCTGCTGTGCGTTTGTGGTTTGAGGCCTGCTGATCGGGGGAAGCCGGGAGCTCCAGTGACAGCAGGCAGCCTGGATTCGTCTCTCCCTCGGCTGGCTTCGCTCCTCTGCTTTATCCCTCGCTCGCAGACGCCGGCAGAGGGAGAGAAAAGCTTTTATCTCCCGGCTGCTGCAGCTTCACACTCTCTTCTGCTCGATCTCTCACTCTCACAATCTACCCCTCCCTCCTTGGCTCTCCTCCTCCTATCCGCTTCCTCATTACTCCTGCCTCTCTCTCTCTCCAGCTCTCTCTCTTGGCTGTTAGTGAGCAGCTTTCGATGCCACAAACACACACATGCACACACACATGACCCAAAAGCTTCCCTGAATTACAGGCGAGCAGGAGAGAAATCAAATCTAAATCAGACTGTTGCTTCTCTGCAACATTAATGAGAAGCAGGTAAGCACTTCAATCTGTTTCTCCCTCACTCTCTCTCTTTCCATCTATTCCCTTCAATCTTCAATCTGTCCATCAAGCTACAGGTTATGAATGGCTCTGAGGTGAAAAGGAGAGGTGCAGGGAGAAGGAGGGAGTGAGGAAAGAGATTTAAGGGAATTAAGAGAAAGTTGAAAGGGACAGAAGAAAAACAGGAGGTGATGATGGAGGTTGTGAGAGGTTCAAGAGCTGAGACGGGGGGAAATAGGGGGCACACACTTGTGTGTACAACACACACACACACACACAAACACACATCATAGCAGTTAGGGTTGGGAAACAAAATGAGAGATCTTTCTACACCATTTATACAGCAGCAGTTAAGCTTTCAATATCACTGGTTGTATTAGGTCACTGCAGGCAACGCTGAAATCAATGAGACTGTTTAATGGCAATATGGAATTTGCAGGATTTCTGCATCAATGTGATGAGGTGCCTGGATTTCACAGGCATTTAATCCATTGGATTAACCAAAATAGCACTTTTCAATCTGATTTTTAAAATCTATAAACGGTCAGTGCTGCGCTGAAACGATTACTATTGGATGGATTAATTGTTTAAATGTATGTCAAGCAAAAATGCCAAACATTTTCTGGTTCCAGCTACTCAGATGTGACCATTTTCTGCTATTCTCTCTGTTATATCATTGTAAATTATATCAATGTTTTTGTACTGTTAAATGGACGAAACAAATATCATCATCTTGGGTTTTGGGAGATTATTACTATTTTCTGACATTTCATATCGGTCAAATAATTCACAGATGAATCGATTATGAAATTAAACATTAGTTGCAGCCCTAACAGATATTGCAGTACAAAATTTCTTATCCCAGAATAGAAAATTTGATCCATATTGCCCTCCCAAACTAGTAATGTAGCATTCTGATTTGAGCACTATCTAAAAACACACAACACATATTTAACTCCCCTCCTACACCACTGAACACATTTGAGGGCCTGTTGCCATGTACAGTCTTAAAGCCTCTATAGGCCTCCACCCACCATCACTGCACATAAATTGAATAACACAGCTCATACATACATGTGATCCTGTACAATACAACATGGCATGCACCCACTGGCACCAACACTGCAGATGTATGAACTCATAATACTTTGCATATACATTAAGTGCCTGATGCATGACGAATGTTTTCAGAGAGACAGATACAGTATGGAGGGAGACCGCTAACAGGCGGTGAAAGCAATGGTAATCCATCTTCTCTCATTAACCGAAAGCACCGAGAATAAAAGAACACACACAAAGACACATGGAAAAGTCATGAACCAATGGGAGAAAAGCACTAATCAAGTCTCAGAGGTTTTCATCCCTTCACTGTGGCTACATGGCATCATGAGCTGTTGTAATCAGACTGCAACCTTCATCTGAATCCAGGGTCAGCTTTTCACAAGACACAACCGCTGCATGTTGGACATTCAGAAGCTCTTTTGGTCATATATTTAGCAGCCCTTTTGTCGATAATGTGCACTGAAGCATAGTGATTGATCTTGAGATTTTAATTATCGTAATTCAGGCTCCATCTGCGCTCGGGGTAGCTTTAAGATGCTGAGCCTTTACATTCTTACCTCCCAAAGCTGTTCTGAAAAGCACATCTGAGAAATCTAAGCTAAGACACACTACTCTAACCACCGCGAAAAAAAATATTTACTGTGACGAAAAGCCTACTTCACTATGGTACGTAGATATTTCTGGCTTTGCAGGCACTTGAGAGCTGCACTGCTGTGTGCAAGTATGCCATGTTCCTAAAACTGCTGCCCCCAACTAACATGACAGAATATCTAGAAGAAGGATAATGAACTCCAGGACCTCCAACTTATTTATATTACTAAACAAGATTAAACAAGTGATGATAAACGATCAATCTAGTTTGTGTTGCTTAGAAACCTCATGACTAACTGTTACTATGTTATGTTGAAAATGACTAACACATGTTAAGTAGACAAAGGAGATTTGTATTAAAGTTTTTTTTCAAAAGAACTAAAGATAAACATCTGCCCTGTCTTTTTTCTGCCAGTTCTGTTTTTGTTTCTGCTCACAACAGTGTGCTCAATAATGGTATTCAGCACTGTACATCAGCTTTTGTAGGCAATGCTACATACAATGGTTTGAGCATGAGAGTATATCTAAATGAGTGGAGTAAGGTACTAACAGCTTAAGTTAGGATTAAGTTAGGAGCTATCCAAGCACTGGGGGCATGCTTAAAAACCGGCACATTCTTGGTAACTACTTCAAATAAACATCTGCACTAGTCTACAGTGAAGTCAGTTTTAACTGACACAGATGGTGATTGAATGATGCAATATGGGCCTAAATCAGTACCAAGGACCAACACTAATAAAATGACCCCACCTGCTGATTCTGCCTTGAAGCAGGTCACAGAAACAGTGATGCATTTCTTCACCAGCTCAGACATTAACTCACTAGGAATTAGCAGTGATGTACAGCTAGCTTGGCCAATCACAGACAGACACAGTGCAGCAGGAGGTGGGTCCACAGGCAGGGATGTCTGGCTAGGGACTTCCAACAAGCCGGGTCAAATGTAATACTGAGCTAAATGGTGTCACCTAGTGGTTTGACTGAATAACCAAGCTTAAATAGGGAGTAGTTGGATAAATATTGAGTTTTAAGTATTCACTTATAAGACCGATGAATTTCTATTACAGCTAGTTGGTGAAAACAGTTTCAGGCAATCACAGCTGTGGAAGTCTTTGACATTCACACAACCTGGTAATACAGGTTTGATTCCCAATAATGATGAAAGTATGAATGATATTTATCAAAACATGTTAATATTGTTAAATTTGGAAAAGATGCTGGAAAGCTTTCTGCATGCTTTGACAAGCAACATTAAAATAAAAGCTTTTGTCAGTGTCTTGCAGAAAACATTGATGTTTTCACTTTATTTGCTTTAAATGATGAGCTAGGCATTCAATATGGGACAAGGTAGCTGACAGATATTTGCAGGAGATACATGGAGAAGACATTATTCATAATCTCTGAATTTGAAGCTGTTTGACTTCAGCAGGATTGCTGAGGAAGCAGGATGTCTGAGCGAGCTGTCAGAGTGAGGTAAGACAGAGACACCACCTCATCTGTAACTCGATGTGCTAGTGAAATGATGACTAACAACAGTTATAACCCAAATGAAAAATGATAGTTCACCGAGAGAGTTCCTATAATTAGCTGATGTGCTAAGTCACTCATTTGCACATACACGTCCTGGACACAAAGACCTGGAGGCTTCTTTCCAGAAATGACTTCTTCATCATGATCATCAGACCAAAGCGGCCGGTGGGAATAATGTGGAAATTATAGATTTCTCTACTGATTTGGGTCACATATCTTAGTAACAGTGAATATTTGTGTCATGTTGTCTCTGAGTGAAACACAGCAAATAAAACTGCGGTGGCTTTAGGATTAACTTTCTATAGCTTTCTGCAGTAATACACTATATAACTGTGGTTAAACGTGGTGTTCAATATACAGTAAAAACATGTACTTACTCTACATTACTCTAATATTACTTAGAGTCAGAGGGAAACAGCATTTTGTGACAATATTTCTGGTGTATTGCACTAAATACTACACTAAACCATGTGTTTCAGAGTTTGAGCACTGAGATTTTAATACAAAGTAATGGAAATGTCTTTTTTTTTTTGTCACAGTCAAATAGGAGACTCTTAGTGTGACCTTAAGGTGGATGTTCCCTTGTCTCTATTTAAAAAGAATTGAAACATCCAGATATAGTTCAAATCCTAATATAAGATTATCCCCTTTATGTCATATTCTTGCAGTGTAATTATAATAATAAGAAGGATGACACTGAACATATAGAACGTACAGTATGTGGCACATGTTGCTGATCCACCACCATGCATTTACAGTAATAATCATCTAACCTACAACACACTGCAGGGACACAGAGCTCTGTGTGACTGGAGTTTCTCACTGCAGCTCTAATGTAAAACTGTCGTCATCTCCTGAACCCAGTAAACTCTGGAAACTATTTGCTGCTCTGTGGTCCAATTCCATCTTTCCAATTAGTTTTTTTATTTTATTTTTATCCCTCCTTCATTTCTTTCCTCCAGAGCTCCTGCAGCTTGTTTCAGCCCCCATCCTGTCCATCATCTTTAGGTTAGTCCTCTAGTCGTACTCCTGCATCTCTTCATCCCTCCACCTCTCTTCTTTGTAACACAATGTTCTGCTGAGTCATGCCCACTGAAACGGTTGCCGTGGTGTCATGCACTACTGTTTCCATGGCAACCAGCTGGCAGTGTCACCTTGCTAAGGGTCACATCGTAGCACAGTCTAGTGGTCAACCGTAGCAGCTACAACTGGTTCATGACCCTATCTGAAATCAACAAAGCTGGACAAAAAAAGCTGTCAACGAAAAATAAGAAAGAAAATGAGACGCTGAGAATGTTCTGTTCACTCTCAAAAGTCTTTGTATTAATTTGTTTTTGTCTGTAATGTAGCCGTCATGCATGACTCCGACCCAGTGGTAATGCGAGTCCTGCTGTAATGATTTCAACAGAGTACAACTCTGTCTGCAGGCTACAGAGATGCAGGAGCATTTGGTGGAAATTATTCCACATCAGGAATCAGAAAGAACCCTCAGCAATTTAAATGATTGACTGTCTAGACTAAACACAAGTCACTGCCCTTAAGACAACATTTATTTCCTAGTTCCATAGTTTAAGTCAATACTGCAGTATTTAGACATTTCTTTTCATTTAGAACTTGTAGCTGAAAACCTTCTTCTTCTTCCCTGTCTTTTATTATGAAGCACTTTGTGACATCTGCTATATAAATACATTTTTACTTTACTCATTTTACTTTAAGAATCATGACTAGTTGTGATCATATGATTGCAGAAAATAATAAGAATTATCAGCTGCAGTCACAAAAGCCCTAAAACAAAATCATCTTTTTTATGCTATTAGTAATGACTAATCTGCTAATAACTTAAACCCACAAGCTGCATAAATGTGGATGGTACAGTACAGTATATGTCTTGTCAGATAATCTACATGACTGGTCACATACTGGGGTTTATTAATGGTGTACTCCTTGCACAGTAACTCCTGGTCTAACATCCTGGGTTTACTAGGGTTTATTCTGCACACTGATGGAGTACAACGAGCCCACAGGCGACACGTATTTTAAACAGGACAATTTTAAAAAAACAAACACAGTTTGCCTGCTATACAGTAAATCCAGGATCAGTGTTTATGTGAAAGCCTACAGACTGAACATTTTGTCCCCTTTATGCCCAGGCTATCCAACTGCCAAACTGAAGCCAAACAGTCTCCTCCTCATGAGATGTTTTAGAGGACGACTTCCTGCAGAGGTGGTTTTATAACACAGACACAATCAAATCACAGATACAGAGTCACATTCTACCCTCTTAAAATGCTTATAAAAACACTAACCTGCATGAAAAACTTGCAAAGCCTATAAGTACACATGCTAACATGTCAGCTGAACACCCTGTTGTTTCCTTATGAGACTGCAGAGTTCTCTGTTCTCAATAAGAGCAGCTGTCTGTACATTCTCACAGCACAGACTGAGGCAGTGAAGTAAACCATAATATTGGCAGGAAACACTTAAGACTCAGAACGCATCTCACTCAGAGATTCCACAGAAAAACATGAACATAGACGCACACTTTCTGATCAGTAGTGCAAAAGGCAACCTCTTCTGTTGCATAAGTTAATGCTGGTTTGCCAGCACACACACACACACACACACACAGAACTAAGCTCATCCTGGCAGTACAGCAGGACAGAGATGCTGAGTAACAACAGGACAACACAGAAATAAAGTCCACATTTGGAACAATTTGCTTTCATTTCAATCTATTTAAAATCCAGATTGAATCACAGCAGCATGTGAGCCATAACTCAGTTATTACATAATCAATTAGAGGTATTATTTCATTATGAGCTGGATATAAGAACATTTGCTGGTTTGACTGACAATAACCATTAATTGAATCCAACACAGGAAACACAGAGCCAGAAGCTACAGAACAGCATGTGAAGGGCACAGACCTGGAAGTGAAGGATGATGGTCCAGATGAGACCTAACGTCAGTTTGGGGTTCCCGTCGGTGATGTCATCGTTCCTGATGTTCACAAGTTTGACCTGAAAATGGGAAAAAATCTTATTTGGTTTCCTGACAAAATACTCAAAATGAGAAGATCTGCCCAAAAAGTAGCCAGTTGTAGTCACTACTATAATTTCAAATACACCAGATTGGACCAATGAGAAGAAAACACATAACTCGTCTTTATTTCTGCATGTTAAGGATGAAAAATGATCTCTGCTATCATGCTCGTTATGTTTAAGAGACACTCTGAGACCTTGTTAAATCTTGTGGCTCCGGCTATGCGAAGGCTGTATAATTAGACCTGCAGTGAAACTCAGAGAGGATTCAGAGGAAAAAAAGGTCAGTCCTCCACCACTGCTGTCTCTAGGGAACGAGACAAGAGAGACGAGAGATGCAGTTTCAGAAAGTCGGGGACTCGAGAGATATGGAGGAAGAGGTGTTTTAAGTGAGAGAAAGAGCTGCAGTCTAAGTGAGAAACAGATCAACTCGTGATAGCAAGAGAGGGCGAGAGGGAACAATGAAAGATGCAGTATGAGAGGAGGGCAGATAGGTCAGTAGGTGCTGTATGATGAAGCTGTACTGCAGATACAGAATGGATTAACAATAAGGTGAGGATGTTAGTGTTCGAGAACAACTCTCTCTTAATATTAAACATTCAGACAAATGTTTGGTACAGTTATGTAGATTCAGAGGTGGAACATTACTGAATAAAATGCAGCTCTCTCCACTGCACCAAAGACTGAAACTGCGCAGTCCCAGGACGAAAGGTATTTGCAATCACTCGCTTTTGCAAACTTGGTAAAATTTGCAGCACAGGACTATAATTAAGAACCAGGCTCTACATAAAAGTCGTTTACAGAGAAGCTTGTGAATAGCTTCCACACAAATGATCACAGTCAGACACCTGAAAATGAGTGTGGCTTAAGGGAAACAAGCCTAAAATGCAAGCGTTTATAGGTACACAAAGACAGATGCAGACATTGACTGTAATTACATTTACAGTTGCATTTACTAATACCAACAGATGTGGAATAAGATTTATTTTGATTCCTCTGACTCAGCTCATGGGATTATAAGTTAGCAAAACTGTTGACTGTTTGCTCAATTAATCAGCTACTTGTGAGAACAAGTGAATTGTGTTTGGAGGCTTTTGTTCACTAGTAATTGAGAAGTGTGATCCGATTCAAGCCAATTATAAAAATGCAACAAGGAAGACTTTAACATGTGTGTGACTGACAACTCCCTAACAGTGAAGCCATCAGATACTTCATGAATATATAAAGTTAAGAATTAGATGCAGGTGCAGATATGTATGACTAGAAACAAACACCAGATTTTTGATTCTTATTACTCATAGTGTCTGCACTGTACACCATTCTGTGCACTAACACATATAATATGGATATCCACATTAGTCTGTCTGTTTGTGTGCATACCTGTCTCTGTTTGAGGAAGTCCAGCGCTATTTGGACATTCTGTAGTCGATGAAATCTCATTCGCCCCTTTTCTCTGGGCTGGACAGAAAATAAAGGAGAAAAAAATAATGAGGAAAGTCAACAAATTAATTTAAACTCAATAATTTTTAGTGACACAAACACAGGAGGCAGCAGTGAGTGCAAATGAAGCTGAATTCAATCCACAGTGCAGTGAAGTAAAAACTCAGCACAGCTGTATTGACATGAAATGGTCCTCTGGGGGGCGCTGTCTTCAACAGGAGCTGTTAAAGACATGCCGAAACTCAGGAGCAAACTAGACCCAAACCATGCTGGTTTCAAATGAAAAATGCAAACTTCATATCAAACCATTTTTTCTCATTTTCTTTATTCAACACCAAATTTTCACAAACTGACAATCAGTTTACGGTTTAGAGGGAGGAAAGATATAGTTTAAGGGAAAGAAAGAAAGAAACCACACACACACAAACACACTCTTGCTGCAAAGAGTACATGAGTGCAGGATGCAGATGTGGGTTCACACTGTGCTGGTAAAGAGAAGGTACACTCAGCATTAGTCATCACATCAGCAAGACTGAAATACTGGAGAGGAGAGGAGAGGAGAGGAGAGGAGAGGAGAGGAGAGGAGAGGAGAGAGAAAGTGGTTACTGTATGTGTTTGTGTAAGTTTTAGCCCATACTATTTCATTAATTTCAGTCCTGACCTTTCAATATCCTCAATATAGACTATTTTTGCATTTATAATTAAGTAAAACAACAGTAGTTTTATATGTCAAACATTATAACCTATACACTCCCTGGCCACTACATTAGGTTCACCTATGCAATATACTGCAATCCAATACAACAGATCTGCCACTTAGGAAGATACTAATGTTCAGCTTTTGTTGACACTTTCAGAGACATGTTAACTCAACTATATGTTTATTATTGAGGTTGTACTGGACTGCATTATATTGAAATGTGTTTCTAATATTCATCCCCCCCATGCTTGTCAATGGGGGCAGGCAAACCATTAGAAACTTCTCTCAATATAATGGAGTCCAATTCATCGCAACTGCATATAGTTACATTAACACCTCTCTGACAGTATCAATCAAAACTGAACTTTATTATCTTTGTAAACGTACAATTTATAGCTGAGCTGTTGTATTGGATTGCCTCAGATTTTATAGGTGTAACTAATAAAGTGGCCACTGAGCGTATGATGATATATAAGCTACTTTTTATTGTGCACAATTCATGCAAAATAGTTGTAGAGCATTGTTGGGTGAAAACTTCAAATCTGTACAATGCCAACTTTTCAGAAACAGCCTTGTTGCTGAAGGCTGAACTTTTCTGTCCGTCTGTCTGTCTGTCTACTTAAAACATGAAACCCATCAAAACATGTTTTATGATGCTGTCACCCAACAGAAATGATGGCCTGCATGTAGTGTCATACAGTAACATGTGCAGCCCAGTATGCTGGTCAGAAATCAGTGGCACAGCACTCTCATGCAGCCTCATAGCTCCACCTATGGGGCGGAGGGTAAAGCTGAAGGGTCAGAGGTCAGAAATGACAGAGTGAGCGGTGGCGGTGGAGGGGGAGAGGGTTTCATTCGAACATACTCCCTGAGCTCCTTCCTCCTCCTCATCCTCCCCTCCGAGCAAGATGAGAGGGGGGGCCCGCGAGGCGTATGCCCTTTTCATTGAAGGGCCGCTCTTCTGTTGCTATGGTAACAGAAGGTGGGGAAATGGGAGACAGAGAAAGAGGAAGAGGAAGAAGAGTTGTAGTATGAGGAAGAGGACAGAATGAGAGGGCAGGAGCAAATGAAAAAGGAACAAAAGTACCGTAACTGTAAAAAAAACAAAAACAAAAAAACACCTACACACTGTAAAAAGTAAGCCAGTCAGCCACTGTGGCTAAACTCTGGAACAGCTGGTCTCTGAGGATCTGAGGGACTCCATTTTTAAAAGAAACCTTAAGACATATCTTTACTGTATAGCCTGGCTTTTACTTAAGGTGCCTCATCATTTGTTGCCTTAGTTTTTAAGTCTTAATCATTGGTTTTCATACTAGTTTTATCCCTTGTGTTTACTTATTTTATTGAAATGTATCTATTTTTAACATTTTATTGTTGTAATTTTTATTCTTGCAAAATTTTTCTTTTCTTTTCTATTTTTTGTTTTTTCACTTTTTTGTCTGTGCTATTTTATCTTTGCTCTGTGAAGCACTTTGGGCTGCATGTTTGTTTGAAAGGTGCTATATGAATAAAGTTGAGCATTGTTCATGAAGGTGACAGGGTCAGAAATGAGCTGTGTGTCCTCTGTATGATTGTGTGTGCACCTAAGCAGACCGGAGTCAGCAGTCTGTTTCTGTTAGTCTACCTGTCTGCAACTAAACCAGCCTGCGTCACATTGTGGCCTGTCTGTCTGTCAGCATTAGGACTACGACTCTTGCATCATCATGCTGAGCAAAGTCAAACTAATGTATTTCTGTTTACTTGACATAGTGGTGATCTAAAACTGTCTGGTTGTTCCAAACTTTGGCATTAATAGTGTGCCGGCCTGGAGCAGAGAGTCACCTTCAAGCTGGAAAAGTTTCAACTACCTCCAGAATTCCAATGGTATTTTTAAAAAGTATATGTAACAGTCACAGGACTATGATGCATTGAACTGGGGATGACAGGGTCCGTGATTGAGCAGAGGAGGAGTGTGTGATGGAAAATATTACAGCGCAACAATAAGTGAGGAAATAATCATGTGTTTGTGCATGTGTGTGTGACAGAGATAAAAATCCATACCAGGGTGACTCCAGAGAGGACCTCCAGTAAGGAAATCAGGTTGTGTCCATCCCTCAGGTCCTCATACAGGTCTGTGATGTGCTTCCTCACCTGAGAGAGGAGGCAGGAAAGGGAATGAAGGAGGAGGAGGGAAGGAATGCAAAAAAAGGAAGAGAGAAGGAGGGGGGAGGGAGCAGGAATGGGTGAGGAGAAGGAATGAGGAAGGATAGGGAGAAAAACAGAATGAGAAAAAGTTAATTCCACATTCCAATCATCCCTCTGTTGACTCAACACTATTGACATCTGCCAAGCTGATTGCCCCACAGCTGACAGGGCTGGTGACAGCGGTTGCCGGGCTGACAGAGACGAAGCACCAGCTGTGCCCTCTTGTCTCGGTTGCCATGACATCGCCTCGACAACGAGTGGGGTGGGGGGGTGTTGTCACCGATGGCAACCGCTGCTGACACGGTGACTCAGCAGCCTGATCAGCATCAGTGCTTGTTTTGTTTGAAAGTGGGACACTCAGTGAGACAGAAGGACAGACAGGCAGACAGACAGTGACCGCTTGAGGCTGAACAGAGAGCAAATAATGAATCAGCCGAGCTGTGACGAGTAAGTAAAGCATTACGAGAACTGAACTGAAAGAGGAAAAGACACAAAAACTAAATCTATACGCAGTTTGTTTCATACCATTTAATTTATCTTTTGTATGAATTAGAGGACTTTAGATTTACATGTATTACTGCACGAGATTGACTGAAATCCAGAGTTTTGTTTTGTTTATGAGACCTTATCTTCACTATAAACTTTGCTCCTCTCCTTGCTCTCTTAAAAAATACTACTACTACTTATGAAATACACACAAACACTGTATTATGCCTTTAATGCAAAAGTTTTCACTGAGTGGCACATGTGATTGTGAAGCCTCATTATACTGAGCGGACAAAGTGATTGTGGAGAAAAATAATAAAAGATGATACGTGAAAACAATGCATAAAAGTTGAGAACAATTGAATAAGACATGACTAAAAAAAGGCTTGGTTTCTGGGTCGCTAACTCTTCTTCTATTTAGACTACTCTCCAATTCATCAGTTTGTCAAAGAAGAATGTTAATTACCATAAAATAGCTGCAGAAAGGCACAGCAACATCAGACAATAGCAAAAGAAGAGTTTTTCTTTTGTAAATGACGCATTTAAGGTATTTTTCTTCATCAGAAAGCTGACAGTGGAAAGAGAGAGCTTGGCGTGCAGCAAAGGTCAAACCCAAAGTGCTTCAAAATTGTTGCTTCAAAAATGCAGGACAACCAAGGGCACATGTCTACCTGCATTACAGTGATTTTCCTGTTTCACGCCGCACCTGCACTGATAAAAGTTTTGCTGCAGTCCTGGCCTCAGGACAAGAAATTGTACTACCACATTTCACCAGAAGAGGGCAAGACAGTCACGAGAGTAAGCTGGAGAGGTCTACACTCCAACTAAATCATGAATTTCAAAATATGAATTAAAACAAAACCACCATCCTTACACCTCTTTTAAAAAAAGACGCTCTAAAACATCACTCTTTTGTCTCTTTAAAGCAGGACAGACGTTTCTCTTGAGGTTGAGCTCAGAGCTAAAATTGTCTTTGGTTTAAAACTGCAGCTACAAAAGTAACAACATCCCTCCACTTGTCCTCAATAACCCCTTTTCTTCTATTTTCCTCTTCCTCACTCATCTGTGTCATACTCTCACCCTCCTGTTGCTGCCTCTTTTTCTCCATGGAAGGCTGACATCAGCTTGTTGTAGAGGGGAGCTGATGGCACCAGTGTTAATTAGATGACAGGAAGAAACAGCGTATCCAACACTGACTGGAAACGAGGTGCTGTTTTTGTCTAATTGTGTCTCATTGTGTCAGAGCCTGTGCTTGGTTCCAAGTCAGCCTGAATGAGTGGATCCTCTCTGTCCATGATGTGTTCAGTATCAGCTTACTGGAAGCCCACGCTGTGATCTGAAATGAAACCAACTCCCTGAAAAATCCTATTCTACTAATTTCCAATCATTTATCTGGACACAGTAGCTGCAACAGACTGTGAGACATCAGCATTGCTTTTGGTCCTTCCTCAGTCGTACTAAGACCAACACAAATCCTTATCATATTTATTCTAATAAAGGATGATTCTAGGTGCATCCAGTATGGGGTAAATAATAAACCTACATGCTTACAGTATAATATAGTACAGTATGGACCAAACATGGAACAATGTTAGCAATTACTGGTCTAAGCTGCTTGCTGTACCTATACTACATCAAACCACAGTGCCAAACAAGCTGCCCATCAAGGGGAAATTTAGATGTTTACTTTTGTTTATGTTCCCATGGGCGTCCAAAGATGGCCCATCAGAAAGTCCCACACAACACATCAAAAACCAAGTCTACTGTAGACTGTAGTGTGTGATACTCACAGCTACTTAAAAACACAACACCCAGTGAGACAAAGTTCAGTCTTGGGACACGTCACTGACTGTAGATTGTTGTTTTTGTGCGTATGTGTGTGTCTTCAGGGATGTTGCTCACACAGCCAGCTGTGTCTGATGTGTAGTGACAGCAGCTGTCAGATGCCTTTGGCACTAAAGCCAACTGTCATATGGAGGTAATGTAAAGGACCACGGGCACCTGGGCAGCACTGCTCTGATATACTGAACACAAATCTGGGTCAGATCGAATTCGGATATAATATTAACCGCTTTTATCAGCTAACATAACTTCAAATATTTTTTTAGTCACATATTGGATAAATAGGGATTGACAACTGTAACAGGATGGCAGAATGAATGATGGCAAGTATTTGAATGCCAATTAAGGATGTGTTTCTGGGAGTGACATGCTGCTTAATGTAATGTGATTTGCCTGATATGGTAAAACCCACATACGGTATCTGGTACTTCAGGCAGGTCAAACAAAAAAAAAATGCTAAGAATTATATGGAACATTTCACCCAGTTCTGACAGCAAGGTGAGGGTGTCGACAACAAGTACATAATTTTTTGTTAAATTAACCCTTATTTTCACTTGTGCCACTAGTTAACTTGCATTTTCTCTCCTTAATTTAAGCAGAGCTGAAACAATTAGTTGATTACTCTTTTAGTCCATCAACAAAAAATTAATCCCCAACAATTTTTGTTTAAGTTTAATCATTCATTCTCTAGTTCCAGCATCTCAGTTGTGAGGATTTGCTGTTTTATTTTAGTCTCATTTAGTAGTGATAGTGATAGTGATGTTTTAGATTGTTTCTCAGACAAAACACGCTATTTGAAGACATCAACTTGAGATTTAAAAATTATACTTTAAAAGGCATTTTGTAAACATTAATCCAGAAAATAATCCTCAGATTAACTGATAATTGTTACAGCCCTAGATTTAAGCATATGGTGTGTGTTTTATAGCTGGTATGGTCTAATACTACTTTAAACCACAGCACAGTGCTTAATGAACATAAGGTGTGAAATAAAAAATTGACAATCTATAAAAAAAATCTATAAAATAGTTTCCCTGCACATAACACATAACAACAACGACAGACAGATTGCATGTGGTTAAACATCTTGTTAACCCACTTAGCTACAGTGCAGCTAACAGCTCTCCATCTTTGTGAAAAAACTCTTGCTTCTTCCTGACTTAAACTTCTTAATCCACAGCTACCAGATTTGTGCTCACTGTGTCAACACCCGGCTGGGTCAAAGTGTGTCACTGCATGCCAGCAGGTAGCTTGGAAGCCAGTGTTTATATTGGCCCGTGTTTGCACTGCACACACAAATATACACACCTGTTAACACCCTGCACACCTGAGCAGTCAAAAGCATACCACACGACACACACACACACACACACACACACACACACAGAGCAAACAGGAAACAAGGAGTGATGATGTCACCCAGTAGGAAGCTGAGGGGAGAGGTCACTTGTCTATCTTTGTCTACCTCTCTTTTCTCTCTTTATCTTTTCTTTAATAATGTCTGTTCTCTTTGTCTCATGAGCTTATTTTCTATTCCTTCTTCTTTTCTTAATCTTTTCTCCCTCTTAGCCTTAGTTCTGTTTTCTCTGTCTGTGTTTGTCTTTTAATCCCTGCTGACAGGGTGGAGGCTTGTAGAATCAACAGTCCTGGCTAAGAGTCAACAGATGATGTCGAACACACAACTGTTTCACCCCACTCTCTATTCAAGAAGACAATGTTAGGACATAATGGCTATTTGAAATATTACTTCTTTAGCAACAGCAGATATTTCAACAGATGTGACAAGAATTGTTTCTCCTCTTTCATGAGCTATCCATGTTTTCATGTCATCCTCCTTCCACCCATCCTGTCCTCTGTCTCGCCAGCTTGCTACGACAGTAAAGATCAGTGCTCTCTTTAATAAACACAACACCCTAACTCTAGATGACCTCTGTGCTAATGTAATGGCTGGCTGGCAGTGTGTGTGTCTGCATGAATGAGCAAGTGTGTTGTTGAATAAGAAGAGAGACAAAGTGGAAGAGAACAGCAGGTGTTCATGGTGCATTATGCCACCTGGAGCCACTGTCTGGGCAGTCCCTCTTCTTTCTTGCTTTATTTGTCTCTTTTTGGCACACGTCTGTTAATGTGGGTCATTTAAAGGTGTTTCTAACTTTTTTAAATTTTATTTTTGAAACATTTCAAATCCGACCGTTTCTCTCACTCTCTGCAACAAACAATTATTTTCATTATCAGTCAAATCTACAAAGAGAAAATGCCCATCACAATTTCCTAGAGCCCAAGCTGATGTCTTTAAATTGCTTGTTTTGTCTGACCAACGCTCCAGAAACACACGCAAAAAAATTTGCAATAAAACAAAACAGACAAATCTATTAATTATTTGGTCTTGAAATAATATAAAATAGTGACTATTTCCCAAAGGACAAGTTGACATTTTGTTTGTTTGGTCCAACCAACTGAATAAAACCCAAAGATATTTATTTTACCATCATAGAAAACAAAGAAAATCAGCAAATATTCATATTTGAGAGGCTGGAACAACAGAATCTTTTATAATTTTTGCTTAAGAAATGGCCTAAACCATTTATCAATATCAAAATTGTTGCCAATAAATTTTTGGTGGATCGATTAATCATCTAATCATTCCAGCTCTGCTCTCATGTAATAGAAAGCACACACAGAAGCAGTGAAACAGCAACATCCCATTACAAATTACAATGGGAGTTGCATTTCCAGCACTGAAAATTGAAAAATCATCCCATCTCTCTTTCTGCTGCTCTCGCTCTCCATCTCTGACCTACATTTACAGTCAGCGGCTGGTCTGGCAGTGCCAGCTGATACAGAGTTACAGTCACAGGCACTGTGACGACAGGCGCTCCAGAGTTATGGGGTCAAACAGACGCTTCATTCCCGGGTCATGTGACAGAAATACCCTGCATTCTCCTCTTCTCAGAGTCCTCACCGCCTGTGACACATGGTATACATACTGTTCTTTATAGATGACATGTGTATGTGTGTGCAGATGTGATAACATGCACACATGTAGGCAGCAAAGGCAGCTGTCTGTGACCTACAAAGGTCTGTAAATAGGTAACAGTTATGACAGAGATAATAAATCACTGTTTCCCTTTCTGTTCATTATCTTCAGGAAAAACAATCCATGTCCTCTACTTCAAGTGTCTGACTCAGCATGCAGCATATGGACTGATGTTTTGACATGATTTGAGGGCTGTCAGATATTATCATGCATTGTTTCCTGGAAGAACGGTAGATCTTATTTAGCTGAAACAGCCAGCTTTCAAGACTTTATGCAGCTGCTCATTCAGATTTAATTAAATATTCATTTGAGCCTCACATTTAGTTTATTCACCACTTTGCTTTCACTGCTAAACGCGATTGAAGTGTTAACATGGCTGGACGGAGGGAAGCAGTTTAACAAGCTGTAACTTTAGAGCCATTACAGTGATAAAGCAATCAGGCAGAGTCATCTGGACAGATGCTCGTCTACTGGTGCAACAGTGAGGTCTGCTGCTCAGACAAGGCCACATTAACACACGCAGGACTGATGAATCCACACCATCTCAGCTCCGAGAGGTGGAGGGAGAAGAGACAGACCAGCAGGAAGTGTTTTTCTAAAACTATATGTATAATTTTGTGCCAGAAAGCAGGAGACATGGGACAGAGAGGAGGGTCTACACCACAAATATAAATTATTAGCTAATATTCTGCAAAGAGTGATGCTAAGAAGAAGATGGAGCTGAGTTGAAAATGTAATTTCTTTCGTTAAGATTGATATTTTATTGAGCTTAGTTGGTTTCCTTATGATATAGCAGAAGTGGGAATGAGTCAGACAATAACATGAATCCCAACCAGGTTACCAGGACACCTAGAGGGGCTGTTTCTGAAACTATTATTATGCTCCCGCTAGATTTAAGACATACAGTCCAGCTCCTTTACGACCGGAGACTTTTCACTTCATTTTCTTTCAAGTTAATGTCTGAGAAGGTACAGGAGGTCAGATTTTAGAGCATTCATTTTATATGTATAGGGCGACACAACATAGTTTTGAATAGCATAAGACATATTACAGTATATCAATCCATTTGGGACAGGCATGTCATAGAGGATTATGCGATTTTTCCTTTTATTTCTATTGAAGATAAGAGACAAGTTGACAGATAAAAATGAAATGATAAAATAACCCTAAAAAACCCTGACAAGCATTTCCAGAAAGCCAAAAAACGGACATTGCGAACCAGTTGAACTCAGTTAACACGTACCTTGATGAGATGCTTGTTGACCCATTTTGTGAAGGTTTTCTTCTGCACCCTGTCCCGCTCATCTGAAGAAAAAGAAACAACGAGAGGGGTTAATTACAAAATCCAAATCCAGCAGGGTTGCTGCAGCCAACGTGATAATTCCACTGGTTTATGTAGATGAAGACGTCACACACACGCACTTGACTTCTGTATTTGTATTGATTCATAAATAACAATTATTTGAGGGCTTCAACAGGAAATTTCACACACACACAAGCCCCATAATAAAAGACACTAACACATAACCAAGTGTAACTGAATAACACTCACGTATGAGTACATACAGTACTCAGTCTTCTTCACAGTTACTACGTTTCTCATCTTATTCAGTAGTAATGTAAAGCAGTATAAGAGCTGATGTAAGGACAAATACTTAGGAAACTGTGACAGTTCTTTGAGTTCATGAACAACTCCTCATGTTGATAAGAACCTCTGTATCTACAAACGTGACCTCTTGAACAGCTGTCATGTTTATCATGTTTTACTTAGATGACCTCATCCTGAGTAAACTGAGGTTGTACCAACAAAGCTCAAAAAGTTGTTTTTCTTGGGGGTTTTTTCTTTCGCGCTTGTTAACTTCACTTGAAAAAAAGCCACCTGCATGTTTATTATTTTCTGTTTCTACCCTAAGAGATCTCTCCTTTTTTAAACTAAAGGTCTAACCTTTCTCTCAGTTTCTGTCTGTTTCTACAGTCTCTAACTGAAGTGTGATCTGCAGCCAGGCAGAGCTCCAGCCCCGCGTCCTCCACAGGCCAGAGGAGTGAGGCAGCCAGGCCAGGAATAGAGCCTGATGCTGAGCCACAATTGTGTTATCTTCCCTCCTCACTATCACCACCACCACCACCTCCTCTTCCTCCACACTAACGGAGCCTCTCTTCCTAACCAGCCTCTCTCTGCTCGTATCAGTCTGTCGGGGAAAAAACACAGACCCTCTCCTTTTCCCTTCCCGCCATTCTGTTAAACATCATACTTCCTGCTGGAGGGATAGTTAAACATCCTTTCAAGTGATGCTGAATGTTCCTAAAACAGCTTTACTCAATATAAGGGATACAAAATGCAATGTGTGTGCAATGTACAGTGAGTGGTGGGCTACAGAATTCAACAAAGTTTAAGAATATTAAGACATATTCAACACCTGTAGGTTACTGAACTAGTGAGCTAGTTTAATTGTTTGAGTCAAATTTCAGGCAAAAACGCCCAATAGTCTCTGGTTCCAGCTTCTCATTCGTAAAGAATTTGCTGCTTTCCTTTGTGTATTATGTGATAGCAAACTTCGGGTTTTTCACTTTTTGTCGGACAAAACAAGACATTTGAAGACGTCGCCGTGGACTTTAGGAATTTGTGATGATATATTAAACACCAAACATATGACAAGACATCTTCCGCTAACATCTATGCAGAAGAAAACCCCTAACATATCTGCAGAAATATAACTGCAGCTTTGAAGGACTAAAAAACCCTTGAACTTGAAAACAAACAAACATAATTCTTTAAACATAAATCTATGTAAATAAAGGTGTTTAATGTATATAGTCTTTCCCACTTTTCCAGGATCTGTTCAGTATCACAACTTCAGTTTCAGCTGTTACTAAATGTCAAACATATTGTCAATATTTAACTATTTCATATCAGTGAAAATATTCACTCCAGTAGTTAAAAGTGTATGTAAAAAAAACAAAACATGATAAGAACACCTGTGTTTCTCACACTCATCAGCTCAATGACAGAAGAGTGTTTTCCCTCCAGTTTGTCAAACAGATTCAGTTCCAGCCAATCAGAAAACAGCCAGCTGCAGGTACCTCCCTTCCTGCCAGCTGTTTATCAGTTGCCATGGAGATGCCGTGAGGGAGAGCAGCCATGCGAAATAGGTGGTATCACTTCCTCCTTAAATGATCTTGTTATCTTTCTGTCTTTCTTACCCACACTTATACAAACACACACACACACACACACACACAGATTTCCACAGGTCCTCTAAACAGCACTGACACCTTCAAACTGTCGATCTCCAAAAGTAGAAAGGATTTCCAAAGGGGAAATTCGATTTAGGATTTAGTAGGTCAAATATCTCAACTGGATAAAACACAAGGTCAATCTCAACACTTCGCAACACACACACGGTGACACGTTGAGGAGTTTACACAGAGCAAGCCCCCGGGCAAAGAACACATATTTCGACACGCTCTTGCAAAATAGTTTCACCACCGCAACACGCCTTGCTTCCCAAACCGGCCTGGGTAGCTGAGCTAGTTAGCCCAGAGGAAACACTCAGGCTTTTACATGTTATTAGGTCACACACATACACACGTGTATATCGGTCAACCACACTCCAATACTCATGACTGAGACTGTGAAGCCTTATCAGGTTCATGTACTGAAGGTGTGGCAATGGTCATAAAACCATCATGTGTGATCTTAAGCATTATTATTTTTAGAAAAAACAAAAACAAAACTTAATACATGAGAAGAGTCGAGGTCTGCGGGTGACAGCCACGGAAAAGCGCTCATTCATCTACACAGGAGAGCATTGTTAACACGTACACACCCCCTTCCACGCTGTCCAAACACAACAAAGTACACACACACACACACACACACACACACACACACACACACACGTCTTGCCCTTTGCCCTGACACCAACAATGATTAACAGAAACCACATTTTGCACATTTAACTGTTGTCACCGGTATGTGCACAAACAGGAACTGTTCAAACACACAGTGAAACACGTGCTGACAGCAGCCACTCTGCTCACTGACAGCATGTAAACAACAACTGCAAACACTGTACAGCTACTCTAGGGGCACACACACACACACACACACACACACACACACGTTCGGACACACACTGACCGGCACAGCACATGAGCGAGTAGAGGTGAGCGTTGAGATGACATTCATTCCTGTAGTCAGGCCACATCGTCCACGGCTCTTATGTTTTCCTCCTCCTCTAATCAGAGCTGCATTTGAAGCTAACGGTGCATAATCCAAGACAAGAAGTCAGATAATTATAGCTGTAAGACGACGTCTTTGGCAACAAGCTGCCTCCACGTGTCCAAATTTGAAAGCTGCAGGGAGAGCCCCCAGGAAAGCACTGGCAGGACTTCCAGTTTCTCTGCCAGTCTCTTCTCTTCTCCTGGTTTAATCTGTGGTTCACCCGTTCCCTCTGTCCTCGGTCCCTGTGGTAGCTGCCATGTCAGCCTCTCCTTGCAGGCCTTCTCCCTCCGTCCCTCGCACTCTTTCCCAAATAGCAGTTGCTCTCACACGTGTGTGTCAAAGTCAGCGTCACTCCAAAAAGGACGGCCTCCCTCCCTCCCTCCCTCCCTGTTTACTCTCTCAACTCAGTTCTACTTCCTCACCAGGCAGTGGCACTCTCTCACTCTCTCTGTCACTTGTTCTCTTGCTCGCTCGCTCTCTATTTCCAGGCCACAACAGACGGTCTGTACTCAGACTGCAGCTGACGGTGGCTTTGCAGAGCTGCAGGGGTGCTTGCTCTGTTTATCTTTTCTCGTTTTCCTTCTACAATTCCTCTCCCTCTCTGCGTAAGTAAGCAACTCTTTTTGCTGACACGTACGATCCAGAGGGACAATTTTCTTTTTTTATGTCTTTTTTAGTTGACTGCCTGTAAAGGACAGCAGATGTCGAGTAAATCTGCATTTAGATGCCGTTTTCTGTTTTTGTCACAGAGCAGAGGGAAGTATAGTGTTGTTCAAAGGAGCCTGAGACAATTAAAATGTATACTGCAATGAGGGTCTTAAAAAGCAATTCTGAAAAAAGAAAATGTCCCAGATATATCCATTTGGGATGATGTAATCCACTCCTGATTCCTTTTTACACGCCACTAAAGCATCCAAAAATACACAGGCATGGCTTGTTCTGCCACATGCAAACATTCACTCGTCAAGCTGACAGAAGCCAGATGCAGCAGCTCCCTGATATCTCCATCTCCTTCATTTCCTTGCCTTTACTCCTGCTCATTTTCTCACGTTTCCTTTCCTTAAGAGTCAAACAAACTTCCCAGCTTTCTTTTGTAAAAGGATCAACAGCCCTGAGGCTTTTCTGCTCTCTGCTCTCTCTAGCAATGTGACCTCTGTAGCTTTCTGAAAAAAACAGAGGGAGAGACTGTGACTTGGGCTGAAATGGACTCTAGAAAGGCCTGGAGGACTTGTGACGTTGTTTAATTCAATATTGAAAGGAAAACCAGCCCAAGCAGTCATTCATCTCATTAGTGCATGTGTGTACAACAGAGATGGGAGATGATAGGGGCGTCCATAATGAAGAACACCCTCATAGTTCTGAATTCGGTACACACTTGTGCTTTTCAGGCAGACACAATAGGCAGTGAGCAGTGAATGAGAGTCCTCTAGCAGCCTTTAACTCACACTGCCTGGCGCTGAACACAAGAAAAGTCACTGTCCTGGTTTATTTCACAGCTGACAGCCTGAACTCATATTTTTATGAAACCTCTCTCTCTCTCTCTCTGCCTTCCCTTCAGTCTTGTTTATAGCTGTCTCTTCAAATAGCTCCACCATCCCAGACAGCAGCAGCACAGTTTTGAGTAATTTCTGCTCTGTCATGTTTTAAAAAGAAATAAAAAAAACAGAGTCAGAAGCGTGGAAGCAATGAGTCTGCACAGGCTAAAAGCTCAGCTATGGCCTCTGAGTCAAACAGCAGTCCCCAGAAGGTCATGTGACCTGGCCAGGAGTCAGGAAGTGAGGACAGACGTCATTAGAGCAAAGGCTGATATGACAGCAGCTCCTGATTCTTTACGCAGGTGTACTCTGTATAGTCACACACTGTACAGTACACACACACCTGACCAGGCGAGACAGTGACTCACACTCTTACAGTCACAACAGGCTCAGACAGAGTAAAACAAGCTCCTCCTCCTCTTCTCCCTCTGTGTCCTCCACTAGCGACGTCACTCCTGTATCTCCATCCCTCCTGCTTTCGGTTCCTCTTCTTCTTTGCTCCCTCTTGCCATCAGAGTCTTCCTTTCCTCCGTGCCTTCACAGAGAATCTCTCCTCTTTCCATCTCTAAGGAACCATCCATACTAAAAATACCAGACGGAGCTTACGTCTCTAATACCACACAGCATGCTTATCCCTCGCTCCCTCCTTCTCCCCCGTTATCACCTCTAATCTCCCTCGCTCTTCCTCTCTGTTGCCCCGTCTTCCGGTGTTCTGGTTTCTTCCTCTTGTGATTCAATTACAATTAAAAGTGGGAGGAGGGATGTTTCTAAGTGTCCTCCTTCACCTCTGTTAGTCAATCATGTCATCTTCCCTTCTTTCCCTTTCCCTTTCTGTTTCTCTCTCAGCCAGGCTGGCTCCCAGGGTTCATTTATCCTCCTCCTCCTCTCTGGTGACACTCAAAGCCTGGCAGCAGCCTCCATCCCTCTTTTTTCATTTCATTCTTCCTTTCCTTCCGCTTCTTATCCCATTTTTCTCTCTGAGCTACGAACATTGAATGCTAAATGTTTGCACAGCAGAACAAGCCCACTTTAGATCAGCAAATCAGCTGACTGAATCTTTGTGGGAGATTTAAGTTGTTGTCAAAAGTCCAGTATTCAATCTTAAAGATCCAAACTTACTCTGTCTCTATTTGGTAGCTAATATGTCCTAATTACACAATAAGCAGCTGTCCAGTTAGCTTAGATAGCCACAAGCCCCATCATCAGATTAAGATTAGATTCAATCTGCCCTCCCGTGGCCACATAGAACAACACCTGAGGGCTTAAATGAAGCAAACTGCTTATAAGAGAAACTCCTGAAAATCAATACTACATCATATACAAAACATTTATGAATTAGGTCATCAGCACGAACGCTTCATGTAAAACCAACAGGAAATGACATAAAACACAAAAAAGAAACCACAACAAAAGTAGGTAAACTCCATCTAACTCCACGTTAATACTTGAAGGTGATTCAGCGTGGTATTACTGACCCACATATAAATAAAATACATCATCTGTGCTGTTCAGTGGTCATGACATCAAATCACACCTGGCCTCAACTTGCTTTCATTTCAGTATATTTGTTGAATCAGAGACATTTATATTTTTCTGGCCATTTTGGTAATTAGTGGATTTTCTCCCCATTTTGTCTCTGTAATCTAATGGTGTTTAATACAACAAATATCTTACAAAGTCCCATTTTTATTTATCATTATAGTCAGCAGAACCCTCTGTTCTGTATTTTAATTTAAAACTATTGATTATGTTATTGGACAGGCTACACTGCATTTTAAACTCAGAGAGCTTTGTTAAGTACAAGGCTTAGCAAATTCGAAGAAAGTGTAAACCACCATGATTTAAATGTGTCAACTCAAACCACATCGTGCACACACTGTATTGTAAACCTGCACACACACCCCCACACACACACATCCTGCCATGCTTGGCCTACCACCATGACAGGCTCCGTTTCCTGTGATGAGAAAAATAACATTGGGACCACAGCATCACGCAATATGATCACACACACACATATTGCGTCTGTGTCACACATCAGTAGCTCATCTAGAGCCTAGAGACGAGATCACACAAGCAAGTAAACATGAAAGTCAAGTTTGACGCTTGAGTAAAGTTTCTGCCTTACGGTTACAAAATCACTCACATGGACACGTCTCTAAAGCCATATACTCATTATGAGAGACACACACATTTTAACTATTTCTGATCAACTATATGAAGTTAGATTTTAATCTACCTTAAATGAATATAAACTAACTGTAAGAATAATGGGTACAGCACCCTCAACTGACTGATAAGTGGACAATATGTAAGGCTCCTGTTTTGTATTAGGAAACAGACAGTACAACTACATCATAGTAAGTGAAGTACTACATTTATATTTTCAACAAATGTTTGCGAAATCCTACTTCCTGCAGAGGTTCGGTGCTTAAAAGATAGCGAAAGTGTGACAAAGAAGTGATTTTATCTATATTTTGGCCATTTTTCAGGCCGACAGAGGGCGAGTGCACACAAATGATCACTTTAATATCAGAAAAAGGTGATTTGATCTGATTTTTCTCAGGTTTTTGATCATTTGTGTTTCTCATTATTCTCCCTCAAAATTAGCTTCATATGTGTACAATTTTCTTCGGGGCTCTTTACCTCAACATTTTCTCCCTTTCACTGCCCCCCTTGTCTCTCTTACCATCACTGTTGCATCCGCTGCCCTCTCAGTATTGATCAACCTCATTAACCTGCACTGTTATGTCATGCCAGATATTTCTCCCCTGGTGAAGCCAAGCCAATCATTAAAATTAAACACATGTCCCGAACCAAATGCCTCATCTACCAATGAGGACTAACCTGAATTTGGCTCAGTTTTTCCAGTGTTACTGTAGGAGACACCACTAGGACTAGGTGCATTACCAACAGCTACTGAGCAAAGGTATAAAGGTCAGTGTAAACATCACGTCAAAATGGTTTAAATTCAACAGGCTGTTATATAATGAATATTTGTATCAGCATTAACACTAAGGCTAGATAACAAAAGCCAACTGGTGTTTACCATTAACTATGAATAATTAGACACATGACTAAACTCAGCAGCTTACTGGCAGCACAGCAGCTCGTTGTTTGGTGTAGAGCATGTAGTTATAAAAACAAGACATAGATGGCCACGTAACACACAGACTGCAGTCTCCAGGTTGAATTACATGGATGTGACTATATGATTCACTAGTCCATGAAATACAACAGCCTTTCTCTACAAAGAGCCAAATGTGGAAGATTCGGCTCCACTGACTCGTGCAGTAGAAGCAGATGAGATACAGCAATCCACTCCTGCAGCACAAAAGCATTAAAACCAGTGCCTCAGTGTAATAGGAGGTGAAACAGGAGAAACCTATCTGCTCTTTACAGCACAAGCAGCTTTACACTCCACTCACTAAAATAGGAAACATGAGGTGACATTCTGCTGCAAGGTAGGAAAGCTTTAGCAACATGCTAACTACTGTACAAACTACTTCAAAAGCCTATTAAAAGCCATGCAGATGCTGAGCTAAATGCTAAAGGCAATGATCTAAATGAAGACACTGACATGCTGACAGATAAGTGAAGTTGTACATTACAAAAATGACACAACAAAAGGGGTGGAGCCTAAACAGGAAGCACATGGAGCTAAAGTAAAATTGTCCCCTACTCTCTGCAAAGAAGAGATAAATTATAGCTGGAGCAGTGACAGAGCAGAGACAAGCAATGACAAAGGAAACTGGAAAAAATGTTTAGCTTATCCTTCCCTCTCAGCAGCAGTTAGACAGAAACATTAAAAGTTACAGTTTACCTTGTTCAAAACTGGCCGTCCGTCTACGACGGCGACGGTAAAACCAAAATCCAGCTGCTGTCAAGAAGTGAAAAGTCACCACCAGGATGGGCGTAATGACTGTTGGGTCTGTTAGAAAGTCCATCTTGTCTCACTAACTGCTGCTCTACGTCCCAAACTCCTAAAAAATGTCAGGTAGCTCTGCAAGCTAACAATAAATGTTACACAAGTCCAAAGAATAACCAAAAACACAAGTTACTGTAGCTCTACTGACAGCAGCCTTCCAGGTAAAGTCCCAAAACTAGCGGTTTCCATAAAGGAGAGATTTTAAAGTAGGTTTCTAAAGGTCAGTCATCAGAATCATGAGGATCCTTCTTCTCCTTTCACTTCTTCTCTTTTGACACACAAAAAAAATCTTCCCGTCCTTTCTCCAGCATCTCTCTACTTTCAGCACATAACTACTGCAGCTAATAACTTCTGAGTTCTTCTCTCCATTCAGATGCCCTCCCTCTTTCCCCCCATGCCCCTCTCTCTCTCTCTCTTTCTCTGTCTCGCTCGCTCTCTGACACTCTAACAGTGAATTCCATTCCCCTGAAACAAGCCACCAGACTGTAGCCGTTGCTCAGTGCACCGTTAGAAAACCAGTAAATAAATTAAACGAGACTAAACGGACGGAAATGTGTGTGTGTGTGTGGTTGCCTCACACTCTCTGAAAGAAACCACACGGGAGATACCCATATGCTCGTCTTCCTGTTTGTGTGTATTTTTATTTCAGCATGCTAAAGTCTTTTTATATATTAGTACAGTGTATGAGCATAACGCACCATCTTTTTATGTATTTGAATGTAAACATGTTGCATTCGTATGTGTTCCTCTTTTCAGTGTGTACACATGTTGGCAGCAGTTTGTGAATGGGGTGTGTGTGTGTGTGTTAGGGAGGAGTGTGTGTGTGTGTGTGTGTGTTTACCTCTGTTGCTATGAGTGAGCAATGCATCCTGGCTGTGATATTTATGAGCGGCTATCTTTGAATGATGTCTGCTGACTGTGTTGGTGTGTTCAAAAGCTTCAGACAGAGGGGGTGATCAAACCAAGGTGATCAGTCAGTGTGTGTGTGTGTGTGTGTGTGTGTGTGTGTGTGTGTGTGTGTGTGTGTGTGTTAGACACAGACATTACAGCGTGATTCAGCATGATTCAGGCTGCAGACTGGAAGACTGGAAGGCAGGGGGTCCTAGAGTTATTCTCACCTTGCAGAGAATTGTGAGTCTGTGCATGCATGTGTGCGTGTGTGCGTGTGTGCATGCGTGCGTGCGGTCAAGTTATCAACTCGGCTCTGAAAAGCCACTGACATTTTAGTCCTAGCAACCTTCAGACTAAACAATACACAACCACAATCAATCTGATGACATTTCATTGCTGTCAGGGGAGAAACCTCAGCTCCAAACCTCACTGACAGTTGTGTTAATTTTAATTCAAGTGCTGCTGCATGCTGAGCCCATTTTCAACCCTATTGCATTCATTTAAAAACAAGGTTGTCATTTTGGAAATGCATCGATTCCACTGAGAACAACAATTATCTGATAAGAAAGCAATTCTGCAGCGTTTTGGTCACACAGAATTAATAAAGGCCATCCTCATGGATATTTGGAGAGGAAAGTAATAAGGTTCTTTCCTATTAGTCATTTCCTAATCACCACAATTACTAGATAACATGAGGTAATGGAGATGTGATCCTGATGCCAGCTGTTTATCCACTGAGGCATACTGAGGCTCAGTTAGTGATTTCCCATTGCAACAGAACAACATCACCCAGAGTCCCTTCTGTCCTAAAATGACCTCTATACCTGATGAAGAGCCAACTTGGTATTGAAACGTTGTACCATTTAAATGTAGTAAAGATAAAACATTTTTAAAGGAAGCATTCAACAGTGTTGCGAGTCTTACATTACCCAGAGTCCTTTCTGTCCTAAAAACAGCAACACATTTTTTTTACCACAGCATTTATTGATAAATAAAGAGGAGAAAGAGGAGAGAGTCGATATGAAAGCGTGCAATAAAAGCATAAAAAGATCATTAAAAAGATTTTTTTAAAATCAGAATGACAAACTGTGATTGATGGAGAGAAAGAGGGAACAAAGAAAGAGAATAAAAGAGGCTAAAGAGGAAATTTAGCAACCACATATCTCTTGTGGTAAAGAGTGTGATGCTGCCACTGTGGGGCAGAAGAGACCAACATGTGTGTGTTGGGCTGCACGACTTAACTCTAACCACAGACAGCGAGACCAGTGTCACATTCAGCACCCTAAAAACCACCAATCTCGGACAGCGACTTCATGCTGATAGAAAACTACAATGTACTGATTTACTTTAACTGTAGTTTTACCACATTCCTCAAAATGTAGAAACTAGATCTTCTTTCTTTAATAACTGTTTTCTGATTTCTAATACATTTTCAATGAGTTTAGAACTTTCTGGTTTCAGTTATATCTGTATTTCCTCCATAACTAAAATATTTCTAGTGTGTTTCACATCATTATCAAATGTTTCATCACCCCTGTACACACAAAACTCCTCCTTTGACCTACTATACAACCACACACATTACAGTCAACTCAGATAACCTGCACTGAATTTATCTGAATTTAGGATATTTTGCCTTGCCTTTACACATACAAAAACACATGTAAATTCACATGTAAAAGGATGTTTAGTCAGTATATTTCTTCCTCCCACATTCACAGAGCATCACATGGTACTCTGGCTGAATTAAACGCTTAAATGCGGTGCCTCTGTGCATGTGAGCATGTCAGCTTTCAGGGTCAAGAGGTCAGGGGTCCAGTCTCATGTCCCCCCTCTGCAGAAAATGCTGCGTCTGGAAACTTTAGCCACACACACACACACACACACACACATGCACAGATACAACCAGGATGTAACAAAGCCTGGGGATGATGTCAGACTACAGTATGAGCTCGACACCAGGGAGGAAAGATAAGAAGAAAGATGGAGGGACAAGAAGAAAGATGGAAAAGAGAGTGTGGGAAGCATGAAGGGAGAAGGAGAGACAGTGTTATTGTAAGGCCTGGTGCTGTATTGGCTGTTTGTGTTGGGAAGTGAATGACCCTTTTCATTCAGATATCAGAGAGAGAAATCTCACACTCACTGCCACACACACCCACACCAAGAAAGAGAGAATGAGAAAGACACACACACATAAACACACAAACACACACATTGTGACTGATGTGTACAGTCTCAGCACTGTCTCTGCTTTGACTATATTAGCATAATATAATTCATCGGATGCTTACCATCAAAGCATAGACATTTAGCCTCACTGGCCGGAGGAGGAAATACATTTTTTTTGCATATGTCTAGAAGATGATGCTTCTATTTGCTAGCATATATCTCTCTTGCGTGTTTAATGCAGCAGCGTCTCACCCTCCCCCAGTTCGGCGCAATTCTCCCAGTCAGCATCCTTCACAAAGATAGCCAGGATGCCAGCAAGGTCACCCTGACACACAGAGAAGTATGCAAACACACACACGCAGAAATATACTTTTTGTGCACAGACTTGCAGCCCTGTGCCTTCACATGATATTACCGTAACACAGAGCCATAAACGGTATCAGCATATGGAAATACACTACAGACTGACCACACAAAAGGACAGCGTTCACAGTACAAGCTGCTGTGTGGTACAGTATTGAACTGACTGCAATGTGTCGTCCTAAAAACAGGCAACAATCTCCTTTATTATGAGTGATAATTTTTCTACTTTATTTTCCTTCTAAATGATATAAAGGACACGTGTTTAGCACCTGCATCTGACCCTGATGAAGGACATGAGGTGAGCTGATGGTGACGGGAAACTTTTTATTGATACTATAAACCTTTGTGTCCTTACTGCACCCAACATATATAAACCTTCTAACAATAGGGCTCCGTACTTAATATGGTTTACTTATTCTTTGATGAGATATTTCCTGATTTAAATAGTAATTTTGCTGATTTTAGACTCTGTTTTGTTAAAGCAAAAGTTCATATTGGCTGCTTTGTGTTGAGACAAAATGAAACACTGATTCTTATTTTGTTTAACAGGAACACAGGGTTTGGTAGAAAAATGTGTCATTTTGGTAATGGCACTGAAACTTAGATATCATGCTGGTGGTGTCAAAAATCTTCAAACAATACTCAGTCCTATTTAACATGAGACGTGAGCAGAATCCCTGCAGTGTGAGGACCATGCCAACTGCAGGAGGAAACAGGAAAAGATATGTTGATGGCGGGCAGAAGGGAGGAAGAGCAGGATGAGGAAAAGGGCGGTCACATCAGAGTGATGAATCCTCTAACCTTGGACTTTCATGTCGATGTTGCTACAACAAAAATTAGGAGCTTCCATCTCCTCCTCTCTCGCTCCCTGCAGTTCCTCTGATAAAGTCCCATCTGCCAGACTGAACTCATTCACCTCTGCATTTAATACCAGCTCCTACCTGTGCAAGCATCTTCTAACAACGGTAACTATCAATCTCTTTTGCATCATAACAATGAATCTGACAAAGCTGTGATTGTTTTGTGTTAACAATAAGGTACATTATCAGAAAAAATAAGGTAAGTATGTTTTAAAGTAGGTATGTTATAACGCCCCAGTAATCATTGTTTTCAGCCATTAAGAAATTATATTACAGTCTTCTGAACAGATACAGTCCTGGTTCTGTAATGCTGTAACTCAGTGCTTTTATATGTGAATAAAACAGCTATTCTGAGACTCCTCATCACACAGCTGCATGTGGTGTGACCGTGACACATCACCACTGCCTGCCAGCCTCCCACACTGTTCCCCGGCAGCTGCGTGACTTCTGACCTCTTCATTGGTGAAATGCAGCAGAAACACTTCCTGTCTGGAAAATGAGCCGGCCGCCAGAGTCCTGACCTGCCATTCTGGGGCTGAACCACTCAGACAAAAGTACCAGGAGGTTTCAGACATAACACGTACAGGGAACAAGGTGGGTGAAGATGAGAGGAAGCAGAGACTTGTACATCTTTTGATCAAATATTTCCATCAGCAGTATGCTCAGGACAGTGAAGGGCCTGGCTGTGTAGTGCTCAGCCACTGAACTACACACTGTGAAATGTTTCCTGGGTTCCTGAAACAGCCAGAGTTATGCAGTCGTAATTCTGTTTGCAGTAAAATGATAAATAGTTGATATAGAGTCTGCAGGGAAAGTTGGAGCCACTTTGAAATGCATCCAAACTTTGAGACCATCTCAGGGACACACAGTTCCCCTGCAATATCACACTCTGCAGTTAGGGGGCAGACTGGGTCCAGTTACAGAGAAGCAAATTCAGGTTGCCTCCAGTGTTGAAGCATTGATTTTTAAACATCTTACTCAGCTTAAAACTCACACTTGGATCCAGGTCCAGTACTCTTTTATTTATTTATTTATTTTTCTCTGGACTTGGTGTGTGATGTCCAAACCTTTCAGACTGTTAATATTTGGTTACGTCTGCATCAGTTTACTGGTATTATAAGTAACCATACATGAAGAAGACAACATTAAAAAAAAATGGTCAAAAAGTTCCCAGCAGAGAAACTATGGGAAATTATTATAAACCCAAACTGTTGTTTAATGTTCAGTACAAGATGAGCACACAGTCAGTAAAACATTTACACACACACACAGTTTAGCTCTATCCAGACAAATGGATTTGGCATCGCTGGGTCAAACATGCAAAAGCAATCAACCTCAGCCTGCTGTTCAGGCATGGCTAATCACAAAGCGAGGAGCTGGACATCATGATCACTGGACCTGATCGAGGTCTCACTGACAACCCAGTTAACTGAACAGGAGAAATGGTACCAGACTACTATTGGTCTTAAATTTAAACATTTTTAAAAGGGATTGGGTAATAGAAAGAAGTATTGAATTGCCAAAAAACGCAGAAAATCTATCTATATAGATACAGTAAATATACAGTTTATCTATATATAGATATACTGTATGGTGCCCTGCAGGCCTAGTGGTTAAGATGCATACCATATGACTGCAACACCCACGGTTTGATTCCCGCCTCTCTCTCCTCCCCTGCTTCCTATCTGTCACTATACTGTCATTATGTCATACTGTATATATGTCATATATTTTACCTATCATGTTTTTGTTAAAGCTAAGCTATTCCCCAGCATGTACAGTGGTAAGTGGGTAACTTTTGTCTGTGTCCACTCTGTTACCTACTGTGGTCTCTTTCAGTGCAGGATGAACACATCAAAGGCTCCCAGCGCTGTTACTGCTGGCAGTTAAGTAAGTTATGTTTTGACGGGAGAACTAAGCGGATCGCTACACCCGTTCCAAAGAGCAGACGGGAACAGAGCCAGGAGTCGTCAGACAGACAGACAGACAGACAGACAGACAGACAGACAGCGATACCCCGAGATGCCATTAAGAGATTAGAGGACAGGAGAAGAGGATGAAACAGGACTGGATAGAGGACGAGTGTGGCCCCCAAATAAACTAACAAGGATGGATTAACAGGAGTTGACCTGAGGATACACACCGATACAGGCACACCCAAAACACAGGGTTGCCAGAGGAGATGTCAGTAAGTGATGAAAAGTGGGAAGTTGACCCATCTGGAGACTTGAGGTCAGTTTAGAGCTTTAGTTTCCCAGCCAATGCTTCAACTGGAAGCTCAAAGAGATAACATTTATCTCCCTCAACAGCTCTAATCTGTGTTCATTAAACACAGGTGTGACTGTGTGAAAATCAGTTGCAAACAGTGATTTAATAACATGTTTAATAACGCTGTTTTCTAGTTAGCTGAGTTTCAGGAAATTATTTTTCAGAGTGGACAGATGAAGCCATGAGAGAGAAATGAGAGATATGAGGAAAAACTCTTCAGGCAAGTACATTTAAACTTTGGGAGTCAAACTGGGTCACAGGCCCTGCTGCTGCTGAGCCCAAAAAATGTCAAGAGAGCAACCTTGTTACTGGAAGCCTGAATTCCTGCATAGCAAAATTAAATAACTTGGCTGAGAAAACAGGAAAGGTTTCTGAGCCTACACACCCAAAATACAGACACACACACACACACACACACACACACACTTGTGGCAAAGCTTTTGTTTTCAGGAAACAAAGCCCAATTACCCCTGTCCTTTCTCTCACCCTGCATAATAAAAATAAATGAAAAAAGACTTGAACAGTTAACATCTACGCTCTATTCCCTCTGGGCCACACTGACACACCAAAAATAGATTATTTAAGAATATAACGTTTGATATCAAGAAGATGTAGTGGAAACAGAAACAGTAGCCCTGCGTGAAAAGCCCTTATTCATTTAAATGGGATCACTCTGTTGACTCCAGCAAAAAAAAATTAAACCTGGCTCAACTTTGGCCAAAACGCAACATTATCACCCGGCAAGGCACCCGGCCAGGTGCAAGTACACATTCCTGCCTGGTAGTTTACTTTGTAACGTGAACACTGTATTTCTTCTGTTTATCTCACGTCTTAACGAAAGATAAAATGACTTTCCAAAGCTGCAAAATCTTTCCTCATAGTATTATAAACCGCTGTGCAGTGTTTCGGCGATAAGCCACCCTTGCATTGTTTTAAAGCAAGGCTGTTTTTGGATCCGAACGCCCACTTAACTGTCTTATCATACAAGATGCAGTTAGTTAAGTCCATAATTAATGAAAGATTGATTATCAGAAAGAAAGACATACAGATTGGCAAAGAACATCATCTGACCTTCTTTTATTAAATGACAGTTAAGTTATGCAACTAATGCTTCTTAGTTAAGGTTAGGGGCAATATCGCCTCCATGGGTGAAGGAAACAAACATTGACTGTTGATGGGACACAGGATGCAAACCGCACCCCAACCACCACCATGCTGTTCCAGTGTGGACATCAAATCAAATACATAGTCATGGCTAATTTCTTATATGATGGATAATCGAGTTTGGTTTGGTTTGTATGCAGCATAAACACACTGAGACTGGATGGAAGCAGGAAACCAGCCTGACCTCTGTGACCTGACTCTGTGGCTCCCTCGTTCTCAGCCATAAAGCTCAGGAGCAGCATGAAAACAGTGATGTTGACCTCTAGAGAATTGCCTTTTACCCTCCTCAGGGTAAAAGGCAAGGATCATGTTGGTGTGTGTGTGTGTTGACACCAGTGCAAGCAAGTCACCTAGGTCACACAGTTTGTAGAGACACTTGTCAAGTCTTCACACTGAAATCGCTGCTTAAATGTAGTCCTTTGTATGTACGGAAAAACAAGAAACACACACACAAATACGTCCCTTCAGAGAAACTGGCAGGAGTAAGGAGGATAAATAGAGGAAGAAGAGCGCAAGAGCTGTCACACAGGATGGCACAGAGAAGCCTGCATGGATGGATGGTGGGAAAGGAGGAAGGGGACAGACTTAGAAAGAGGGAAGGAGAAAGAGCGATAGATTTATGACCCCGTGAGAAAAGAGACGCTTCATCCAAACTCTTTTGGTTTTAGGGCCTTAGTTAATCACAGGTTAATGAGCAGGAGAGGGAAGGACACAGAGAGCTAGAGAAAGAGAAGGGGATGGAAACAAAAAAGAGACTGGAGGATGGATGAGCGGGAAGAAGAGAAATTGTATTTTAATTTAGATAAATTGACATGCAACCGGAAAACATTATAAGAATAAAAGTGAGGGAAAGGACTCTTTATCTCTTGAGTTTATGGGATAAAGAGGGTGAGATAAGGACAGATAACAGATCAAAGTCTAAGAGGAACAAAAACATGAAATAAATGGGTGACGCCTGAAGACAAGCGAAAGTGAAAGAAAGAGGAATAATAAAAACATGTGAGAGAACAGGAGAGTAGACATCAGAGTGAGGTAGCAAGGAGTGACGAGGGAAACAGAAATAAAGAAGATATTAACAAAGAGAAGTGAACTCCGAACCCAGAATTTCCAATGTGTCTCTTTTGGATCACCTCCAGGGCTTAAAAATGTTCTTCTTTCCTGGTTTGTTAATAAAGTTTGGTTTCTAGCTGGATGAAAAAGAGACAAGTACCAGAAATTTGCTAAGGAATTATATTAAAATGAATCTGTCATGTGGACATGCTCACAATAACAATGCTAACTAATGATGATGTTAAGCAGGCATAATGTTTACCATGTTCACCATTTTAGTTTTTCCACCATTTCTAATTAGCACTAAACAAAGAGTACATCTGAGGATGATGGGAATGGCATTAGTTTTGCAGCAATTTAGCCATAAACCAAATTATTGGGCAAATTAAAAAACTGATTGAGTCAGAGGATCACCTAAGTCAATAGTCTTGATAGTCATGAATGTCTATCCAATAGTTGTTGAGAGTCTGTCATCTATAGAGCGACACTGTTACCATAGATAAAAAATGTAAATGTAATTTGTAAATAAACTATTTCTGTCCAATGGTCTCAAATTCCATGACCTTTCCTGTGTGGAGTGCACGCCTGAACCTCAAACCCCGGCTATGTTAGTGCCTTGCTTTGCTACACATGTACAGAGCTGATGAATGAATGAGAGATGTTAAAGAGGGTTAGGAGGAGGTGTGTTTGTGAGAGCCGGGGAGAAAGAGCAAGACATCTATAAGGTCGTGAGAGAGAGAGGAAGATGAAGAAGAAGAAAAACACTTAGACGATGAGGTCAGTGGATGGGAAAAGACGAGGCCGAGGGAGAAAGACAAAAAGTGGGGGAATGAAAGGGCCAGGGGCAAAGAATGTGAAGAGTGTACACAAATACAGGGGACCCTAACACATAACCACGGTAACAAGGCCCTTAATTTTAACCCCAGCTGTTCTCGTTACCATGGAAGCCTCTCAATTAGGACCCTCCCTCCACCCCTCCACACACACCATCCCATCCTCTGGCCTTTCATTGAGGCACTTGACCCCATCTCCTGACAAAGCTGTGATTATCAGGCTGTCAGACGAGTCCTGGCTGCCAGTGACGTCAACATTTACATTCAGGCTGGTAAATGTCTCAGAGCAAGAGGCCTCTTTTTTGTCACCTTTAACCCTTAAACATCTAATACACGTTTGATTGACTGTTTGCAATATGTTCAAAATGAGTGACCCAATGTTTTCATACATTTATGGAGCATTTTTTTTCAAAAATAAAATCTGCCATGTGAGAAAGTGGACACATAAAATGGCCAAAAAAGCGATACCGCATATATTTTTACTCAAGCGATAAATTAGTCGATAGACAAAATGAAGAAAATTAATCAATTTAATTTGTTTTTATCTGTTATAGTGTATTTAACAGGGACAATACAGATAAAGATTGTTGCATAGAGAGAAGTAATGCAACAGATGTGATAACTGATAATTGATTAATCAGTAATAAGTCATTTATCAAGCAGAAGTGGCAAATATTTACTAGTTTCATCTTCTCAAATGTGAGGATTTGCCACATTTCTCTGTTTCCTTTGAAGACATTTTGGTTTTGGGACAAAAACAATTTGAAAATGTCTATGTGGGAAGGCATTTTATTCTAGCATTTAATAGATTAAATAATCATTAAAAAAACACAAAGTAATGACAATAATTATTAGTTCCCGTTCTAATATGCTGTATGTTTTATTATCCTTGAGTGCAAAACAACTCAAATTTGAAAAAAGTAAACATCTTGGTTTTCTGAGATATTGAGCAAAGCCTAATAAATATATAGCTGCCCTTTAAAGCAAATGTAAAAGTTTTTGTTTGAGTAGTGACATGTATTGTATAGCCTCTTCACTGGACGTCACAATCATCTGTAATCCCCCCAATAACAACTATCAGCAGGTCGGCCTTTGATTCTATTTTATGTCTTAATGGGTTTGGTGGTAAAACTGTCCTGAAAACAGCTTATTAAATGTATCATATAGTCTGGATGAACTATATAAAAAAAAAACTCCCTCTCACTCATGGAAGACTTCCACTTTTGTTAGTGGGTCCAAAGGTGTGTCTCTGTGCATTTGTTTAAATTTGCATGTAATTGTGTGTGTTGTACACGGGCAGGTGTGAGTGGCAGCGTGTAGAATTCAATCACTGGAGCTGCCAGTGAGTCAGTTAAGCCTTATGTGTGTGAAAGAGTGTAACAGAGAGACAGTGGACTATTGTGTATGTGTGTGTGTGTGAGTGCGTAAATCTCAGTGACGAAAAGGCAGAGGGAAAGCCAAAGACCACCAAGACTGACCATCAAACATGAGGAGAGGGGAGGAGCAACCGTACATCAGAGACAGGCAGAAGCTTCTCTTTCCCTCTCTGTAAAGACCTTTTCATCACGTTCATGCTCCGTAATCACACACACATACCTTCACACAAACTCTTTTCACTATGCGGCAGAGCAGGAAATTAATGAGCGTATCTCGGTTAGCCGGAGGCAGCAGGGACATGAATTTTGCCTGATGGGTACAACAACTTGGCATGTGATCAATGGCAGCATTAATTGCTCTACATTGCACAGGTTCATTAGAGACAGGTATGTTAAGACTTAGTCTGGTTACATAATGGGACAATAATCCTTTTTTAACGAGCTCATAGGGAGATGAGTTCAAGACCGGCATTTGAACATTTTGTGGAAAAGTGGGATTTGGTAAATGGCTACGTAACGGACAGCTGCTGATAGAGAGAGGGGTGGGGTAGGAGAGGAGAGTGAAGGTGTGAGGGGAGGCAATAAAAGAGCAGAGAACAGGAGAGGTCGGATTATTGTGGAAAAAGAAAGAGATGTGTTGATATAAGAAGACCCTACCCCAAAGAGAAAAGAGATGAAGAAAGCTTTATGAAGACTTTTTAAAGAAGAGTTTATTACAATTGGAGTCCTATTTTAATAGTTTTGTCCATCATTTTGGTCATGATAATTGGTTATAATAATACTGTCTGAAACTCGATCTATCAGACAGGTTGAAATCAAGCCAGCTGCAGCTGCAATGATTATTCAATTAATCGATTAACTGAAAATGAATCTGCTACAATTTTGATAATAGAATAATAAAAACAAAAATGGCAAAAATCTTTTCTTGTTCTTTTTTCTTAGGATTTTTTGATAGTAAACTGAATATCTTTGGGTTTTGGATTGACAAAAAGTTGAATGAAACAAGAACTTCCCTTTAAGGAAACAAGAGGGCAATTCTTTTAATAGCAGCTAAATGTTTATTGCTGTTCTGTCTGTGTTAATATACATACAGTCATTTGTGTTCACAGCACTGACTGTGAGATGGTCGAGGAGAGAGAAAGATAAATAAAAGAGAGAGAGGAGAGGAGTGCTGACAGACTTTATTGATGGGCCGAGGGATCTTCCATCACATTTACTGTTAGTGTTCCTATTGACTGCTGGCTTGGCCCTCTGGGCTTCAGCAACATATAACTAGTGGACAGCAAGCCTTCAATAAACTCAGACAACACCATTTTAAAACCAACAGAGATCGAAGCATGACAAGGCTGGGTGGAAAAAGTCAGTCCAGGTCAGTCCGTCACAACCACTTGACAAAAACCAAACAAGAGAGAATAAAATAGTGGGAAACACACAGGTGGTGTGGGGGGGGAGCAACTGATGAAGCTGAAATGAGAAAAAGGGGAAGAGGATATTAAAAAATGAGATCATGTGGAGAGTCAAGTCAACAAGATGCACACAGTCGTAACTAATTTACCTATTTCCACACACACAGCCACAAACAAAGGCTTGCTCCATACCCGCTCCCTATACACATACAGCCTATGTACACTCTGTTCAGATTATCTGAGCTTGTTCATAAACAAACACACACACACACACACACACACACACACACACAGGATGAAGAGAAATCCCCGAGTCCTATTTCCAGTGTTGATGCCGCCCTTGTAGCATCACAGCATGTTTCTCTAACTTCAAAAGCTCTAAAAATAAATCTAAGGAAAACCATTTCTATCTTGGAAATAAACCTGAGGGCCAAAGCAAAGATGGCCAACGTGGTTTAAATTCTTCCAGGCAGTCAGAAAGAACAACATGGCCAGATAAGCTTAAGTCCATGATTTCTTCCCTGCTCACACCACACACAAATATCTTCTCTAGCTTCTCTCGAAACTGACACTGTAAATTATGGACTTCAGAGCAGCCGGCTCGGTATCACACTGAGATAACACTACATTTCCCACGCTGTCCCCTGTCTCCAGGAAGTGGAGCCAGCCGAGCTCTTCAAGGCAGAGCCTGCGAGGCCTGATGGAGTCTGGGGACAACAGGAAGTAAACAGGAAGCAGCTCCTTCCCAAGACGACAGCAGGAGACACCAGAGGAGTTATGAGCCTCTGTAATGTTTGTAATTCTGTTTGTGGCAGATGGGGACACATTTGCACACAATGGAATTTATAATATGTAAATTAATCTACGAATATTTCATAATATTGAATGCGTTCAAAGGACACGTTACTAAAATTAGATTTTTTTTTAATGGTTCCATTTTCCAAGCAATATCAGTCTAACTCTGGTCAATGCATCAGAACTCAATTTGGCCTTAATTAGCTCCCCCAAATAATCAAAATTTCACTACAACTGAGTTGGCAGATAGTACTTCCCCTCAGGGCCTCCCAAGTTAACAAGGGGACCAAATATATTTAAATATTATAGTTTTAAAAGCTTTTACAAGCTTTAAATAGGCTACTGTCCCAATCAAGCACTCTAAAGTCAAAAATCTTGTTCTTAACCATCGTAGAGAGAAACCACATAATTCCCAAACTGCAGGAGTAGAAAGATGAATGAGTCTATATTTGAGTTGTTTTCTTTGTAATCTAGTTGGGAAATGTCCATTTAAAACAATTGCATATCATGGACAAAGACGGCATGTTATCATTAGTTAATTTAATGGTAGTCAAAACATTTTTGGCCCTCAGACCCCCGTCAGTTGTCATGGGCACAGGATCTGAACTCTGATTCAACTAAAAATAAACACGCATCTATTCTGCCTCTCGTTTCCAATTCAAGAAGTCATGAATCATTAACACAACAAACTGTTTTGAGAGCAAAAGTGAGTCTTATCAAGCAGTTCACTGGCTGACAGTCTGTTTTTCGAGGGAAGCATCAAAAGAACCTGGTGTTGTGCGGCTATAAGTCACTGTACATTAATTAGTAAAAAAGACCAGAAAAGACCCAAATAATTTGATGATTAAATGAAGGAACAACATTTTTTTTAGGGAATCCAAAGTTTGGCAAAACACCTTCTTATGGTCTTTATACAGAAAAGGTCAATTCAGTATTTCTCTACAGTTTCACAGCTGCATTATATCATAATTAGTTACACGTGAACGTCAGTAAACCTTGTTACTTCTTCAGCTGACTCACTGAGACTCACAGACGCACTCACAAACTCAGATAAAACCATGCGAATGTTGAGCCATAATTTCACTTAAATGCCCATGTGAGAGGCTGGTTAACAGATAGGTGGTCAGTATTAGACACAAACCTTGTAGTTGTGATAAAGGCTGATAAAGCAGTAGAATTCAGGATGGGTACATGGAGAAATACCTGCAGTGACCAAGGACAAAGGACCTATTGCTGCAGAGAGCCGAGACAAATCAATATAAGTGAAACTGCATTCATTCAGGGAAACAAAATCATGAATAAAATGTATGTAAACAAAATTACTGCCCACAAGACAACTAAGGACCAGCTGACCTAAGCAACGTTTCCCAAAAGCATCTTAATCAGGGAAGGAAGAGGAATTTAATGACCATTTCCACAAAACAATTTGGCAGCAGACAACCTAAAAACCTCATTAAGTCCAGGTTAGCAGGATAATGAAATTTACATCCTTCATTGGTGCCGAGATCATCTTCATTCCTTCAGTGGAACAAGATGGACCTCGAGCTAAAATATTTGTACCGAGGTCGGGCCCAAAACATGCAAATGAAGAAACCACAGTGATGCCAGCGAACAGCACAGAAAGAAAACAACCTGAAACTCACAAGTGCCACAATGAACTGTACAGAAGTGCTGTGACATTTTGAATCGTTCTCCGTTGTGCCTTGACCTTTAAAGTTCTCTATCATGGCCCTGCTCAGGGGGATTTCAAGCCTTGAATGAGAAGCAGGCTAAAGTAATGGGTGTTGATGGAGGCTTGGTAAACTAAGGTGCATTGTTCTCTCACATCCTATCAAGCCTCCACTGTGGAAAAACACCATAATCAAGCTTATTATTTAGATGAACAGGACAAAAAAAAAGTCATGAATATAATGAGTTTAAATTTGGTGTATACTGATAGGAGGAGAGAACTTGCCAATCCAGTTTTCAGCTTTTTGAGTTTAAATTGGGAAGTGGATGTCAGGGATATAACTGAAACTCTTGCTTAAGTAATAGTTTCCAGTCTTTATGCTAAGCTAAGCTTCATATTTACTATACGGACACGTGAGTGGGCTCATTCTAACTCTCAGCAAGTGACTACATGTTATTGTAAAAAATGTCAAACTACTCCTTTAAAGGACACATGGTTTGAACTTGTGAACCTTTTTTAATGTTGAGGAATACAGAGCTCTATCTATCATTTATTTCTTTTGAGCTTTTAACTTCATTGGGCAGGTGGGGGCTCAGTTTCAGATACACTTGAACTGGTTCTGGGACTGAACTATGTGACTATCAACAGGTAACAACTCTTTCAAAACACAACGCTGCTGTGCTACTTCATCCTTCACTCCTCCTCCAAAAACGCAAAATCTCCTACACTTTTCTCCCTCAACCTCCAATCTTCTCTTCTCCCTTTTCACCGCCTTGTTCGCTCGCCCACTCCCTGTAGTCAGTGTCACACAGCTCAAATCAATACCACACGCACACTCACACAGTAATTACATGCACAAACTCTGCTCTATCCTCTGTGATTATAGCCCTTGTCAGTGCAGGGAGAGGGTTGCGGTTAGAGAGTCAAAGCTGCAAGAATAGTGCATGTAAGTCATGGGGAGAGAGGTGGCGATAAAGTGTGAACAAAATGTTCAACTGCCACATGTGGACGCAATAAAACACTCTCAACGTCTCTTAAGACAAACTTTAAAGATGTTAATTTGTCTGGGTAAAAAGTGCACTGCATCTTTATCTTCTCCTTTGACCCGAAGACTAATACAACACATCAATAGATCTATCCTATGGATGGCGCTACAGCCCTGCCAGCAGCATTCAGGGTTCTGAGGGGTACAAATATACTTGCATAGGTTTACACGCATGATAGTAAACACTTTAGCTCTGCCAGTGAGGCAACGGCGAGGCCCCACCCAACTGGCGTGATGCTGATAAGTGCAAGAGAGCGCTTATCATACACAACACATCTGAGTGACTGCTACTGGAAACCTGTCAGTATGTGTGTGAGTGTGACATTGGTCAGTAGGGTGACCCAGAATTTGGAGACATCAACAATAAAACCGTAAAAATTTAACCTCGATGTTGATAAGGATCCAACCTGCTGAAGTGTTTCTACCAGCTTTATGATTTTATAAGATAGAAGAGGCTTTATCACATTGTTATTCGTATCAAGTCTCCCTCTCTCTCACAGATATTAAATCAAGCAAAGCAGTGGAGATGTATGCTCATACCCTCTCTCAGTATTACCACAACACAGCACAAGTCAACAGCTGACCATGACCTCATTTTCAACATGTCACGTTTGTAAAAGACAGCATATAATGCAGTTATTTAATAGCGGATGTAATCACACTGGAGTGCAGACCAAACTGATTAATTTTCAATGAATGACAGTTAAAAGATGTTATTTTAAGGAGGCAATGAGCGTCCTCAATTTAGGTTTATGTTGCACAAGCTTACATGAGATTTTCATGGTGTACAAGACAATAAAGACAGGATCAGGTCATGACTAGGGTTAAGATTTATCTATTTGTAAGATCTTATTTAAAATCTGGCTGGAGCTAAAATGTTTTTGGGATTTGGGTCGTCCCTCAAAACCCCTTCTTCACACAATGACACAGAAACCCCACACATCTCCTCCATTTATCTTACTAAAATAACTACTATAAAAAAAAACCATTACAAAAAGACATTATTAGCAGCATTAGAGTGACTTCATCCATTCAGGCGTATTTCTCTATTGTGCATTCAGGTCACATCTACTGAAAGCTATTTTCAAAGGATGGCGTATCAAGCGCACAATATTGCCACTTCTTTAGCATTAACACACATAAAAATGGGCAGTTGTGCTTTAGTGCCATAAAGGTTCTGCCTCATCTCCCCCATGTGATCATTAAATCTGTCAGTGTTCGATGATAAAGCCAGACATGATGTATACCACCTTAAAAACTTGATAACACATAACATTCAAGAGATCTGACAGCACTTTGATACTGCTTTATTACAGCAGGCCAGGCCACTGCTCTGATGTTGGAATCACTGACATAGACCGGCTTTGCAGAGAGGATGTGACACAGAATACAAAATAAAGACAGTGGCTAGATTATGATGTGTTTTCTTACTATTCCACCTTCACAGATCTAGGTTAGTCCCACTGAGATTAAGGATATGTTGTAATGTAGTAATATGAGAGGGGAAGGTTGTATTTTGGGGGAAAGTTGAATCCAAGTTACATGTAAGATGAAGAAATGTATTATTTTTACTTTCCTCACATCTCCTGAAATGTTTTTATCACCATATTCTTAACAGATCTGAGGAAGGTGAGAGGTTTTCACCTGTCTTGTCCTTTCAGGTTAAACCCTGGCTACTACAGCTAACTCTTACTAATTCTGGCAGCCAAGCCGGTCTCATATTAACGTGGAAACAAACAGCCTCCAGATGCTTATGTAACCTGATCAACAGGCTTTGAAGTTCAAACGGTGACTTGTCTGCTCGTGACACAAAACAATGTAAAGAAACTACTTTGTTAAGTAACACTTAACATTTCTTTCAGCACCAATCAGAACAAATGATCTGTATTAACAGGCTAAGGAGGAACAAAAGGTACGGGCAGGCCTGGATTAAAAGATAGATTTCTCAGGTATTCCTCTGTAAGCATTTTGTTACAAACCTGTTATAAATGAATGAAATGAATGAAAAATGCTTTAGAGCTCATAGCTTCTTCCATTCGGCCAACCCAGACACAGCTTTAAGCTAGGCTGATTTTTGTATTTTAGTTGCTGTACCACAATTTGTGCTTTTGTGGTGAAGCTCTCTCATTTAGGAAAATAAAAAACATTCAATTCCACCTCAATTTTAAAACATTACTGCTGTGTTCCAGGCAAAGTCGGAGGTCGGAATATCCCAGTTGAAATTTCCAACTTCCGACCACCAAGACTTCCAGGTGCACAACGCCAAACAAACAAAAAACATGGCTGACCGTGACAAACTGATGTTTCTTTGGCAAGTGTAGACACAACTGAACTCTCAGCAGTGCAGCCTACTTGCATATATAAATGAAACAGAGGAGGGAAAACAGCCATTATACATTTTATTCACTGCACTCTTATACTTGGAAACCTATCTAAATATTCCATTCACTAGCCTAATACAAATACTGCAGTCTACACATACATCCCACCCCCTCCCCTATTGACTGAAATGTACAAGAGAAGAAATAAATTACATGATTACATAATACATTTACAACGTGCGCTTCCATTGTACTTTGTCTAGTAGGAGGTCAGAAACTTTTGCAGCATAATAAGCACACACCGAGTCAAATGTGCAACCCCATTACCTAATAATTAATAAAAAATAAGAACATTAAAGACACTTGACATGGCTTGGCCTCCACTAGTTATGCAAGACCACAAATACAAAATCCCAGATAGACTCTTTCCAGCAATGGCTTCTTAACTAATGGTTGTCAAATGCTGACTCAGATGTACAATGAGTTGTTTGGGGAAGTTTTGGAACCTTAATCCAGTTACAGTGGTTTCACCTCCAGAGCCTGGAAAAGCCATTAGTCGTAAATGAAGCATTAATGTCAAACTAATGTTTTTCCTGCATAAATTACTGAAGATAAAATAAGGTATGCAGCCAACAGAATATCCACACAAACCACTGAGTTCTTTCAGATGGTGAGAGCGGTCAGATTTGAGTGTTTTGTGACTATTTAGGGTGTTGTGGTTTTACACTGGATTCAGATGCAGATGCTGTAACAGAGATAGAACTCAGAAAATGGAAAGTGGACAGACCAACAATCTGTCTTGACAGGTAATTTAGGAGGATGTTGCGAATGAGCTCATTTCAGGTCTCGGATGAAATATGCAGTCGATCTAAGGTTAGTACGGCTGGCCTCGGAGCAAGGTGGCAGACAAGGTGAAGAGACGTGCATGATGTGTGAGTGGGAGGTGTGTGTTTGGTTGTGTGTATTCCTCATGAATGTGTGTAGGAGGGCATCAGACTAGGGCTGAAAAAGTAGCTGATTAATTGATTGAAAGAATTTAACATATTTATCAAAAATGGGAGTATTTGCTGCTTTTTCCTGTTTTATATCATAGTAAATTGAATATGTTTGTGTTTTGGACAGTTGGTCAAACAAAATATGAAATTTAAAGACTTCACCTGGGGCTCTGGGAAATTGTTTTTTTTAACTATTATCTACTATTATTTTATGGTCTGAACGATTAACAAATAAATGACAGATTCATCGATAATAAAAATAATTTTTTAACTGCAGCCCTACATCAGACATAAAATAGGAGTATTGGTGTCTATATGCAAGAGGATGAGAGACATATACCTGTATGTAATGTAAGACAAAACATGTGTGTATACATGCTCATGCTGCCGTGTGGTGCCTAGTGCCATTGTGTAACAGCGTATGTTTGTTGTAAGGGATTGTCGTTTAGCAGGGTTAACCTAGTGGATTAAAATGTTGGTGGGAGAACTGGAGAAGTCAAGGCTAAGTGACCCAAATGAGCTGTTCAAACACACACACACACACACTTGAGCACTCAGACCCACTCACACACTGGCTTCATCTACCTGCTGTGCTCTTCCTGATCATCTCCACATCAACACATTTGCTCATCAGCCAGCTGTCCCCCCAAAACAAGGTAATTACTTTACACACTTTGTACAAGCCTGATGTCTGAAACGCCCCAACCCTCGTCCCCTCCCTGGAAACACACACATGCCCCGCACCTCCCTCTCGTTAAGGTAATTTTCGCAGCATAGCACTACTTCAGTGTGATCACAGTCGGACGTCACCAACATAATTACATCAAACAGTACCGTTTAGAAAACATGTTTTCAAACCTTAAGATGTTTTGCATCAAGGCAAAGAAAAAAAAAGCAAATAAGGTTTCTGTAATCCATACATTCATCCCTCCAAACCAAGTTAATCCAATTATAAAACAACTTCATACCCATGACTGTGTGGGCAAAAGACAAACTCATGACAGCAGAGACAACAATGGAGTTAATGTTAGGTTTACAGCAAAGTCAAAAAACCACTCATATGACTGGATTATTATAAACTGAGCCACACATGGCAGCTTACTGTTTTTACTGCCTGGGAGCGTTTGGTGCAAGCTCCTGAAACAAAGGCCTCCTGTATGTGACTGTAAACATGGCTGAGGGTTCGGTCCACTACCATCTGCACCACATGGCAGACACTCCAGGTTGGACTCCAGATCCCATCTACTCTTGTCAGACGGCATTTTGGTCACCTGAACCACGTGGCTGCCCTGAATCACATTCTTAAAAAAGGAAAAAATTGCCTGTACGTTTTTGGTTAAGATGAATCAAGCTATGTTTGGCATTTACCAAAATAGCAAGAGAGGAGGGAAAAAGGAATCTAGGAACAGGGCACCAACACTGCCACAGTCAAGGCCTCAACCTTTCTGCTACGGACACCCACATTATGTCCTGTGTATGTCCTCTGAATGTAAGGGGCCTCTAAAAACATATTTAAACTGGTCTAAGTCTGATTGTATGAGTTTGTGTCAATGTATGAGTAAATGAAGAAGGAATGATTCAAGGCTGGGTGTTGTCACAGTGGCTATAAGCAGTAATGGGAACTCTGAGTTGCATAGGAAACACATGTAAATAATGAGCAAATATACATCTCCTTATTGGATGACTCACTGTCACACACACACACCATGATTTCCATTCATAATGTCAAAGAACAGAACAGAGACACTCTTTACACAATAGAGGTGGTCAATGAATTAAATGACTGTGTTTAAAGAATAAGAGTCCTAGATGAAGTCTTCAAATTTTTTATTTTGTCTGACCAACAATCCAAAACAAAAACATATTCACTTTGCAATGATAGAAAACAGAAAAAAAGCAGCAACACCTCATATTTGCAAAGCTGTAACCAGTGATTTTCTCTTGACAAATAACTTCGATGATTAAACCATCATCATAAAAGTTGTTTGAATAACTTTCTTGTTATTTACTTAGCAGTTAATCAGCAAGTTAAGTGACAATAAGGCAGAAAACAACGGCATTTGTATTTCAAAGTTGAGTACGAGTCCTTGGTTCATGAACTTGGATACGTAACCCTGCTGTTAGCACTGGGGGCATTGACACAGATCTGGTCTGACAGAAACACAAAAGGTGCACAGAAAACTCAGAGAGAGAAGAAAGTGAACTGAAGCACATGCAGATAAACATGAATCTATCCTAAGAGATTACAGCTCATGTCAGGCAACTGCAGTGAACAGAGAGAGTCAATACCGTATGACAAATAAGAATAGAAGCTGACAGCTACTCCACCTTAAACAAATTGTGACCAAACTCCTCAGACAGCCACGGCCTCAAACCCATTCATACACGCTCTCTTTCTCTGTCACACAGCTATTCGTCGCACCATTAGTCTGCTGTGGCAGGTGACGTCAGATAAACACAATCGGAAACAATGGACAGCCCAGAGAAGGACACTTGTTATTACATTTCAAAGGTAAAACACGTTCCTGGGCCCCTCAATGAGTTTAAGGCTACGAAAGAGGAGATGTGAGTGGATACAGATGGCAGAGGGGCTGCTGATCAATGGGTGGTCAGACAAAAAGAGCAGTAACTCTGAGCAGCATGAGGCAAACAACAGAACAATATTAGAGTCAATGATACTTTTTTAAGTTTATCCTGAATTCATGTGATCAAGAATTACAGATAAAACCTTTACAATCTCTGTTGTTGTACGGAAACCTCATTATTCCAACTTGACAACTTAACGACACTTAGTTTGAAATCCTTCCCATTAAAGGTGGGTAAATAAGTTCAAGTTGGTTTTTAGCTTCCACTACATGCTCATGTAATACTTTGAATCACAAAAGTGGCTTAATGTGTTTGCACATGACTTTGTACTTAAGCTCATACTATCGTATCGTACCAACTATGTTTGATAAATTAATTACATTTGTGATGATTACATTTCCCCATTGGCTTTAAAAGTGATTAAGAAGTTTAAACTCAAGTGTAATTTAAGGGTTTATAGGAGATTGTAGGTGATTCTAACCCAGCCTGACATCTACTGCTGTAAGGCCTCAGACGGAGCAGCTGTTGGATGGGGGGGTGGGGGTACTGTGCCACATAATATCACCAAACCACAAGTAGCAGCAGGTGTGGCCATGGCCATAGTAAAACTACTAGACAAAAGACAAGGGGGGGACAGCGTTTAAATTTGAATATAGCCTTGACAGTGGGACAACTGCAGAGCGGTTTCTCAGTGGCCCTAAATGACGGAGAGAAAAGGTTTCGGTGGAGAACAGACAAAAGGTTTGATGTTCCTAGATCTCAATGTAGCGTGTGTCCCTGTATGGAATGGATTTTAATTATCTTGTTACATTAGGTGCCAAGACCTCTACCTCAACTACCCCTACTGCATGTTAACCAGTGAGTGTCTGCTTACCATTCATGCTAAAACAAAGCACATTTGCATGGGAAGAAAAGGTAGGTGAAGAGCAGACAGTGCTGCAAAAGCAAGACTAAAAAAGTGTTAATCCATAATTTGGAGAGAGTCCAAAAGAAGTCTGCAGACTGGACAGAGGTCGCAATAAGGAGCCTCCTCCATCACCTCGAAACATGTTTAAAAATGTCCTCTACAAGTAGCTGTAGCAGTGGAGTAAAGTAAATGATAAAAATGCAATGTAGATACTGTTGCTTAGTCACTGTCCTTATAATAAAAAAAAGCCAGCTGTCAAAGGATATTGTACATGCCATGACTGTGCATGTCTATAAAGACATGGTGCCAATTCAAGACTTTATGATAATGGTGAAAACACTGGATTTACAGTACGTGCTACCAAGGCTCAAACATTTCACCCAAAACAAAATAGTGCTGCGGCTGTTGTGAGAAAGTGGCACACAGACCGAGTTGGCTGTCAAGTGTGATAAGCTCTCAAATTCAACCATGATTGAAACTCTGCCTCCACTACGGCTTTTATTAGTGGTCAATCGATAATACCTTTGATCATAGGAAATAAAGTTACTACACAGAGTCCTGTGCTGCAATTAAATTACATTCTATAGAAATGTTATATTGTGAGATTGTTACCACCTAACAGTAAAAATGTAGCCATACCATCTAGACTTAATCTTCTTTTCATTCCAAGGGTTTTTTCAGTCTTTCTGAATCTATGGAGTCAACATTCAGGTTGTGTCCAGGCTGTATCAGTGAACACAATAAAATACATTACACACAAGACTGGAATATATACAACAAATGCTGCTTTTGTGCTGTTAATACAACATGTACAAATGTAAATCATGTTCAAAGTATTACTAAAATAAATATTTCAAGAAGAACTCAGGCCAGGAAGAGGTGAGAGTCTGGTTTATAATACGCTCAGCTAACTGTTGAGATAACAGCTGCTGAAGCGAAGCATCCCCGCCTGCTCCTGCACGTCACCTGACACTTCAACAAACCATCCTGCGGTTGTCTTTTCTCTTTTGTGTGAGTGTGTGTTTCACGCACAGGTCTGATTTCTTGCCAGCGCCTACTAGAGTCAAGTGTCATCGATGACAAAAAGCAGACACACGTCTGGCACACTGACACTAATATAAACAATTAGCAACATTTGACAATTAGCCACTGAAGCTAATCAAGAGCTTAAAGCCAACAGATAAAATGTTCATGAAGATCCAAGAGTGTTGAAAATGCATTCAGGGCGATAGCAGACACCAGTGTTGTTAGCTAACATGAAAGGAGGCAGGCGTTAGTCCTTCTACTGACCCACGTCTTATCTGGACGTCAAACAGTAGCTGAAGGTGAACAGATAGACACGTGTGTACATGAAGCTTTTTCAGTGTAAATATAGTCGTGTGAGGAAGTGCATTTCAATTCAATTTCCAACTCAGATCTTTAAAAGCCAGTTTTAAATTTAAAAAAATTAAACCAACAACTTTCTCATCATGAAACTGATGTTTTATATCAACACAACCACTGACCATGCTTTCCTTTTAATAGATTAAACTGAAAGACCACCGGCAGTCACAGCACATAAAAAAAAATTTATTCTATATCAGCAGAAACTTCTTCGAGCCTCATTCAGCCTCAGACTGAGTAAAACCTAAATATTGTTTCTGGACTCAAGCTTAGTAAAACAAACCATGCTATCTAGTTGCACAAGGATCCTTGAATAGCAGGTATGACACCTATTTAAGGCCCAACCCAAAGTTTGGTTTACGCTGATTCACAGCATTGGTGAGCAAACCCCACGTGCAACTTGTCATTTCCTGCTATCACACACACCACGCCACAATCCTCCAAACAGAGATAACAAAAGATAAGATCCTGGTCCCATGAGAGCATTATAACACCATGATAGCCTCTGTAAAGCACAATGAGTCCTTAAAACACTAAAAGTTCCTAGTGTTGTTTTTAATCATTATCACAGGCTTAATAACTGCTTGTAAATGACAAGGTTGAAGTGGGCACCGACCTCTTTTCTCCTCCAGATCCTGGAGGAACTGCCTGTAAGCAGCCGTGGAGCTCATCCCTCCCTCCCCAGAGAAAAAGGAGAAAGAGAGAGGGGGACGAATAAACGACAAAAGAGTGAATTTTTTTTTTTTTTAAAGTAGAGGGTAAGTACAGGAAACTGGTAAGAAATGGTGGTAAAAGGAGAGGGAAAAGCGATCTTGAAACCTCAAAGAAATTAATATCAGTGAGGTGGTGAGAAAAGGTGAGTGAAAACAGAACAGAGAACGAGTACAGACGGGAGGAGGAGGAGCAGGAGCAGGTGGGAGAGTCTGGAGGCTGCAGTTGATCTGTGTGGCCCGAAGGATCCAGGCTGTCAAAGAGGAGCCATCCTTAATCACGTTGATAATCCTTCATCGCTTACTCGCTTCTTCTACCAGTCTTGTCTTCTCTCTACCGAGCGTGAGCGTGTGTGTGTGTGTGTGTGTGTGTGTGTCAGTGGTTACTGCAGCGCTGAGTGTGGCAGTGTGTTAGCAGCTCTAAGCCGGATAGAGGAACTGGACTTTGACCACAAGGCGGGTGATGTCACTGCCAGAGCCAGAAACATGTGTTTCACTTGCGTCTAGAGTGAGTGTGTGTGTGTGTGTGTGTGTGTGTGTGTGTGTGTGTGTGTGTGTGTGTGTGTGTGTGTGTCTGAGAAGGAAATTAGAAAAAAAGGAGGCGTGCTTTTTATTACTCAGTGCTCAGCTGTGCATTTTTTTTTTAAAGCAGCATGGTATGTTGAAGCTGGAGTTCATGCATGAATGTTTGACTGTCACACATTTGTCATTCAGTCAGCTTCACCTTGTCTTCTTCATATGTGTGTGTGTGTGTGTGTGTGTGTGTGTGTGTGTGTGTGTGTGTGTGTGTGTGTGTGTGTGTGTGTGTGTGTGTGTGTGTCTGTGACTTTCAGCTGCCTGCTGGGTCAACACACTGCAGCAGACGAGAAGAGACCTCTCAAACGCCCACTTTCCTCTCTTTTTCTAATTTCACTGCACAGTCTTGCTCTTACTATCATCTCATGCATGTGTTCCTCTACTAATGTCAATATTTTAGCTCACAGTACGCCTCTGCAGTCTGCACTCGTCTGTCACCAAGCCAAACTGTCTGTAAATTTGGAGAATTAAGTCATCATGAGCCTGCTGCACTGGCTAATTATCAGATAAAATGGATGAGTATTTGGATGATTACACCTACTGTGTATAGTACAAAAATGTATACCATGTCTATTATGAAATCTTCAGAGAAATAATCATGAATCATCAATCTTGTAATCTAACATCGTCTATGATACAGCAGCAAATAGCTATTAGTTTCACTGATTAATCTCTCAATTGACTTTACAATTAAATGTTTAATCCATAAAATGTCAAAAAAAAACTGAAAAAGGCCCATCATAATTTCCCACAGAACAAAGGGATGTTTTTTTAAGCCCTTGTTTTGTCCGACCAACAGTCCAAAACCCAAAGATATTCAATTTGTAATGACATAAAACAAAGAAAAGCAGTAAATCCTCACATTTAAGGAGCTAGAGCCACAAATAATTGGCATTTTTGCTTCATAAAGGACAAGAACAAATTAATTATCAAAATCATTGTCCAATAATGTTGTGTTGATCAACTACTCCACTAATCCACTAATGCTTTCAGCACCAATGTGGACACCATAAGGATCCAGTCAAATATAATGATGAATCAGTCAGTTAATAAAATATTATATTTACTTTTGAACAGTCTTCCTTCCTCTTTCTATACATGTCTTATCAGCTCTGTCCTCTCTCCTTTATTCCACCTCATGAAAAGGTTACACCACATGGTAAATAATTACCTGATTTTTAACACGTAACAGACACACACACACACACACAGCAAAGAGGGCAGATTAGGCCAGATGAGGTCTAGTGCCATGGCGACCAGCAGGTTGTCTCCAAATACTCGTAATGGCTTCCTTCACTTCAAGACTTCCAGGCCACTTATAAGAAATGTAACTGTAAACGATGATAGAAAAGCAGCGGCATTGAATGTCTCTCTCCACATAATAAGTGTATTTACAACAGGAGTCTAATGATGGTGAAAGGATCTGGAAATGTGAACGGACTGCTGCCTGAGTTGACCCCAGGACACTGTGGCCAAAAGTTTAGAGAAGAGAGAAAAAAGGAGCTCAAGATTTCATATTTAGTCCAGGATTACGGTCTTGGTCTGAGGTGTGTTTAACAAGAAATAGAAACTGATATAGCAGAAAATAAACCAAAATAGTGCTGAAGCTATTTGGCAGTTACACAACCATGATACAACATGTGCTGGTTAGAGCCTCTCAAATGCTGCATGAGCATTTCTCTTCATTATCATAGAGTGTTAAATTTAAAAAATGATCTGTGTTTTCATAGGTGGCAGTCAGACTAAATTAAATTATTAAATTACTTTTACGGATCAAATAATTAATCAAAAACGTGATGAAAAACAGCAAATTGAACTTTAAAATCAATACTATAGTATCTTTCCCATGTATCAAAACTTTTCATTTGAAGCTAATAATTCACAAGTTTGCACTGATTGTCCAAACTGTCTTTGTCGTTTACTTGCCCCTAATTATGTTTTCTAAACCATGCAAATGATCCACAGGTTGTTTTATGTAGAAAATAAGTTACATTTGCAAATAAAGTTAGTTTATGATCCTTTACCTGGTGATTCATGAGGGACAGCTACTCTTACTTCTCTCATTAATCCTCCATTCAGCAATCTTTCTAACAATCATTACATTCTTCTTCAAATCTATTTTATTTTACTGTTGCATTTAAATGCAGTGCCATGTACAATATAAGGGGATTACAATAGATTTGAAATGCTCTATAAATACCAACCCTGACAGGAACCAGCGTGTTCTTTATCGAAGGTCTTTTTCCTTGAAATGAACCTCTCAGATTTCAGTTTTATCTGTCCTTCTCTCTTTGTCACAGACATGACAAATACACATTTATACCCAAACACAACCTGTCACACATCCAAACATTTCTGAGAACTGGTACACACACACACACACACACACACACCCCTAGAAACTTGGTTGAGGAGCTCACTGGTTGTCAACAGTTGTGAGATCAGGAGAGCCAACAGCAGCTCTGTTTAACAAGAGAGTAATTACTGATCGATAGGAGAGGACATATACATATACGTGTGTGTGTGTGTGTGTGTGTGTGTGTTTTCCAGGGGGATTTGAGATGACCTCAGATAATGACCTGACCCACAAAGTTCAAAGGGTGATAGCTGCCAATTTGCCTCCTTTCTTTTGTTTCCTCACTCACCAGTGACATTGTAGAGGAAAGAAAAACACCCAGGGGGATTTGAACTGACACAAATTCACACACAATCAAAAACAAACAAAAAAGCCAGCATTGTTTGTTTTTTCACTCCATGCATCCAACGCAACTCTTTCGTGAGCAAATATGAAAACAATTTCTATAAATATGCAAAGGCTACTACATCACCACATGACAGCATCTTACACACACACACACACACACACACACACACACCTACCTCAAAAATCCTGAGCAGACAAAGAGGCGGTGCAGTTCAAAGCCAACACGCTCTATTCAACAACTCTTTTAAGTTTAGAAATCCTAACCAAAAAAAAAAAAAAAAAACTGTTCAGCGATCCTGAACGCTCCCCTGGGAGTCTCCTCTTTCACATGACCCTGTCAACAGCAGCCTGCTTCATCAAAGGCAACCCTGGACACACTGCACGCACACACACACACAGACAAACACTGATTCACACACACTTTTCCTCAGGCTGCCGCACACTGGGGCAAGAGGATGGTGGTGGTGTGAGTGGTAACCATAGCGACAGAACAGCAGCTAGCTGCCGGTGTGTTTTTCCACCTTTTACACAAGTTCCTCTGGATTAAAAGGGCCGGGGCCTAGCAACAAACTGTAAACTGGTCCAGAGGTGTTAACAGTTAACTTTAACACAACTAAACCAAAACAGAGTGGAAGTACACTGGCAAATATTTGACTGAGAAACAGCAAACAGAAACAAGTGTGGAGAAACAAATTCCTGTTGCCCATGTGGATCACAGAGTTTCATCTCAGCCAATGTGTCTCCTCTGTGAACTTCACTCAAGGGGATGGGAATTCTCTTAAAAATCTATCCACTAAATAAAAAGGACAGAACTGATCACACAGCCAGTAGTTTTGGCAAAGAAGAACGTAGTGAGAGGTAGATGGGAGAAATGGATGTATTTACCTGTATTGGAGGAAGTCAGCAGAAACAGCAGCAACATGGAAGAGAAAAAATGAAAACAAAGTCTGGTTAGATTGAAGATCTTTTAAAAATATAAAAGTCAGCATCAGAATGAGATATGTGCCATTTCAAACTCCTGTTCCTACAAAGTAAAAGTCATTGTTACACCACAGTAAAATAAAAAGTTTTATTTTAATTTGAGACAAAATATTCTCAACTCAAGTTCCACTTACAGTACAAGCTTTATCTGCGCTTTCACCCATATCTGTATAATTATCTTTATTAGAGATCAGCATGACAATAAACAAAAACAGTTTCGCCTGTTTTTTTTCCTCACCCTACCCCACACAGCAGGTTCCCATCCATAACTCAAGCTGCATTAATTCAAATTACAGTAACTACGTGCATCATTACATGATAACAAAGAGCTAATATAGAACTGTAAGATAATGAATACAATCAATGACGCAAGATTGAATGGAGTTGGAAATATGGAAGGAGAGAAACCGAGACAAAACAAAACAGACAAAAATTACAAACATAAAAATAAATAATTGAATTAATTGAAAAAACCTCAACAACAAAATTATAATAATAAGATAAAGTTCTGGATTGCCTACTGCTTGAATGCATCATGACTCTATGCTCATGCCATGTGCCGAGACCGTAACCACCACAGCACCTTGACAATCAAAAGTGATTGTTATAGTAAAGATATATGTGACATTTAATTTTTGGGCAGGGTTTTTAACCTTTTAAAGTAGAATATCATAGGGTCCCAAGTTAAGTGGAATTTTTTCACCCATACCTAACAAATAAAAACATAAACACGGAGCATGTGATGGGGCAACACATGCCAATCAGGTTAGTGATGTCAGGATTGTGATTAAATAAAATTGTTACAGACTTGCACTCTACCCAGCCTCAGTCACTCTGTACTGTTTAGTATTCAGCCACTTTCTGCTGTAGGAGACACTCTGAGGAGTGGGAGTCTACAGGAGCCGATATACGAACTATTACAGCACCTGAATTGAAATTGATTGTTTTGTGAAAGTTAATTTATGTGTATCTGTGCTACTTCATTTGTGTCTATTGTGGTGTATATTTGCAAATGTGTGTTTTAAGAGTGTGTGTGTAAACATGTGTGTATTTCAACATTTGCTTTCCCTGTGTTCAAGCATGTTGGAGTGCTATAAATGTCAAGCAGCTTTTGTTTCAGCAGCTGAAGTGAAACCATGTGCAGCTCTAATCAGAGATGGTGTTCAGTCAGCTCTGTCAGGAGGCTGACACACACACACACACACACACACACACACACACAACGCTGTCAGACTTCTCAGTCTATAAGATGAATGACTCCTACCCAATATAGCAGAAATAAGCATGCAGCAATGCGTAAACCAAGGCATACCCAATGCATTTACATTTAACTGAGGTACCAGTAAAAAAAATGTGACTGTGACAAATCAAAGCAAATTCATTTTCTACATTTTTTGCATACACGATGATATTTAGAATATAGTATTCAGAAGATTAACGGTTTCAGCTGATTCAGTGTTTGAAAGCAGCATCTGAAGAAGTGTAATTAATGTTTTCTTAAGTGGAACAACATTTCTCCTTTCCAACTGATTTGTTCAATTAAGGTTGATCATGTAACAGGTAGTTTTAGCCAAACAATCTGATTGGTCAAAAACATTTACCAGTGCTGATAATTACTGCGGCAACAATTAGTCGATTAATCGATTAGTCATGTATTTTGATATCTGATTAATCACTTAAGACATTTTCTGGCAAAAATTCAAAATATTTGATGGTTCCAGGTTCTCAAACGTAAGAATATATTTTGGGGTTTTGGACTGTTGGTCAGACAAAATAAGCCAATTTGAAGATGTCATCAAGTGCTTTAGTAGGATGTTGTGGTGGACATTTATCACCGTGTTCTGATGGTTTATACACCAAACAATTAATCAAAACAATAATCTGCAGATTAATCGATAATGAAAATAATCGTTAGCTGCAGCCCTGGTAAATATGAAGGTGAGTAAATGATAACCTGCAGTCAGTGATCATCAAGGAAAATAACAACCACCAAAATTCTTTTTCAGGAAATCATACTGTACATATAGTTTCCCCTCAAAAGACCTTTTTGTTGTTTAGTTTTCAGCACATCTTCCAGCACACCTGTTGCAACCTGTAAGAGAAACCCTAACACCCTTGAGTATGTTCTTAAGTCTGTTTATTATTAGTTTAGTGATGCTGACAGCACTTGGCTCCATCAGGTGCACACTCATCATGCTCATACTCATGGTAACAAAAATGGCACTTTCACTTCCAACATATTTCAGAGTCTGCAGTCTGTGCATTCTGTCTAAATCAGGAGAAATTGCAGCAGGAGGCCAAACATCAGTGTTTCACATCTTTTGATGTGTTTCAGAGCAACACAAATTGCCTCTCTGGAGGAAGTGAAGTCTAAATCTAAGTATGGTCTCCTTTAAAGAAAAGGGCCATGTCTGGCAAGTCGCACAATGTGAGAGAAGAAGAGAAAGATTAGCAGCTGACATGTTGGGATGAGTGGACAGGAGGACAATGTGATGTGTCAGAGGGTTAGGAGGTGAAACAACTCTGGGCCTGTGATAGCTGGGAGTGTACAGAGACACACACATGAAACAAAGGCACATTCATCGGGAAAACCACAGAGAAGCGAGCTGGTATATAGGCTCTGTTCTAAGCACTGTCACGAGAGAGAGAGAGAGAGTGACAAATTGAACTTTACTGAGTGAGAAACATACAGAATAGTTAAGTCAGAGGGTGAGGATACAGAGCTAGCCGGTGGCTTTCTTGCTCTACATATCTCATTCTTTTCAAAGAATGGAGGGGGGAAGGGAGGAAAAAGAGACACAGATTAATGCAGATGCATGAAGGTCAGCTAGAGCAGAGATGAAGAGTGTACAGTAGAAAGAGTTTGATCACTGATGAACGGGCTGAAAAAAGACAAGAGCCAGGAACGGAGAAGCACAAAACATAATGTGGAGTTCTGCTACTTAAAACAGGATATCTACAAGCTTCAAGAAAGCCAAAGTTAATCCAGACCTCTCAATCGTGACCGGAGTTTAATTGAGTTTTAAATAAAGCAATAAAGTCGGCAAAACAGGCATATTTAACATAACTAAGGACAGTTGTGACAAATGGTGTGAGGAGAAAGGAAAGCTGGAATTCAAGGGATAAAGAAGACAATTTGTATCTGATCCATTTTGTCTGTGTCAAGGAGAGGTTGATTAGTGTTGGGAGGAGTGTTTATATTGTGTATGATTGGAACAAGAATATGGGAGTCCTTGTACATTTCAGTTAGTATTTATTGTGTTTTGTAGTGTTTATGTCTGCTGAGGGACTACAGATGGAAAGTAGCTATTAGCCAAGTCTGTTACAAAGTCAACTCCTCTCTTTCCTTGCGATTAATGTCTTTTTGTACATGCTCCCTGACAAATTAAGTGAATTATTGTTTTTTAAATCTGTGTTAGATTCAATAGCAGCAGAAAGGTGAGGTGGAACAAACATGACACACTTAACGGACGGAGAAAAGACATACACATACTGTACATTTTATTGCTTTTATTATTTTAATTCTCTTTATTTGTATTTATTTTTAATTCATTTTGTCTTGCTTTTGTTTGGCCTTACTGTTTGGCTTTCTGTTGTTCTATTGCCTTCCGAGTACCCTGCTTGCGCTTTGTCGGTCAAAGCACTTTGTAAACTCTGTTTTAAAAAGGTGCTATATAAATAAAGTTATCATTATTATCATTACGCACACAGAGGTTCGTCTGAAAGCCTGTTAATCTCCTCCAATCTTTTGAGGGCAATTTAGAGAGGAACCTTTTGTCCATTCATGTTTGAACTGACGCCCCTTGCTGACACTCGCTCTCTTTGAATGTGGGTGTGTGTGTGTGTGTGTGTGTGTGTGTGTGTGTGTGTGTGTGTGTGTGTGTGTGTGTGTTTTCCACCTGGTCCACTTCCAAACCCTGTCACCCGATTTATCACATAATAACAGGCACTAGATGAAAGTGTTTCCCAGCCTTTGTTTTACCATGCGTAGCGTTTGACCAAAAGAAACCACACTAACTTCTTCACATTATTTTCACATCACCGTCTATTTATTTCTGTGATTGACACTTAACATAATATCCCGGGATTGTCTGTGTGTTGTTGTACATCCCCACCCATCTGCTGCTACAAGATTCAAACTAATTTGGAGTCCAGTTAGGAAGCTTCTTATGAAACTCTGCTATGAGAGAAGCTGTTTTATAAATATTCATGGTCTCATGGTGTTCTGCACAAAAAAGCATCCACATTATTCGGCTGTAGCACAACACATCAGTTCCTTGTTATATCACAGGTTTTAGATCCCACGCGTTTCACAAGTCTGTGAGGCACATTTTATTCTTAATTCTTCTCAATAAAAAATGAGAGGAGAATGAGTATAAATACACAGGAGAGAAGTAGAAAGAGACATAAGTAGTAGCACTGCATCTTGTTAGTAGTAAATAATACTAGTTATGGGAGAGACAGAAAATAATCAAGAGAGAAAGAAGGGAATATTCGATTCAGTCTGCATCTGTGAAGAGTCCTACTTGGAGGAGTAACTGAGGCAAAAATGATGGCAGAGACAGAGGTGAGCAGACAGACGGGTGACAATAACAGAAAGAAAGAGAGTGTGATGGTGGATAAGTACTGGACCCTGAAAGAGATGAAAAGACAGATATGAAAAAGCCAAGTGATGCAGAGAGAAGAAAAAAAATTAAAATGAAGTGGAGAAAAAAAGGCAGTCTGACAGAGTGCACACACACACACACACACACAGGGAAGGTAAACACAGAGATAAGCTGTCACAATGGTAAGGAGGGGTCATATGGGAAGAAAGCAGGGGTCTCTTTGTGGCTCCGACATAAAATCCCATAACATCCATTCAGATTCAGAGAGTGTTTGTGTGTAGGGGTAAACAGTCCAGTCCAAACCAGCTGTTAGCCTTTCATACATTTTGAAAGTGACATATTTAAAAATTAATTAATATTTCCTGATATTTCCACAAATTTTATATACTGAACACAACTGACCTGAAGTTGTTCAGCAGTCAGTTCCATCTTTAGATACAATTAACGGTTCTGACGGAGTCCATTCATCAACATTTAACTCAAGTCCTGTAACGTTACTACGTATTATATCTATGGAATTACACAACAATCCAATGTATGTAGCCACTAATTCAGACAAATGTATTAGATCACAGACACAGTGCTATATAATGCTATATACTGTATATGTTTGTGTGCATCTTAAATCCTACACCCAGATTTTCTTAAATGACTCTGGAACCTTGCATTCACACTCACACACACACACACACACACACACACACACACACAATGGCAAGGAGGGGCTAGAGCTAAAAAGCATGATAACCCAGTAGACACCCACTACAGGCCTCAACAAGTCCACCCACAACCCATTACATGAGCTAGGACATGGTAGCAGCTGCAGGCTGGAACAAATCTTTGTTTCAGTAATGAACTGTGACATTTTCATGGGAATGAATGTCCAATGAATGTGCTCTGGTTTGTCTGAATTTCTTAAATCAACCAGAATCGTCAATGTCGGGCCTTAACTGTGTCGAACTGCCCGATGCTCTTCTAAATACAGTGCAGAGGAGGGGCAAAACGTTATGGAGGGACAGTTTGTGCATGGCCAATTACCTGCAGTCAAAGGTTTCCATCATTTCCTTGTAGCTTATTCTAGGTTGGCTGCTTGCCATTGTTGTTTCTCTTTAGCGATGACCATGGAGACGGGAAGGGAGAGGGGAAGAAAGCAGGATGCAATATTTGGCCAGTAGAAGGGGTTAATGTCAGTGATCCACATCTGTTTGGTTTCCAGCAACAGCAGTTTGTTTTTTGTTAGCAGAATAAATAGACGGGGGAGCGTATCTATGGTTCCCCAGCTCAATATCCTCTTCATATGACACATTAAGGAGACCTTTCAAAGGGTTTTATGTTCTCAGCAATGTTTTTCCCTACAGGTCAAATGTTCCATGTATATTTCCCTAGGTCAATATGTTGAAATCACCCACCTACACCTACAACTTGCTGATGTTATACTATACTTATATTGAACCAACACCCTTCACTTTAGACATCGATACCTCCACAGTGGCTGAACAGATTTTTACCATTCAAACTGAATTTGAAACGTCCACCTCCTTTTGTTCTTTTGCAATTTGAACTATGAAGATAGCCTCTTACTTACAGCCCTTTAACATAAGACCCTGGTAACATAGGGATGAGCCCCAAATAGACTACCTAGCATATGTAGCAAGTCACAATGGCTGAACAAACAAAGAAGAATGCCAGACACTCCAACTTCACAAAAAGAAAACTTAAACTAAAAGAAAAAACAGAAAAAGCAGCAAAAATAAACTCGTCTAAGGTCATCAAACTACTCAGCTTTACTCGTGCAACTGACCACTTACTTCCAATGTTAGAATTTTGATACAAGCTAATTCATACTAATATTGTAATAATAACATTGCAATCTTGTTGTACAGTAGCTGTGTGATGCAGCTGTGCAGACAGGCAGACCAAAGGTGGGCAGCAGAGTAGAGGTGGTTCTAAAATAAAATCAGTGAAAAGCACACACAGACACGTTTAGGTCTGAATATCAATGCCGAGCCGGAGAGAAGAGAAGGTGGGCGAAAAGTTGAAATGGAGTTGATAATGTGGATGAGAGACGGGGAGTGGGAATGAATGAGTAGGTAGGTTGAGTGGGAGGGAAAAGCAATGACAGAGAGAGAAAGTAATGGCGTCAAATAGATGGAGAATAAGAGCAATGCCAAAGCAGAACAAAGAAAGAAAAAAAAGGAAAATAAAACGATAAATAAAAGACAGACGTAAACATTTTGAATGTCTGAAAGTATTTAATTGCGACCTCCTGAGAGACTGCAGATAGAAATTATCCCTCGCCTGATTTCAGTGCATTAGTTGTTGTACTGTGCAATGACAATACATTTAACTGGAAACTGAGCTTACTCTAGTCAAATGGCAATATTTATGTTTAATATTGCACTTGGCCCTTTATACATAAATGTAATAATAAAGAAATGAAAGTAAAAGTGGACACATTTGCAGCAGAAACATTATTTCACATATACACAAATCCAATGTACTGTAACTCACATCTGCGCGTGCACACCCACATTCAAACACTTGTCTGATGGGTGACCCACTTTAGATTGAATTACACAGTTGTTTGAGACTTGTCCTTCACACACACACACTTTAACACAGTCAGTCACATGTAGATATAGCAGTAGGCCTATGTGCGTCACAGAACCCATGATAGCATTTCGCCAACACTACGCAGCTTCCTAACAACGTCAGGTTCTCCTTCTGATAAGTGTTAATAAAGAGTTGCATGTTGATAATATGATATACACTATCATCACTACACGGCAATATGATGACTCTTTCTACAAGGCTAATGCCACAAGTGGAAGCACACAGTGAGCAATCCTGAGCTAAATAAGAACCAAATTGCACTTAAATGCATTCACTTGAGCAGATAGTCTTAACACTTCTCTCACCCAGTGAGAAATAAACTTCCCAATGAAGCATTTTCCCACTCCAGGCATAACTGACACTGATCAGTGATTTTATTACCTAAATGTGTGAGAAATTACTTGATTTAAAGTTGGTTTGGTTAAAATCTTGCATTGCATATTCACCTTTTTGTACAAGGAAGTATTGCTATAAGTTTTATGATATCGTGTGTTAATTTGTCTACCTGGGCATCATAATGGGATGAGAAGATGGCTCACAGCAGGTCGTGTGTCTGACACAGAGATACAGTAATAGTAAGTGTGGTGGGTGAGTGGATGATTGCGACAGTCAAAGAGAGATGGATGTGTTTTTAATGGGCTCTATAAGTCCAATAAGCTAAACTACGCTGCCTCTGAAGACTCCCCTGTCTCTGGGAGTTCCCGAGCTGTGAGAGCAGAGTGTTATTAAATATTCACACATTCATATTTATGAGCAACGGGACCGACTTCAAAGAAACATGGTCAGCACGAAATGATCATTAAGGGGAATCATGATGTACACTTTCATGTTGCATTATGTGACGCCATCCATAAGAAAAATAAAAAAATCAATATATTTTATGATGTGCGGCTGCCATTTCAACAGGAATCAAGACATAACCTCTCAAGAACTTTCACTGCTGTGGCTCAAATGCCCCCCTTTGCCTGTCTCTAGGTAAAGAAATACAACAACACAAATAATGCAGAGACAATTACCAAGCTTAACTACCATGGATGAAACGTTGAAGACAATATGAAAATATCTTAAGATGCAGTCCCCCTCTCAGTTTAAAATCATGAGTAAGAAAATCTTGAAATACAAAGCCAAAATATTTTATCAACAAGAAGTTAGGATTTGACTGTATGATTTTGACAAATGTTTCACTAAGAGGATATTAACGCTTAAAAAGAGATATGATAAGTGGTATCAGCCTATCACAGTCAGCCAAACATCCAACAACAGACTCGATATCCATGATTTGTACAGTCAGTGCCGGTGACTAATAAATACTGTATGTTTCCTTGTTAGGGCCCTAAAAATGACTTTAGTTTATATAATATTAGACAGCATTAATATTCAGTCTAGGACAGTTACGGAGGAACAAAGTACTAAGTAAATGGACCAAATGGAGTTGTGCAGACAATATGTCCTACAGTATACGTTGCCAGAAGTAAATGGAAGACTTGGAAGAGTTTACAGACACAAATGGAGTTAAACATCAGTTACGATCAAAGGAAGCACCAAGGAACTACATACTTAAACAGTAGCAGGAAGGACCTGCTGAAAAGGATAAACACACTCGGACAAATGACAAATTTTTCCCTCATTAAGAACCAACGTGCCACATATTAGCAGAGAAATTCACACTGCTGTCGTTTTAAAACAGAATAATTCCTCTTTAGTTAGTCCAGGAAACGGGGGGGGGCGAGTTAAACATCAACCTTAACTGAGCTGGAAGGTCAGTGTGACTGCATGTGACAGGATAAACAAGCTCGCTTCACATCATGGAACTAAAAGAGACCGGACAGGAGGCTGGCAACATGGTCAAAATGACTTTTCCTGTAAAAATCTTTTTTTTTAAGTATTAATGAATTCCCAAAGAAACCATTAACTCTGGTCATGCTTAAAGAGGATTTCTGCAACATGAATACACACACAGAGCCTGCACTGTCAGCTAGTGGCCAGCTCAAAGCTCCTCATTTCATTAGAGAGTGTAATTAATAACCAGGCATTAAAAGGCCTAAGTAAGCAGCTGCTGGAGAGAAAGAAAGGAGGAAGTGGAGAGGCAGGAGGACACAAGGATTAGAGATGAGGAACAAAGGACACAGGATGGACAGGCTGGAGGGAACAGAGGAGGAGAGAGGAGTAGGGATGGAGGGAAGCATGATGAGATGGTTGTGGAGGAGAGGATAGCAGCTGACCCTCAGAATGAATGTCATCCATTTAGTCGTCCATTCATTAGCATCACATCAGCCACGTTTATAGTAAATTCATGACAAATGAAAAGCACCTGATTCTGGAGAGCAATATGTTGCAACGTAATGCCACGGTGTTATTTTTCAGTTGATCTTTTATTTTGAAATAAATTTCTTCCTAATTTGTTCTTCCTTTCCTCCCTCCATCTGTCACATCTACTAACTGTATTATACCATTGGTCTCTCGTTCCATAAACCATCCTTTGATTGGGGAAATTGGACCAGTCACACCCCGGAAAGAAAGCTAAACATTTGTCTTCCACTGGCCGACATTCAGCCATTTTCATTATTCCACTGCCAAATGCAGGGCTTTTTTAGAAAAGAGGATTCTCCAAAGATGATAGTGGCTGGTCAAGAAGATTCAGTTACCAGCCAGAGATATCTGTCCATATTTGGTTGGTAGTAATCTCCCGACCCGGTCACACCCTGCAGTCGTGCATAAATTCACTGAAGTTACAGAATGGTGCCAGTAGCATCACAGATATTCTCAGCTGTAAGAAAAGAGCATGGAAGTCCCCTCTCTTGAAAAGTCATCCCTCTCCGAATTGACACTTTAAGAAGCAGCTATTTATATATATGAGCAAGAAGGAACTGTGTCATTCACTCTGACTTAGCAGCTTCCACAGTGCAAATGCAACTTGTAACCTTTGCTTTTAACATCACTCTTGTCTCCCACCTTCTCTAAGCATGATCTCACTCTACTATGTCAGCTACCATTGAAATGTTGCTGCGTTGAGGTGGCAACATGATGACATAAAGCCAACCAATTCAAAATCTGATCCTCTTTAGTTCTCAGTATCGCTTTGTTTCTACTTTATCAAAATCTGTCTCTTTATTTCAATGGACAATTTATTAAAAGGTCACTGTTTCTCTTTTGAGATGCTCTTTATATGAAGTAAGTATCAGCAGGCGTCCACGCCCTGTAATGTGACAGCAGTCAGTCATAACGCACTACATGCAAATACCGATCTGACTGCACCCAGCAGACCCCCGACACACCCTGTAACCACAAACAGCAGGGGAATACAGGGGGGGGGTGGGAGGGTGTCAGCAGACTTAAAAAGCTACAGTTGCCATCTTGCCTGTTTGTGGCCCCACGGTATTGAGGTTTGGAGTTCTTTAATACACAGAAAATCATCAAAAACTTCACATACTCCACTACTGAGTCCCACTTTATGTGAATACAACGCACGCTTGCTGCTGTTCTGGGGACAGTTTTGAATTACATTTCTGTTTCATCACTTCCTGTGGTTGGAGATACCAGTGAACTGAACTGTACTAAGGGTGAATCATCATGACTCAAAGGGGTGGAACACTCCTCTGTAGTGCAAGCCCACTTCCTAATTTAAGCTGATAAACTGTAAGTACAGGCTGTCATTTCTCGTTTTGAACAAATGGAGGATAGTGGGAAAAGGAGGTTGAGAGGAGTTGTGAAAGAGTAGACGTGTGTTTGGAAGCAGAGAGGCCTGGTAGGGAAACTCCCGGCAGACTGGGTGTGCCAAGAGAGACAGGTGGGCTACAAGGGACTGCGACAACTGGGAAACATATGACATCCATATCACATTCACCTCACACCCTCTTCATCAATCATTCACATCCATCGTCATGTCTTTCTCCCTCTATATACCCCTCTACCGGCCTTCACTCAATGCTACCAGGGACGTTTTTCGGGACGGGTAGGGCATCCGTCAGTTGTTCTGATGGCTTGCATCCAGGCGTGAGGAAGAATTTAGGCTCGCCACCCACCTGTTTAAACCTTTCTCACTTAAGCTCCTCTGTCTGCTGTCTTTTGAAATGTCTGGACAGGTCGTCATCGCTTTTTTGAGCACAAGGAAGCTTTTCATTCCCACATCAACGGGTTATAAACCAAATGGCTAACATCAATCAATCATCATTATTATGTCACATAAGTGTAATTTCAAAATGACATATCCACTCGCTTGATAGACACAGCTTTTGACACAAGCGCAGCACCTGTTCCAAGTAAAATACTACTTCTGCATAACAAATTGCACTTGAAATGTAGGCTGAGGGAGAAAATTGTGAGATTTTTCCTGATATGCAGCTTAAATTTCCAGCTACAGATAAAACAGAGCTTAACAAAGTTAAATCTTAAATGTCTTAGAGGGCCAGATCAGTTTACTTGTATTTATGTTGATTTAGACCATTCTTCTTTTTTAAAATCTGTCTCTTGTGAGTACCCAAACCTTATGGAAGTGCAAGACTAAAACGCTTTAAATGCGCTCCCCTCTAAGATAAAGTTGCACGCTCTTACACTTTGGGAATTGCAGTGGTCAGTTTATGTGCAATATCCTGCTGTCCATGCAATGTCTTCACTGCACACCACAGAGAAAGAACAAAATGCACTTTCAGGCTGGGAGAAGCAGAGGCCACTATTAATATACTGTATGTGGCATACAGGAAATTGAGCTCATATACGGAGCGCCTCGGGAGCCTTTCAGTTTCAGCCTTCAGAAGGCAAAAGGAATTCGGGTCTACATGGAGACTAAATGAGAGAAAGTCGCCTCTGGAGCCAGACTACTACAATCCACCATGTAAGTTAACCTCAAACAGTGAATCAGCCACTTATTCCACGACAACGAGCAGCAAAACCACGCTGCTGTGAAAACTAGCATGGGCAAGTCATTATGTATAACCACTGTGTCAGCGTGCCTGTAAGGCAGCCAAATTTGTGAGCAAGTCATGAGGGAAGGTTTTCACCCTCAGATATAACAAAGGCGACTTCTGGAGGAGAACGCTACATATGGCTGCAAAACGGATGGTACAAAAATAGGCCTTTGTTCAACTTCTCACTCGCTCCATGTGCACTTCCTGCTCTCTACTTCCGTTCTCGGATCTGTTCCTCCCAGTCTCTCCATTTTCTCTCCCTCCCTCTTGGGGTATCTCTCCTTCTTTCTCTACCATCTTTCATCAAAATGTGTATCAATCTCTCTTCTGCCTCTTCCATTTCTCTCTCTCGCTGCTTTCCTACATCTCTACACGCCTCTCCTCTCATTGTCCTCACTCCAGCTCATCCAAGCTCGTTTCCCCGGATCACAGAGTTTATATACATTACAGGTTAAAACAATTAGGCAAAGATATCTCCAGCCAGGCTGCATTCCTCTACACTACTTTCTCCTTCTGTCAGCAGCTCTCACTACACAAACGTTTGCACTCACATCACTTTCCTGCATTCCTGTAATAACTCCAACGCACAGCCTTCTCTTCCGGCTGATTAAACATCTTTAGAAGTACAGTTTCTGAAAGAGGTGTAATGTAAAACACAAAGAGAAAGAGAAATCAGGTGAAAAGATGGGGGTGTATTTGTACAGATGTACTGTACCAAAAACCTGCTTTTGCACTGACAAATACTAAAGACTTAGTTTCATTAATGTATTAACAGTATGTATGGTGCAGATTATTAGTTTATGGTCAAGTTACAAAAAAGATTTTCTACCAACACAAAAAGAAGTTTAGTCTGCTGCAGAATGCCGATACACTTTACCCCAGGAATCATCGCCTATAAATCTAGTGATTGTAATCCCATCACAATCTGCCATGTTGGGTAATTTCTGTATTTCTGTCAACTAATCTCATGCATACAACATGTCAGTAACTAAGAGAGGCTATTGTGGAATCAGAAGTAGTAATTTCAAAAAGGTCACAAGGGACAAAAATTGCAAAAATAAATATTAACATGGACTGAGTGCATCGCAGCAAGCACACTGATTCTTTGCCCCATTTGCCGATCTTTGCCACATTCTGGGCCTTTGTGTACTCGGTACAGCAGGGATGTTCTTTTCCCAGGTTCAGACACTGTTAAGTGTGCATTATGTAATACTAATGAACCTGTTCTTGCTCTAGAGCAAACTCTTAATTCCAAGAGTCATTCAGTTCAAGTGGGACTCCAAGGTTTCCCACAGGGTGAGAATGTACTTAGTGGTCAAGCTCAAGGATGGTGGAGTCCTGCAAACATTCAGCACCAACAGTTGTGAGGAAAACAGCGATGAATTCACAAGCTTACTCAGGATTGCACATAAATGCACCATTCTGGCAGACCTTTCAATCTTTCAGCTGCTTTTCCACACAGATTTTTGAAAGGAAGAAATAACACATAGGTGGAGGCACATCTATATGAGTGGGCTGCTCATATAATTTCTGTCAGAGAGATAGGAATCTTATCCCATCATAATCATTCACTACAATTAGCTACTTGAGTAAAAAAAAATGTAATTACAGGACTTCCTCAGGTGAAGCTTATCTTGTCAGAATAGTGTGTGAAAAGGATTTAATTTCTGTCTTTTTTTTAAAGATAAAAATTGATGTTAGCATCCTTTAATGGAGTAACTAATATAGATTTATGGTGCCATTCATGTATTTGTGAAATCCTCTAGTGCAAAACTCTGTTTTAGCCTGCTATTGGCACAATAGTCAACACTTACATCAGCAGCAGCGTACAGAATCCCGCGACACAGCACTTTTACTCGACATTCAGCTACTCAAAACTAATAGCTGAGCTGGAAAGTTATGGGCGTATTCAAAAAAAACAAAGAGAAGTTATCTTGTTTTGTGATTTCCTGTTTTCTCCAGCGGCAAAGAGTCAGGAGAAGAAAAACAGGGCAGACAGAGAGAAAGAGTTCCCTGACCTCCACCAGGGGGCTGAGTTCAGAGAGGATGGGAAAAGAGAAAGAGAGGGAGGGAGGAGAAAGAGATACAGGGAGAGAGTGAGACACAGAGAGAGAGAGAGAGAGAGAGAGAGAGAGAGAGAGAGAGAGAGAGAGAGAGAGAGAGAGAGAGAGAGAGAGAGAGAGAGAGAGAGGATACATAACGGCTGGAGAGAGAAGAAGGGGAATACTGAAAAGGACAGAGCAAAGAGAGGCAAAGGTAGCAGGAGTAAGAGCAAGTAAAAGAGTAAAAGGGAGTGCGTCAGAGCGTCCTCTGCGTCAGAGATAAAGATTTCATTCATTCGCCTCAGACAAACACCACCACTCTGTGCCCTCCTATCCCCTCCTCCTTTCCCCTCTGTTCCTTTCTCTTGGCCTTTGTTGCTCTCACCTCCTCTTCTCCCCCCTCTTCTCTCTCCTTCTCTCTCTCTCTTTTGCCCTCCTTCTCCTTCCCCTATTGATGTGAACAAAGTGAAAGGGAAATCGCCTGGTGCAGGGCTGTGATCTAGCTCTGCTCACACCCACCCACTCCACAGCGCTCAGAGGGAGCCAGCAGAGTGAGAACCATTCTGGAGCCAGAATGCAGACCAGTTTCACCCCTTCAGATCACTGAAGAGGGGGAAAAGCCCTGCAGCACTGCCAGTAGATGCATCCTCGAACCCCTGAAGACCAAAAGAGGTTCTGACTGGCAGAACTGGGTCTCTGGAGGAGCCATGGGGTGATTTCAACGTCACGCTGTCCAGTTTCTTGATTCAGAGTAAGGGAATGGTGCGACTGCAAAGCCCAGAGCCGGCATTGCTCACTCATCCCTGAGACCTGGAGGAGTCCAGTGGAGCAAGAATACTTTACTGTCAGCAGGAACAAGACATACAGAGGCAGCAAACAGCAGCAAATACCTACTACAGTCTAAATGGAAAAACTACTCTACTGTTGCTGATGTTTACAATTAGTTTGGATCAGAACAGCGAGCTGAAGCTGTGAACCTGACACCGAAATTCTGATGAAACAGGGAAACACTTTCAGAGAAAAACAGCCAAAAATAAAAACAGACTAAACTGAACCCTCGCTGATGTGTGTCTGAGCTGCTGCCCTTTCATTTCAGACAGGACTATGATTATATGCACACACGTGGGCGTGACAGCAGGATGGCAGGGTGAGATGGAAGAATGTCCTTCAACTGGAGAACTCATGTTCAAGCCTATGATTCATCAAGCTACCACCTTGCTGAAAGCATGGCATTGAATCTCTACTACCAGCTGTTCTGCTGCTGAGCCTGACCTTTGACCTCCCCACAGGCTGCAAAAGAAAAGAGGGATCCACAAACTAGAACAGATTGCAGCTATGAGTTGATATAAATAGTGTTTCTGGTATGCATATGGAAAGGGTCTGTGACATGCACATGTCATGGTGGTAATGATTGTATGGTCCAAACATGAAAGCAGTTCATTCATGAAGTCACATTGTCAGGTTACAGACACCAGAGCTTGTCAGGGCTGAAAACTGTACACTCAAATTCATTATATAGGCCAATTCTGACAACGTGAGGGCAGGAATGTGAATAAAACACATCATAAAATGTTATTGTAGTTATTAACATTCTGGAGCACATAAGCTGTAAAATAACAGCTGTGTTTGAGGAAGTAATTGTGATATCTTTCAAATACCGATTTAAGAATATGATAATAAAACTGTGTTGTGATGAGAACTCTCATTCTGTGTTATATGTTGCCCTACAAAGGCTGTTTATTAGCCACCCTTTTTTGGCTTTTATTGGTCTACAGTCATGAAGCGGGTTTATATTTTATATCAACACAAATCTATTAATAAGATCTGATAAATCCTTTTTTTTTTATTACATTCTACTTTTGTCAGCCATGTCTTTGTCTCAACTGACACAGTTACTGCTCTTTAACTTTATTGGGCAGTACAGCTTATCTCTATCCCATAATGCACCAGAAGTACAGGCATGCACTGCAGCAGGAGTGGAAGGGCAGCCCTAATTAGGAACAAACACCCTTTTTTTGTTTTGCTGGACAAAAATAGAACTTCTTTTTCTATTTCTCCCAAAATAAACCCCAATACCACAGAATGGGTGGTGTGTCAAAGCAGCAACCTTTACAACAATACATTGTGTAAACAGACATTTAAACTGAAAGTATTTTTATTTAGGTGTAGCCCTGATCCAGGGCCAAAGATATATAAAGAGGAATTCGGTAGTATTGCTGTAATTTTGCTTATGGACACCAACGGCAGCACTGAGCACACTGCTGCTAAGCAGTAGTAATACATGTCGCATTACAACCGCCCGACATTGTTTTTCCAACCGTAAAAGTCGCTGAGAAGATTGCCTCTCATCCAACATAGAATTTATGAAACCATGAGTGACTGAAATGTCCAGGTACCGTGAGATCCAGGACTGTGGCACTTAGTATGACAGACAGTCCAGAATCAGGGCTAATTTAGCTATAATAAGTGGCAGAATCACAATGATTACATTTGAGATGTTAAGCTGACATGCGGGGCAAGACAGTGACTGAACTCAGTCTTGTTTTAAGACACTCGGCTGTTCCAGGTATCTAACCACAAACTGCCTACATACAGATGACAAGGCAGGGTTTCCCCCCAGGAAACTTGTTAGCTGAGGTGGTAAGCATATCTCTAAACGGTACTGTTTAGACCAAGTGATGGTCTAAACAGTACCATCCTTGTGTGAAAAAGCACCCCCTTTTTTTCTCCGAAGTTTTTATTATTAAAAAATCTATATCTATAAGATATCAAATCATTCTTCAACATTCAAAACATTACAGCCAATTTATTCTGTTGTTAGCAGAGGTGGTCACTATTTCAGTGGAAGTGGCTCACCACTATTATAAACAGCAGTTTTATTTGACTGAATTAGAAACATTCATTTTTACACAGAGCTGTAAATGCTCTCATTAGATCATAAAGTTAAAGTTCTGGTCAGATTTCATTCTTTCAAAGCTCCAGTCAAAATAAATGTATAAAATGTTTAAAGACTCTGAAAATGTATTGTGCAATTAGATGCAATCAAGCTAATTAACAATATTTACTGTTCTCAAAGGGGAAGCTATAAAAAGTCAACAGTTAGTAATGATAGTGTGAAGCCAACCACAGAGAGAGACATGGGATATGTAAATGTACTGTAGAAAATGTTGGAGGGGAAAAGAGAGATGACTCTGCAGGGAAATGACAAGAGAGGAGGCAGCGAGTAATGACTGGGGGGAAAAGAGGGGAAGAGATTCAGAAAGAGCAGCATATAATCCTTAAGGAGAGTGAAAGAAAGAAAAGGAAAGGTGAATAAAAGAGAGGCCAAAGAGACAGATTGCATGTAAAACGAAAAACAAGGAGAAGGGGAGGAAAGCAAAAGAGCAAAGACAGAAAAATGCAGATATAAAAAGGAGACAGAGATAGACACTTAGACAACCCCTGCGTCATATCCTACACACACATACAAAGACAATAAGGGATCACAGGTCAGACGTATAATAGTCTGTGATGCGAGTTATCTGATGCTTGAAGGGACATTTCCTAAAAAGACAGATTTTATCTCACTCATCTCCCCAGGGCGGCACTTAAAACCACCTCAGTTTAGTGCAGGACAAACCCAAACATCATCTGTATGTCGACTTGGCCTGAGGCTGTTAATACCATACTTAATAACAAAATAAAAGGTTATTTCCTGAATATCTTATGTCATAGTTCTGTGAAGTCATTAAAGGGGATCGTTCAATTGACTCAACCAAACTGAAAAAAATATAAATCCAAAGCATGACAGGTATTTATGAATCTACTGGCCCAGGAAGTCTTGTTGTCTCAGCTTGCCCCCATTACATTTATATGACACTGTCATCTACGTGAACGTGTTGGGAGTGACTCTGTCCTGTCTCTGTGTCCTTGAGCAAGGCAATAATCAAGTGAGCCATCTCACTGTTTATAACAGTGCGGTTTGAGTGCCTGAAAGGGAAATGTAAAGTAGATGTGGAAGCTCAATTTACATGTCATGTTAACAGATCATCAGGCTGCAAAACATGCTGTTTATATATGCCACACAGGTAGAAAAGTGAGCTGCAAATGGGAACACACACTGCTGAAGACTTAAACACAGCACCTTCATCATAGGCAGACAGCTGAACAGACAGACTGACAAAGAGACAAGGCTGTGGACAGACAGGTGGGCTAATATACGCACAGCCTCAAACACGTGGTGTGTGTGTGAGTGTGTGTTTCACATATGAGGATCTTGGTATGTGCTCTGCAAAAGCAGACATGCCTAATCTGTTAGAACACATGCAAACTGTAAACGGACGTGCCACAACTGGACCTGTGCTATCGCTGGATGCCGCTGCAGGTAGAAGCGGGTGGCACCAACTGTGTGTGGTAACTCACTGGCACACACAGTTGTGCTTCTGTACTTGTGAGGACTCTCACTGATATAATGTTTTCTCTAACCCCTCAACCTAAACCTAATTCTTAACCCTCAAACAGTCCTTTGAAGAAATGAGGAGGACTCACCAAAATGGCCTCAGTTTCCAAAAATGTATTCACACAGTTTTAAAGCTCAAATTGGTCCTTACAAAGACACAAGCACACAAACACCTTACCATCACAAGTCAAATTTAAGTAGCACATCTTTCCTCAAATAAGTTGTTTAAATGTTGCTGTTATTTCCACATCTGCAGTGGTCTTTAATTTTTATAGTTTACCACAAAGTGAAACAATTTTATATTTTTGTTGTTTCATTTTTATTGTTTTAACAGTGGTTAAAAGGTTTTGGTATTAGTTACAGTATGCTAGCTGGCACGCAACTCTGGGGGAAAAACCCTGACAACATTTACAAATCATAAGTAACCAAGCGCATTTGCCTTTCTTGCTGAAATAGAAACCACTGGCACTGAAAAGTCACGCAATTATTTGAACTAACAGCATGAAGTGCATCTACGGCTGAATAAACGTTACACTGTTCCAACATGTGCATTCACCCACAGAGTGACCTGATTTCAGAGAACCACAAGATGTGCAGACACCCACCAAAAAAAGGGGGACTGTCTGTGCTTACCGCCGCACTAATTCAATATTCATAACTTTATTTAAAAATATCCACACTGTCAGAAAAGAGACGGCAGAGGCTGACTGCCATCTGGCTCCTGACAAGCAAACAGCCTCAGATTAAATGTCCCATGTTCATTTAAAAATGTACCAACACAGAAAAATATCTAAATCAAATTTAGAATCAAATTTTATTCTGCAAATACATGGTATGTGGCGTGTTAAGCATGTGGATGTTCAAGGGGACAACTAAGGAGATTCTTTTCAAAATGTGATATTCAGTAGTTGAGACACTGCACCAAATTTTGTAAAACAATCTATATTTTATAAAACCTGCGCTTCTTTTCTCTTGTGGACAACATCTAAAATTAATAACTCAATTACAACAGCAAGGCCAACTAAAGGTACACCTGGTAGCAGCATATAACTTTAGGCATCCAGTCCTATTAACCAGATCAAGGATACAAACACATCCTGTCATCAGTTGTCAAGACTTTACTTTAATTTTAAAATTTGCCGGATACTTTTTTGCTATTCTAACTTGCCTGTATACAGTCAGTTGTGGCTGAAATGTCTGGAGAGATTAAAAGTAGTTAATGTACAGACTGAGAACGTTTCATTTCAGGCGTGTTCAAGGTCAGTGGAGACACACTGCATCTGCCAGAATTCCTGGGTATGATTGTACATTATATTTAAAGTGTAATACCAACATAATTTCTAAATTGTATGCTAAAATTGCATGAAAATATGCAGTGGAAGGGCTCATTCAATATCTTTAAAATATTAAAGATTCAGTCAGTTTAACTGTTGTAATTCGCCAAAAACATAAAACCTGCTCTACATTCTATGTATAAAGCTATTGATCACTTAGTATAGTAGGGCAGGTGTCTGTTTTCACAAATATAAGCTCCCTTCTTCTATAAACGGCACCTTCAAGTATTCACAAAGAAAAAGCAGAGTCAGCAGCTGTAAAAGAGTAAGCTGATGACTGACAAGACGCTCCAGTCAGCTCCAGCTGCCATAAAGCAGAGCCGCATCATTAGCCTGCTTTCCAAAGGAAGACTGGAAAATAGGTCAAAGTTAAAGAGAATAAAACAGATGTGAGTGTATATGTGAATACATATAGTGAGACCAGGGATATAGAATAGAGGAAAAAAAGGCATGAAGGGTCGGAGAAACACAGTAGCGAGGCAGAAAATGGTATATAAATATGAACCACAAGAAAATGCGAATGGCCATTTTTGTGCCATAATGTGAGATACAATCACATTCAATCACACTGATTTTAGTTCACGCACACTCCAGTGCACAGTGGACCAATAAGCGAGATGAACAGCAGTTCTGACAGTTTTGACAGTTATTGATGGAATAATCTAGAATCTGAAAACGCAATTAGATTTCATTAAACTGACTGTGTGCATGTTAAAAGGAAGGGCTGCGTGTCCAGAACACATACATCAGCCCGTCAGGAAAAACACACAGGCTTCAGAAAGTTAACATGGGCTCTGGCCAGCAGACTGACACAGAACAGAGAGGACTGTGTGGTAAACGCTGGAGTCTAGAAACATTAAGCCTAAATGAGAACCAGAACCAGAGCTCTGGGGACACCAGCTGTGGATGCAATTGTTTAGAAAAGATATTATGTTTGCATGTATTCTTAAGATTTCTAGATTTTAGAGTTCCAAATGTCCTCACAATAGAGAAATATGATGAAATCTTCAAAAGTGATGGGTCAGGACTCAGGTTTAGAGCTAAAGGTGTGACTGGGATTAGGTAAGAGTTTACAGTTATTGTCACAATTGAATGTCTTCCTTCACAAGCATTGTTATAATACTGTGTGTTTGTAAGTAAATGTGTGTGTGTCAGACTTTATGCTGCGTCTTTAAGAACAGTAGACGAGAACAGTCCCAACTTCCTCTCTCCACCCTCCATCATGTTTGTTATTTCAGGAATGTTCTGCAGCCTCACTCTCACTCTGTTCTGCTCTGTCACTGCTGGCTCTCACACACACACACACACACTTTTCCAAACATGCAGACAAGTTGCCCGTACACTCCCAGGAAGTTATATGAAAGTAAATGTGTGTTATGCAAGTGTGTATAGAGATACGTTTACACTACAATAAACAGAAATCATGACGATTGTGTGCTCTCTTCAGAGAAAGTGGCTTCTCAGGCTCTAAAGCACACACACACACACACACACGCTGACAGAGCAGCCTTCAGCTATAATGTAAAGCAAACTGGTGATAGCAGTCGTCTCCTCAGGGTGTTATTCACCAATGAGTGCTGTAACACTGTCTTCTCTCCCTCATCCTGTTTTACTAGTAAGACTTGAAAAAACGTTTTCAATCGCCATCAAATGTGGTTGACATATTTCAGTCATGAGTTTAAGTCTTAACCATCCAGAACATGTGTTGGACTTTATCATCTCTGTTAATCATGATTACAATCATTATATTTTTATTAGGGTAGTATTCCTTCAGTTTCTGTCACCCAAAGCGACTTCTTCCTACCAACAAAGCATTTGTTTGTGTCTGCAGCTTAACAAATTGTTTTGCCGTTTTCTTTGCCAAACAGTGGCCAGTCATGACTTGCTCACCATTCCTCATTAAATGTCTGACAAGGTCACTAATAACTTGACAAATCTCCAGCCAACGATGCAACAGCTACAACTGTTTGTTAAAGCAGCAGCATGCTCCGAAAGAAATCTAATTTTTAGTATTTTAGTGTTGTCATGGACACCAAACCAAAATCATGATGGAAATATTTGATCATTACATCCTTTGACGGTAGGATGTGCAGCATTTTTAAGCGTCAAAAATCAATAACAAAATGACTGACACCTTGATATAAATCATTCTAAAAAAATGCACAATACTGTGGTGGAGGTGCCCATCAGTACATGACCATGAATGAACAACTGACCTATAAAATGCATGTCTGCTCTGAATCTCCAATCCATCTACCTCCTCCTCTCTCTCCCCTCCCCCTCCTCTGAATAGCCTTCACACCTCTAAGAGCTGGTTGCCATCATCCCTCCCTGCCTCCACCCTATCTATCCATCCATCCATCCCCCTCCTCCAGGAATGTTATTGTCTGACTAAACGCTTAGATTAAAAAAGAGGAGAAGAGGCAGAGTGAGGGAACGTCAGAGTAGGGAGGAGGGAGGGAGGAGGGAGGGAGGGATGAGGATTAGCCAAAGAGGGGTGACAGACGGGAAATCCAGGAGACCTGCTAACGTGGAGGAGAGCAGGAGAGCAGCACCCTCCCTCCTCTCTGCCCCTCTTTTATTATCCCCTCTTCTAAATGGTGGCATGTTTTGTGTAATGCCACATTAGATCATGCTGAGAACTAAGTTATTAAATTTTGTTTAGTTTGTTTTTAAACCCAGAACAATATAACAATATCTAATCTATGTTCTGAATGTGATTTCTAGTTTTGTCTGCTCTTTCCTCTTCTCTAGTTTTCCTTCTTAGGGCTTTTCTGAATCAGCCCTCTGACTTAAATTCCATATACATCTTTGAGACATTAGCTGATACAGTGCAGAATACTGTATGTCTGTCAAAAATGGAAAATGCAGAATACAAAAGAGTGATCCAGAAGAAAAATCAATAAACAGAAAAAACGAATCAAACTCAGCAATGTAAGTCTCAACTTGGCAAAAATATAAAGTGGGCATTAAAAGAGAAGAATAAAGACGTCCAAGTTGGCTGTCAAACAGAGCAGGGGTCTCCAGCCCTGCAGGCAGCAGGGCTCTGTGGGTGAGGTCTGGTGAAGACCCTCTGACAGATGGAGCAGGTCACAGAGAGTGTGACGTGCCAGATCTCACACACTGACACACTTAACAACAGCACAAAATGATGTGCGCATTTACATACATAATCACAGACACAGCCAAAAATGTATATCCCTCTACTTAGGCATGCAGGCTTCAGCACACACACACACACGAGCATGCATGAACGGCAGGCGACCAAGGGCAAGATTATTAGTGAGTGAGGACAATCACGCTGTTTAAATGCAGACACACACCCACACACAGGTAGCTGGTCAGAGTGTGTACACAGCTGATCTGTCAGTCAAGGTATTAAAACTTTCTCTTCAAACACATTAACTACAGCAGTGCAGTGTCCCGCTGCCATCCATCTCAATTTTTGTTCTGTTAGCTGAGTCAGTCCACGGACAATTTCAGGCTACCTGGTCATATTGAATCCTCAGACACTATTACTATCACACAGTCAACTATCAGCATCATTTATCTGGCTATAAACTCATAATATGCCATTTAAAGAGCATCCTGCTTCCTTATTTTGACTGACATCCTGTTGAAAGACAATACGATGATATTAGGATGGAGGGTGTTGTACATTGTACAGATTGTAATTTGTGATTTTGGCTTGTATAAATAAAACTGACTTGACTAGGGTGTGATATAACAAAGATTAAACCACTGGGGTATCAGCTAAAAAGAAAGGCTGTTTTATGTATGATGGAAGGAGATGGTTGTATATGTATATGTACTGTATTTTCAGTAAGAAGCTAAAACCAGTAATAAAATAAAATGATGTAACATCTTTGGTATGTTTAAAAAAAAAGACATGGGAGCAGCTTGAAACAGCCATTTTCACTGACTTCATGTTGTGCTCACACTCAACAGCAGTCCAGACCAGCAATGCAAAAATCGATTTGTCTGCATCTTCATTTCTACAACTTCTATTCAATTCCCATTCTATTCTATCAGAAGAATTTGCCGTTGATGAACCTGAATATTCGAGCCTCTCACCCAACATCTCATCTCTCTGACATCCTTCCTATTGATCGGATGCTGTCGGGCCCCGGAGCAATCAGGTCTGATCTCTGACTTCAAACTCTCCGACACAAGAAACGCACTTGTGATCTGATCCTAGACTGGATATGAATAACAAATAAGAGCATGTCCTTAATGGGGTCAGTGTGATGATAATGTATATGTGATTGATGCTAATAAAGCGAATAAAAGTTCTATTAATGTGGAAATTATTTATATGCTGATGATGTGAATGTCCGCTGTATGAGCTCAAACAAAAAATGAATTACTCAATTAATCAATGGTTGATAAACAAGAATGTTTCTGATTGATCATCTGCTATCTCAACAGGAACGATCCATCTACTGAACAGAAGCTAATTAGCTCAATCCTAATAAGAGACTGCACTCACTCCTGTGCTAATGAATTGAGACAGAAAATTAAAAACATACACACACACACTGAGTGATATTCATGCTCATACAGACAGTGTTGCCCGCAAGATGGTAATTTTAGAGTTTCTCAATTAGGAGCAAAGTCTGTTAAGAGAAAGCTGGAGCTGTTAGAGATTAGCCTCTCACTACTGACCCAGTAAAGACAGAGAAGAGGGGGGAATGAGAAAGGGATGATGAAAAGAAAAAAGAGAAAGGGTATGAAAAACATGACATTGAGACTGCAACAAAGAAATGAGTAGTAGAAAAGAGAAATAACCAGAGATGAAGATAACCGATGAAGATAACCAAAAATGGGGATGAAAGAAAGACTTAAAACAAAAACCTGCCTCCCCTCACCGTTTTTGGTCTTGGAAATAGTATAAGGTGCATGAATGGACAGAGGGAATGAAAAAAGGAAAGAGGGAGGGAGCGAAGGAGAGAAGCAGTGTGTGTCATGAGAATGGTATGATGGGGGTTTCATCAAGGACAGATAAAAATAAGATGATGAATCAGAAGTCTTTACACTCACAAGACCACACAGACGACACTGAAGAAGGTCAGGAAGGGCACAGTCAACATTATCACCTAGCCTACAACACACGTCTAAAAACATTATCAGTGTGTATTACTGCAGTGATAACGTGAGTAACTATTTGGCTATTTTGAGCAACTCGGCCCAAGTTGCTTCAACTATTTGAGGCAGGGTTTCTCAAATGTTTTAATGTACAAGCTCCAAATGCAGCATCTGCATTTCATAACATTTAAGTTTGAGCACTTTTATTAGGAGATGTAACTAAAAGCGGAGAGACAAATTTGCTAATGAGTCAAAGTTGTTGATTTTTTTAGATTGTTTTTACTGTTTTGGCTAGTAATGGGAGCAAGAAAAGCTAAATTCATATATTCTCAAATTTAAAAACCGATGCTGAGAATCCATTATAACCCCTTTAAAGAGGATAGTTTTCTGTTCTCGAAGCCAGAAGAAAGACCTTATTAGAAACACTTAAAAATTTGAATCTTTCCTGTCACCATGTTGTTATCCACCACCTAAAAAAATCCCTGATGTTCTCAGGGGAGGTGGGAGGAGGACATTACTGTTGACACAAAAAAGCCAAGAGGCTTACGGGGGGGATTGTTGGATTTTAAAAGGCTCTGCACTAAAAAGAAAGACACTTAAAAATGCTGCAACCTGATTGTAGCAATTGTGAGGGAGTGCAGCACAACAGTGCAGTGTTTTAGGGCTGCAGGTGCAGAATGAATCTGAACTGTCACTACTGTGATGTCAGGCAAAGAGTGAGAACATGGCACAACTTATCCTCTGCCAGCCTCTGTTAAATGATCACTTTTTATCTCTCTGAAAGACAATCAGCTTTATATTCATCCAGAAATCCAGTCAAAGACCACTACTACTCCATGATGTCAGTGCCATGCTCAATTGCATAAGAACCACAGTAAACCCCCTGTACCAGCACTATGAGTGGTACAGGCCTGACACCACAGAGATGTGAGGGAATGGACCAGTCCACTGAGACGGGGGTGTCCAGGTTCCATGCCATGGTGTTGGTGTAGTAAAGTGGAAGAATGGGATTAGGGCTCGGCCCCTGCTGGGGGATGTCTGTGTGACGTCCCGCCAGGATGGACCAGATTACCCTCACAGCCTAATTTGAATGGCAAATCCTCACACGCACGAGCACACACGCAAACGTGCAAATACACACATCAACACACAAGGCTTATGGAGTGTGGATTGTAAGCAAAACACTGGGAAAAGGCATCAAAGTGGAGTGGACAGACAAATGTGTTTAACACAAACACAGACACACTCAACACAGATTATTAAGGCAATTAGGGCTGCAACCAATGATTCTTTTCATTGCAGATTACTTTATCAATTATTTTCTCAATTAATTGTTCAATCTAATAGAAATCTCTGTAAAAGAAAATTCTTATCTAAAGATCTTGAAATTTCTTGTTTTTTCCTACCGAACTCAAAACTCAAAGATATTCAATTTATAATGTTATAAAACAAAGGAAACCAATTACTTTAAACAATTGCCAACTAAACTAATGATCCAGGGGGGTAAAATAACACGTCAACTTTCGACTCCTCTTCAACAGTTGTCTGCTTCAAAGTGATTGTTTGGATTTACCTCGTGACCTCGAGGATGCACAAATGTTAATGGCAGAATTTTACCACTATGGTACAAATGACACATTTCAATGATTAGGGGAGAAAACCTGTTGTTGAGCCGTGTGTGCCATTTATACACATGTATTTTGAATACACACACACACACACCTTCCTTGCTGTGTATCCTGTGTGTGTACCTGCTAAGTGGCCCAGCTCCAGTGTGTGACCTAGTGTCCCACAGTGACTGTGCAGTCAGCTGAGAGTCACAGGCTAAAGGAATTGGAGCAGATTAAAAGTCCCCCTGCCTCTCTCGCAGTCAAGCAAGCCGGAGTCGACACTCACAGCCACTCAGCACATCCTTTCATCTGACGGGATTTAAGAGTACAACACACGGCCAATTGGATGGGACTGACAGTTCACACAGTCATTAGGGGGCCTGGGCAAAACAAGGTGTGTGTACATAGTATAGGTCTCCTCTTCCTGCCTGGATACTTAAATGGTTAATAAAATAAAGACAACTTCCTTCTCTTCTCTGAAACAAGTTACTGATCTTACAGGAACTCCTAAGTGAAGAGATGTTGAACTGGAAATACCAATCTGATTACGGTTCACACATTTTACAGTAACTCAAAAGACTGTATACATGCACTGCCAAAACAACTTGTGCCATTTAGTGAGTGCATTCATTAAAGACACTTAACAGTATTACGAGTATGTACAGTTTTAAAACAGTTTAAAACACAATAATTTGCTGCTGTTTCAAAATACATTTAATTTCAGTCAATTCATTCTCCTGCAGCAGTCAGTTTCTACTCTCTACTCCTCTGCTTTTTCTTGCTAAAAGTAACATTTGTTCAAACTTTTTCATGTTTCAACAACTCAGCATGACTCAAAAACAGTCAAAACTCCAACATTAGCTGCCCTAGGCATCAACAGGCACTACTGCAGCTGAAGCTTTTCTCCTGGTAAAAGATATGTGGACCAAACTGATTTTTTTTTTTAAAGTAAAAGAAGAAGAAGCAAATATTATATCATCTGGTTCATTCTGCCTTTCTTCAATTGAACTTTAAAATGTGCCATTGTCCTTATCCTCTTGGTTATATTCTGTTCCTTCATTCTCAATCAGACGTTTTTTCATTCACCTGCGATTCGTCATGTTTTCAAATGTCTGTGCATGTCCCTGATAAGATTTTAAGTATCAGGTTTCCAGCCATGTGGAATGCCTTACATGCAGATACACAGAATACTCCAGTATTTAAAAGCTCCTACAGCATCATATCCCTCAGCTCTCAATCTCACTGAATGACAGGATGATGAAGAGACAAGGGGAGGTATAGATTTACCTGCTTCAACCACCAGCAGCAGCTTCCTGCCTTCATAAGAAAATTAACAGAGAGAGCATGAAGGTGAGAAACTGAAGAGGTGAAACACTTGAAGATTAAGAACGAAATAAAGCTTTTATATCCAGGATGATGGATGGATGTGAACAAGCAGGGACAGGGAGAGATAAGAAAAAAAGTGTAATGAAAAAAACCTAGAGAAAACAAAAGAGAGGAGGAGAAAATATGAAGGAGAGTCAGAGATCAATCCTGAAAGGCAGAATTGGCATCAGCGGCTTAGCCTCGCCTCAAAGTGTAGGCCAATGAAACAGAAAAGAACACGGGCTAATCTGTGAATTAGCACCCAAAATATTTGATCATTTCTCAAAAGGCCAAAAACTAATTCTCACTGTAGAAGCAGGGAAATGAAAAATGGGAGAGCAAGCAAAGGATTACAGAGAGAAAAAAAAGAGAGTGAGAGAAGATGCAGTACCCTTCAGGCAGATGATGTGTGTGTGTGTGTGTGTGTGTGTGTGTGTGTGTGTGTGTGTGTGTGTGTGTGTGTGTGTGTGTGTGTGTGTGTGTGTGTGTGTGTGTCCCATTCCAGCAATGTGCAGCAATCAATGCTCTCTCTGCAGACTAACCACTGTCCCCTATATTGCTTTTAGAGAAGAGTCCATGATTAATTCATTAACCGTCTCTCTCCCCTATCTTACTTCATCTTGACAGCTCTACTGCAGTTTACACCCCTCACACACACACACCCACAGAAGCAACAAATATTCAGCGACAGAGATGTGAAGAGGTGGCAACTCTATTTGACAAGACTTCGCTCTCGATAAGCCGGCTAAATTTGAACACTGATGAGTGAAAAAAATAACATGAATTCAAAAAGATCTCCATCCACACTGAGACGCACTAATACAGCTAAACCTCTTCTTATTCAGCTTCTTTCAACAGGCAAACAACAAAACTGCCTCACAGCAAACATTTGGTAAGAGGCGGGACAGATAGCTGATCTCATAATTTAGTTGTTCTCATTTACATTTTTCTGTTTGTTGTCACTAAACTGAACAAGCAGAAAACGAGCGATTTGACCGCAGCTTATAGGTGCTACCTGTTGTTTACTAGGTGAACTGTAGTTCCCGCATGGACACGTCCATCAAATTACTATTTTACGATCATATCCTCGTATGACAAAATAAAGATTAATACAGGTTAATGACAACAGCTGTGCTGCATAATTGGCTTTATTGACATTTCTCAGAGTGGGTTAGGAGCAACAGAAAGTTGGCTCCTTAACTTTACTGCTACATGGCCCCTTGCCACATCCAAGCAGGTTCATGTCATTGTTTTCCAAAAGTTCAGTTTTACACTTCCATCCATTTTCTTCCGCTTATCTGGGGCCGGGTTGTGGTGGTGGCAGCAGGCTGAGCAAGGTAGTCAGTTTTACCCTTCCATCTGAAAAAACAGTGCCGGCATTTTCAAATGTATCCACTGTAGACAGCACTTTTAAATGCTGGCTTAGTGTGGACTGAACGGAGAGGAAAAGATGTCTTTTTCTCTTCTCATTTAGCCAGCTTATTGTGGACGCAGTCTGAGACTGGATGTGACTGTGTGTGTGTTTGTATGTCACAGAGGTCAAAGCGACAGCAGTGTGCTCCTCCTTCTGTTTCCTTGTGGAGACTTATTATCGATTCAAGTCATGGCTGCAGCTCCAAGGATCCTGCAGAGCATGCACACACATATACACAGTGATATCATGCATGGCAACATCTACTGATATTCTTGACCTATTTTTTTTCTCAAATGAATGCCAACACTGACACACAAACACATAGCCAGAGATCCCCCCCCCCCCCTTTTCCAGTGATTACATTAAACATCCAGGATGCACCAACAGAGACGAGACAAACATCACTCTGCAGTATCAGTGAAAACTCCAGGATCTCTGACAACTGCCATGCAACACTGGAGAAAAGTTTTAAAAGATGTGGGTCGACTACACAGCCTTCACTGTTACAGTCTGTCATGAATACAGGCCCTGTGTGCTGCTGACAGAAGAGGGCCACTGTTAACACACAAACGCACTAATACGCACCAACACACACATTTATACATTGGAGCAAATATTTCACACCCCCTGGCTGCAGCCTGCACGACCATTCAACTCAATTTTCTCCCCTGACACACACACACATACACAATGAAGCTCATTGATTATTTTACTAAAAAAATCAGCTGGGTGCTAGTTATGCAAGAACCCTGAGGGCTAAAGAGCGGAGAACTGCTGCGAACAGTAAGAGGGGGGAGAAAAGAGGGGGGAACAGGGAGGAAGGGGAAGAGGGACATCACAGTGACAGATTTACTGCATATGAAGAAAAAATATGGAGAACGCAAGAGAGACAGAGTGCCAGAGGGATCTCTATTTAGCTGATATACATACAGCAGCTGGGCATCACTCTAACAGAGTTATTTTTCTGTTAACATTCTGTGGTGTCATTTATTTTACATGCACTCACTGTAAATGTCTGATACTATTAAAATGAGCATTAAACAATATTTCCCTCCATTTGTAATTTTGTGTTACTTTAATGGTAGAAATATTTAAAAACCTACAAAGAGTTTTATCTCATACTCTCAAAATTACTGTTCTGGATATTTTCCTCCTTGGTGTTGAATTTAATTTCCTGTCCTTCATATTCTCCACTTAATTTATGTGCTTTAATATTCCTGCAAGTATCTGAAATGTTGTTGAAACTGTTTCATATGTTTCTTGATATTTCCTGTGTTCAAGACGATTCCCATATTTCTGATGTCCATTTTTAATGCAGTAATAACAAGCGCTTTGTCCCAGCAGGGTGGAGAGGCCTCTCAGCAGAGCCCCGAGCTCTGGGAACGTTTGATTTCCCTGAAGGCTCCCCCCACCTCTTTCCCTCTCCTACTACGAACAGCAGTGCAAGCTCGCAAGCTCGGTCAGCATTTGGTTTTCCCTGCTGCAGCTCTGACAGCGCTTGGTTTTCCTGCCGACACAGTCAGGTGCTGCTGGAGAATGTGACCAAACAGGAAGCAACCGGGGAAAGATGGGAAATCAGGGAGGGGAGGAGGGAGGAGGCAGGGAAAGAGAGAAGGAAAAAAAGAAAAAGAAAAAGAAGAAGAGGGGGAGAAAGAATTAAGAGATAATGAAATAAGGAAGTGAGAATGTGAGGAAAATGCAGACGAGAGGGTGGGAGAAGGCGATGGAAGAAGAATCGATACTGAGAAGAGAAAGTGGGCCATGACAGAGAACGAAGACAGAGAAGGGCAAATGAAACAGCTATTAGTAGCAGAAGGGAGCAACAATGAGATAATTAATATTAAGAGTTTCATTACAAAACTCATTTATCCACCTTCTGAAAAAAGGTTATTTTACTGCAGCAAAGTAACAGATGATCTAGAAATGAAATTCTGGATGTTACTGAGGTATTAGCAATTTAAGATCCTTGCAATATCCCCAACTGTAACATGTTGTAACATAGCTGTTTTCCACATAATAATAAAAGCCATTCTAAAGTCACAGAAAAACAACTGTCGATGAGAAATACTGACAAAGATTTGACCAGAGTGTGATCTGAGAGACACAGAGACTGAGAGGTTGTGCTGGATGAGGAGGAGGAGGAGGAGGAGGAGGAGGTTGTGTTCTTGCGGGCAGAGATCTACCGTGAGAGGAGAGCAGGAGCGAGAGAGTTGGAAGAGAAAAACTAGGCCACGTGGAAAAATCCAGCTGTAATGATCCAACTCAAGGACCGGCTGATAGCTTACATGTCTGCCTCTATTCTCTCTCAATGTCTCACTCTGTAGTTACATCTTTCTCTTCTCTCTGATATTCAGTTAAATTTTTTGTCTTGTGTCTCTTTCTACTTCCCATCCTTTCCTCTCCTGAGACTACCTCTCTTCATCTCTACATTTTGAGCTGCAAATGCCAGTATCAAAGCTGAAACGATTACTTGATTAATCAATAAGTGGATAGACAGAAAATGAATCGACAACCATTCTAAAAATAGAATCACTTTTCAAGCAAAAAAGACAAAACATTTGCTGGTACCAGCTTCGAAACTAAGCGTTTTTTGGGCTTTCCTCTGTTTTATTTTATTGTAAATTGAATCTCACTGGGTTTTGGACTATTGGTCAGACAAAACGAGCAATTTCATACGTCACCTGGGGATCTGGGAAATTGTGATCTGCATTTTTCACAACTTTGTGACATTTTATAGACAAAACGATTAACAGTGAAAATCTGTTATTCTAATCTGCAGTTGTATCTATAATAAAGTCCTTTGCAGCCTTAGCCAGCATGCTCACTGCAACTGGAGGGCTGACCCTCAGCACCGGGGGGTAAGGTTTGCAGATCACAGTGAAGGAGGTGAAATATAAACAGAAGCCAAATACTGAGCTTTTCTGGCCCCAATTTGGATTTCGTTTGAAGAGTACTGTCATCTTAAGAGCATCTGTGTTTAAGTGCCTGTGTGAGCATATGCTGTGTGACTGTGCACGTCACTGCCGATTTACATTAAAAGAGTGTGTGTGAACATATGTGTGACTACAAACAGTACGATAAAACATTAATCCTGATAGGCAGGAAAAAGCCATAGAGAATGTTTCCTTTGCTTCACTGCTACATACCAGCTTAAAGGGTCCACACACACACACACACACACACACACACACACACACACACACACACACACACACACACACACACACACACACACACACACACACACACACACACACACACACACACAGAGCACTGGGCTGCCAGAAGTTGGCACTGCCTGCTGACTGATGAGTTAGAGGTGTTAAGTATACAGAGAGAACATCATGATACCATCTTCAGCCAAAGATCTACAACAATTTTAACCCTGCTAACTACACACACACACACACACACACGACACAGGATTCAGACGGACAAAAGTGAATTTAAATCAAATATTAGATATACAAGACAAAATGAATGAACTCTGTACAGTATATGTAATTGCTTGCCTAACTTTCTGTCTCTTAAATACACACACATCCACACAGCACAGACATACACACATTTTCTAGTGTCTATATTTGTAAAAGGGCAAAGTTATGGCTGTTGGTTTCCTGGCCATCTTGTTCTTCTAAATGTCCAATTGTTCCGTTTCCTCCCAAGTTTCCTGGCTTATATTTGGCTCTGAAAGGATTTTCATGGACTGTTGTGTACTTGTCATATTTTAACGAACATGGTGCACTTTTAAGCTTATGTAAATGTTACTTGTCTAATTAGGATTACTAAAGAGGAGCAGAAATCCATACTGTGTTGCTTGCTACAAACTAATTATGGAGCTACTTGAGCAAATATAATGTTCATGTGAATGTCGCTGTCAATATGCCCTAAATCATCTGGTTTTCCAGTGACTCAGAGTGTGTGTGTGTGTGTTTTCTGAGTCAGGTCCCAGTGTTTTTCCATATATGACCCTGTCACTATTGCTTTAGATATCCTGTCATTGTTACACACAAGCACAAACACACACAAACACCCTACCACCCTTGTGAATGATTTAAGCTTGGATCAAATGTCCCAACTCCAGTTTCAGTCAAGTGATCAGTGTCAGGATGCCAAGTTCACATTTCTCGATATATTCTTCCTGACAACTGCTACAAGTGACTCACACACAGCTGACAGAGTAGAGAAAACTCACACACAAACAGAATAGTGGTTTATGGGGTCAGGTTCACTGCAGCATATGGAAATTGCTGCAATCCAGACTACCATGGGAGGGAAGGGAAGAAAGAGGAAGAACAATGTATGACAAAATGAATGAATGACAGGAGCGAACTTGATATCATCCAAGACAGTGGGCGTGCTATTGTTGCTATGAGTCTTCAAAGAGCAAAACATGATTAGACAGTGACATACTGCAGCACAAGTCCTACTGTAGTGGAGTGACTCCAGAGGACACAGGACAGGTCCTATAGGGTTACAGCCTCATTATAGCACTGACGATGGAGACGAGCTGTGAGTCCAAAACCTGCAGCCTTACAGGGCCAGAAAACACACATCAATAAAGATATCCTACTGTAACAGAGAGAGTTTGGGATTATAAATTAGTAGGTCATGTCACTGACACGCTGTACCTGTGGGACAACTGTAATAGATCCACACTGTATCAACTCTAAAAATAGAAATCACTTTCCAATATCCCTTATTCCTTCATCTGTGGAATAACATAGGCAGGATCAACTAATCTATTACTCCACTAACAGAAAATGTATCAGTTGACCAGTTTTGATAGTCATCTGTCAAGCTACGGCTTCACAAACAGAGATTTACAAAAAGTGTCTCTATTTCTTATGGTTTAAATCACACATGTTCGTTTTTTGTTTTTTTTGCTGCTGGTCAGCCAAGCAATCCGAAAACTCTACTGTGGGAACTGATACCTTGTAGTGCGTATTTGACAACAACTGATTATTAAATAAATCGCTGACTGTAGAAATAATGTGGCAATACTACAACAACTGTAATGATTTTGTAGAGCTAGAAAAGTGGGGGAAAAATAGACTGGGTTTGGATGTAGAAAAAAGATCTGTGAGGTCTGAGTCTATGCCTACAAAGTTTACCAAAGCAACTTCCTATACATTGACTGCACCTGCCAAATAACGGACCTGCAGTGTGTATGTAGCCATCAACAATGCCAGAGTTGGAGTGCAGACCTATGCTCAGTTTGGGACTTTCAGGCCGTTACGTGTTGAGAGTCTTAATAGGCCAAAAGCCCCAAGAGGAGCATGTCCAGCTCTACTTAAATCAATGTGCTTATGTGCCCTTCCTTTAATCGCCCCTCTCGTGGGAAACACCACCTCTAATGCCTTATTTATTTATCAAAGTAAAACCATTCTGCTCGCAGATAAAATTGAACTGTGAATGCAATCGACAAATGGCATTTTAATGGAGAGCAATCATTCGCTATACAGGCAAGTAAACCCACTCTGAATTTACAGTGCTGTGGAGTGTGTGTGAGAGAAAGAGAGCAAAGAAGATTTAATGGAAGTCCTACTGCCCCCCGCACCACCTTAACCCATTTAGATTTATTTTAAGATTAAACTAGCTATTAATGCCAGACACATAAATACAAATCCCTGTGTGTCAATAAAATACAGACCTGGGTCTAACAGCATCTGTTTCAACCGGCTTGAGTTATGAGTGGGATTTGTTACACAGAACAATAAAGTCAGTGCCAGAAAGTTTGGGGGTTTTTTTCAAATCAAAGGAAAGTATTTGAACTTAATTTTACCACGTTTGGTGTTATTTATACCTTGCTATGCCCGAAGCGAACCGCCTGCTTCAGCAGACAAATATTTGGGCCAAAAAGACCTGACTGATGTGTTATACACAGAAGATGTGTGCATATTTTGGTTCAGATATATTCCAGATATGGCTGATAGCGTTTAAAGCCACATGTTTTCACTTTCTTCAATAGAAAGCTTATTTGAGGAACTGCAAATCACAGAGCTGGGCAAAGCGTTGCCATAGCAAAGATGCTACAAACTGTCACTAGAACCATCTCCCAAAGGACTTCTTCCTCTGTGGTTTGGCAGGTTTGTTGTAGGCTACATATACTTGAAGTTGGAGGATTAAAGAACTGCTGATGACACGAACCGCCTCATATCCCATGTTGTCTTCCCCCACCTATCTCCCACACACACACATTTGCTGGAAAAACACACAAGCGAAGTTCCAAACCCCAAGGAGTTTAGTTTCATTATAATAATCAATAATTCAAAACCACCTCCTTTTCATCAGCGCCAGCATCACAGATGTGACCCAAGTCTATTGGCTGTCAGCACCCCCATCCTCTCCCTCACACACACACACACACACACACACACACACACACACACACACACCACCCCCCTCCCTACCACAGTCAATTCCAGTAGAGGCATTCATTTTTAAAGCGCCCCTGTCACTGGGATTATAAAACAGTAAGTCTCAATGTTGGTGGTAACGCCACTGCTGCAGGGGGTAACAATAAGATCTGCAGTAGCCCAACAAGCACCACTCTGTTTGAGAAGGTTTGTTTTCTCATCTAAATGTGTTTTAAAAACGCCATCAGTGACACACTCAACCTTTCTACTGACTTACAGAGCAGCAGCTCTGATATTTACAGGACAAACAGCAACCACAAGGCGAAACATGAGGCCATATGGGGAAAATTCCCTGAAACTGGCGGGCAGGGGGACTTCATAAAACTGTTTCCTCTGGTGTCTCAAGAGCACACAAGTGATAACAAGGGAGTCAGGGCATGCGATTTGCCCCTTCTCGGTGCAATACTGTGGCAGAGCAGAGCTAGAAGCCCTGCTTTGTTTATCCAAAATATCAACAATGAAACAATCCAGATAATGAAACTGGCAAGACTGAGCTGGCTGTCTGCCTGCCCAAAGATCAACTTACACTTTCAGGCACAGGTCTTTTCATCCCATTCCTTTCATCCCCTGACAAAAAAAAACACCAACATTCCTATAATATTCCCAGAGGGACACATGAATGTGTCTCAAATGGGCAACAGAAAGTTAAGTCATCTCATCCTGTGACTTTATCTGAACGTGATCTGTTTATTTTTTGGCTTGGCTTAGATATGATATTTCAAACTTTACTGTGATATTTGTATGCACACTCTTGAATAATATTATGGCTCTGCCGCACACTATACAGCACTTCTCCCCCTTTTCCCTTTACCTTTATATCTCTCCAGCACATCCTCGTATGCCTGGGCGAATTCCTTCTCCTGGGAATGGTTTGTCGGTAGCAGACCCGGTATGAACCCGGCCATGGTGGCTCTGCAAACCGGCTTGCGAGTAGAGATGGCTCGGCCTGCAGACTACCGCAGTGACCCGGTCAGCTGCTGCGCGTCAAGCCCCCAGCTCTGGCTCCTTCTTCTTCTCGGCGTCCAATTCAACGCCACCTTGTCTGAAACTAGTGAATTTGATGCATTGGCGCACACTAAAAGCCCAGTAGCTCACTTCCAAGCAGGGTTAGATAATCCTTAGGGATACTTAAGAGAATACAAAAAGGACAACAAAAGCCTTAAGTGAGCACATATTTATGAAAATATAAGACGTTGAAGACGCGAGTATCTACTTGAATGGAGGTTACATAAACGCTATCTATCCATTATCGCCGCCTGTGTGTTTATGTGTGCGGGAACACAGTCGCATCGCTCGGTGTGTTGTCTCCGACAGTCCCTCCTTGAATATCGGCTTCCACCCAGCGACTGGTGCCGTTTGTGCCTCCTCTGTGTGAGGAAGGGAGTATATCCTACACACCCCAGATGAGGGGACAGTGTGTCTGTTTCCGTCCCCAAATCGGCGGAGCTCCAGGCGAAACCGTATCCGGACTCGGGCTTCCTATCCCAGGCTGTGTCGGCGAGCCGCCCGAGTTCCCAGCACGCTTCCCAGCCGTAATGGCCGCTTCCGTCCGAGGCTTTGCGGTCTCTGCCTCTGTGTGAATGCTGAATGTGTATGTTTCTCTCTCTCTGCCTCTTTTGCTCAGGTTTCTCTGCTCTCCCTGCAGTGGCTGTCTTCCATCCCTCTCTACCGGCCGCGCCAGGAACCTCCGCCACAGGAACTCCAGGAGCCGGCGTAGCTAGCTTACATGGCTGCCGGTGGAAAATGGAGCTGGAACGCCCCCAGATGGTGGGCACGGGTCGGTGACAGATTAAACCCCCGGCCAGGCCAAATAATAGGCTATTAACAGTAACGCCATTATGGTCTACTGAGTCACACTTTAAACCAATTCGCTGCACCTGTAACTCGTTATATAACTACTGAAATTATCATTAACGGTTTATTTCGGTTAGCAAAACCTCCAACGCCGAAACTGCGGCAGTTGGAATCCAGTTTTCACCTTAAAAAGTGGAAATTCATCATTCCTCTGGTTAACTGGTGAAGGGCAGAAGCCTGTCTTTTGGTCTTCTTGTCGTCTTCTTTTTATTTGGCTTTTTAAATTACAGTATGAGGAAAGCTTCCATTCAGACCAACATACAGACATTTGCCCAAGAAACAGGTGCAGGGAACGTTAGCCTACACGATGGGGGAAACAACATGGCGGATATAACGGCTGTATTCGGAATCCTTTACAGTAGAGGTGATGGTAAAAATAAAACATTTTTTAATTTGTGGCTGTGACTGTATTACTGAACTATTAGTTAATTAGTCTACATTATAATTTATTCTGGGTGACCACTTTTATCATATGATGAAGTAATGATAGGTAGCCTACCTCCATTACAATTGGTTTTGGAATTAACTTGATGTAAAATTGTCAAGAACTATGGCAAATCACTGAAGAGTATGCACTTTACCTGGTAGAAATGTATACTAAATAAGCAACATCTGTTCAGTAAAGTTACCTCCTTATTCAAAGTGCAAATATAACAACAGAACAACCTACATTTAATTTAATATTACTTACAGGCCTACTTTACAAAAAAGTAGTAATCTGTATGTACGGACGTTTTGGTTGTGGATGAGCTGAATTAATGGAGCACACTGCCATCTAAAGGCTAACTGAATCCATATAACAGAGAACTGTGGCAAAATCATTCAAATCCAAGTGAAAGCCTTGTTAACAGGCCTTAAAACCCACAGACCTTTAAAATACACTTTGCCATTTTTTGATCCCAAATGAGTGCAACCAGAACAAATGCAATCACAGACCCATACCAGGGAACACAGATAGGCAAAAAGTATATTTGTAATATGTTCAATTTACTTTTTTTTTTTAAAAAGTCAATTTGACCAGTGCTAAAAGAAAATACTTCCTGCCACAAGTCAAGTGAGCCTCTGTTTGTTTGACTCCAGTCTGTCCTGTCCCACAGCCATCAGTGGATAATCTTAGCATGTGATCATCCTGAGGTCAAAGCCCATAAAGCAGCCTCATTGAAATGGTCTAGAGATTATGTCATTTAATCCCATAGAGACACATAAAGATGACCTTAAAGTGAAGCGCAACGTCAGGCCCGCTCAGCCTCTAGCAGAAGTAGGTACCGTATATTTATCTGGCTGGAAAGTGCAGACTATATAGTGGGAAGAGTAGGAAATATGTCATGTATACACCTTTTTTGACAAGGGTTGAAGCTGATGTGGATTTCTGTCAGACTGAAATCAATATTGGATCAAAATACAAATAAAAGATGCATAAATGGTCTTCACAAGGCAGACAGCTTTTAAATCTCTACATTGACTTTCAGATCCTGCCTGTGTGGGCTGGGGTTTGACTGTTACCACTGACTGTATATAAAGAAATAAATAAGGTTTTAAGGGGAAAAAGAGAAATTCTGGCTTGCAAGAAAACGTTAGAAAAATCTACTTTGTCAAATTTTCTTCACTCTTCTGATGAGTTTACTTTGCCACGTTATCTCAAAGATCATGACAGTGGAGTTGTTACCATAGCGCAGTGATGCCAAACATAATTTTATGTTTCAGTTTCACTATCCTTCTGCCTCTGCCTTTAATCCATCTCTTTCTTTCTAATCGAATGCGCTGAAGCGGCCTATGTGTGTGTATTAATGTGTGTAACAAATGTGGTTTTAAAACTGTCAGAGTACTAAAGATATGTCTTAGATGCTTCCAGTAATTTAGCAAGTGCATCTTGTGTTTACAATAATTACCAGTAATTAAGCATCCAGATATTATTTTCTTTTCCCTCCTTTCTCTCTTCCTGTCTTTCATTATTTTTAACGTCCTCTTTGTGTCTCCTCACCCTGACTCACCCCTCATTACAGGACTCACATATCACATAAGCTACACTCTGGGGATTCAAATCTGGCGCACACACATTCACACTCACACACAGTGTCCAATGGCAACTTAAGTAGGGGCTCCAAAAGGTTCATAATGAAAGCAAAACAGGCCAGCGGATGTGGTTGTTGTCCATCTGCAACCTCCTGACACACACACAGGTCATACAAACAAGAGGGAGGTTGTTGTGACCCTGGTCTCAAGGTCTCAGTAACATTTCATTTCCAGTAAACTGCAGATCATGCAGCAGTTGGAGAAAAATATCTTTTACTCTAAATAAACATGTATCATAAGATTGCAGTCAAAGCAGATGTTTTTAACGTCTTTCACCAGTTAACTGGTATAATGACAAACAAAGCAGGTGGTATCTACGTACAGAGAACAAGCGTCCCTCTAGGAAAAGGACACAACCTGTCAGTGTGTGAAACCTTTATAACCCCGTCTTGTGGTGGACAATGGACATTACAGTAAACTCTGACTCAAACTTGACTTTCTTTCTTTCGTTTATGTTCTTCCATTTGCATGTTTTCTTTTCATTGTTTAATCACCTCATGTTGTGTATTAATGGTACATAAAATAATAAATAATAATAAAAAGTTGTAAAATGTGTGTGTATGTGTATTAATGCCGGCTGACAAGAACGCAGACAATATATTGAGTCATCTCTTTCTCTGTCTGCCTCTATCTTTCACTCCCACTGTTTTCTTTCTGCAGTGTGTCTCTTCCTGTTTGTGTATACACATGCATGTATATGTGTGTGTGTGTGTGTGTGTTGTGTGTCTGTGCTGTCATGCAGAGTCCAGCTGCACAATGAATGTGCTCTGTGAGCCAAAAGGACATACAGTCCTTAACACATCAGCATGACCAACGCCTCAGCAGGCCAGGCCTCAGCCAGGCCTTCTAACTTCAGCTTTAAAACAAGAAACTCCCCGCACATCAACCACAAATATTTTACATATAGAGACATTATTATTTCTGTCTCTCTTTGTTACTGTCTTCCATGTTGTTCGGAGCACTGCCAATCTGCAAAACAGCCAAAAACGAAAGATATCTCTAACATCAAACAATGTGCTCTGATTATCCACGCCTGCAATCCAACAAATCAACATGTAAACAAAGTCAGCGGTGTTTCAGCAAGGAGCGTCAAACCACAATCATGAGGATGCTCATTAAAACTCTAAAGAATACAACATATCCAGTATGTGAAATAGTATCTGGAGTATCTTTGGATAAACAGTGAATCAGTATTGTGGATTTGTTTCACTGACTTCGATTTATCTTTGAATTCATAACAGTCAACTCCAAATCTGACTTAGGTTGTATCTACCTATCTCTTACAAAAAAGGCACATGGGATTTCAAAGCATGCATGACTTTTAAAATCTTTTTTGGTCACATATTTTTCACACTCATGTCAAATTATTACATTTTTAGGTCAAATGTGGGGTTTTTTTCATTTTGGTAAAAAAAAAAAAAAACATGTTATTTTAGTTATTAAAGTTTTCACAAATATTGCTGTATCATGAAAACATTTCACATCTATGTGTTTAAATTTTACACATTAAAGGGACATTCCACATATGTGTATATATGGGGTGTGGCGTTTGAAAGATGTGGGCATTAAGTAGATAGGAAAGGCCTAATAAAAGATGTTACTGAGGTGCATTGTGGGAAGAGGAGGATCCAGTGTTTTTGGAGGTTGACCCACATTAGTAGGGACTACAAATCAGGACATGTCGGCCTTTGCTGCTTCAATTTCGACCTTAAAATTTGTCTCTTGAAAGTTCACCAAACTGTATGGAAGTGCAATACTAAATCAGCAAAAAGAAATCACGTGTGCTTTGAACTCAGATGTCGGTTTTCACGTCACTTCTTTGCACATCTTAAAAATTTTACATTCTTTGTTGGTTGTTCCGTTAAAATATTTAAAAACTGACTTTTAACTTGAAACAACACACCTCCCTTTGTCCCACTTTACTTCACACTTTTTTAAAAACTTCCCTCAAGGTCTCTCTCTCTCTCTCCACATGGCCTCTCATTCCATCTCTTCCTCTTTTTGCCTTTCAGTCAGTTCTTCTCTCTTTCTTCACGTCACAAACTTTTCTTGATCTTTTCTTTTCATCGTGTCCTTTTTGACTCTCTGTTTTGATCTCTCACTCTCTCTCTCTTTCTATCTCTTTCTCTTTCAACCTCAGCAGCTTTGTTTTTCTTTCTGTTTTACTACCTC